>OX461808.1:22713420-23268420 GCA_949802685.1 Dicyrtomina minuta | reverse complement strand
GGTAGTTTATAGGCACATAGTAGGGCATGTACGTATATACATTTACATATATCGTATAAAGCAGAAGTGACTGCTTTACTACTGCTCATTGAGTGACTCACAATGACTTCATGAAAAGTATACGTTTTAATGATTGTGTTGTGGCATAGGGGTGTTTTGGGATTGGTGTGGTGAGTTTGGATGCGGGGAATGAGAAAGACAGAGTCGGGAAGGTATCCCGTGAAATTGAAATAATATGCTGATTAAGCTTATTCATCAATAACGAAGTAAATCCATAACTAATTTATAGTAAATCCATAATTCATTCATATCAAGGTACACAAGGAGCATAAATTCATCGTAATTGGAAATCACAAAATCGTTAGTATAAAGTAGTGCACTAATAGACATTTCATTTCATCATCCAAGAGTATTAATGATTTCCAGATTATGCATATAAAATCTATAACAGGCAATAATCCATGTGGCAGTGTAGTCGAAATAGGGTATTTCACAGTATAATCTAATCAGTAATGTTTGGTGGTCATTAGTCATCCGTACGAGAGCTTTGGCAGCATAAGCAAAATAATAAATTTGTGCATAATTGCACACAATTAAGATGTATAGATTATTCCTGTTCTTTGCATTTGCATACGGTTTATAGCTTTATCTTATTCATATTTTTTGCATTTACATACGATTTAGAGTTGTAACTTATTCGTGATCTGTCTTCATTACCCTCTAGACTCCTAAAACCTTACAGCATCTCCGAATGTGCTCACACCACAACAAAAATCAGTCCAGGACTTTCTTTCTGCACATCGAACAGCAGAGAAATAAATATTGCGAGCTTTATTATATTCCTTGCAGATGACAGGGTCGCGCTGATGCCGACCTACACTCTTGAAGAGAATGGTTACACCTTCGCAGAGAGCTGTGAGCTCATTTGTCCACCACGACGCCACCCTATCCCCTCGTCTGTATGTCCTTAACGGATACAGAATAGGGGAAGGGGGGGTCATTATGCTTAATTACATTTGTATACTATTAATCGGAGACGAGGGTAGGGTTTGAACCATTGATTACGTATTTACTATAAAATTGTGTTATAAACAGAACTGTTTTGACTAGAAAATTAAATAATTAGAAGGTGTTGTAAAAATCAGTATATTTTATGACAAATGTATACGTATACAGGAGAGAGGGGGTTTCGTCAATGATCACGATTGTGTACTTAGAGGGGAGGGGGTATAAAATCAGAAAAGTGTGTACGAGATATGTGGGCGACGCCTAATGGCAGCCGCATCAGCATCCACATCATCTACGCTGTACAGCTGCCTCTCTGACATTTTATAAACTCCCACCCTTAAACAAGCAGAATACATACTATAGTCCGCTTTTCTAATGTTTTTACAACGAACAGCTACTAGCAAACCAGCCAAAACACGGAAACAAATGTACCTGTTATTAGACTTTGACTCCTTATCTGCCACAGCCCATCCATCTATTCATGCCTTAGCTAATCTATTAGCCAGCGTAATGTCAATAACCTCACTCCTGTTAGTTACAACAAACGTAGGAGCACTACCCTGATTCCTAACCAAAATAGCAGTGGAAATTATGAAGTCAAACAGTGCTTCATTTCTGCAATTAGTGCCGGTACTGCCCCATGCCATGTTGTGCATTAACATCAGTACCAATGAGAAAGGGCACATTTTTGACTTGACAATAGTCAACAAGATTGCGCACGAGATTCCCAGGAGGATCAGTTGCTTCACCCAGCAAATACACAGAGGCAAAGACCACCGGACCCTTTCCCCACCACGTAACCACAGATACTATGTCCTTTTCCGTAAACTCCAAAAGCAAACGAGCTTCCACATTTTTTTGATATCAAAAAACATATATTATGTATGTATGTTAGAAGTATTGTACTTGCAGGCCAAAGCCTATTGCACACTTCAAACACTTTACTTTTTCAGCTTGCTCTGGAGATACACTATTCTAGTGTACTCGTAAAGCTTACTGACTGTAAATGCTTATTTTAATACTAGCTTACTTGGGACGTCTAAACCTATAGATACGGACTTTCTTAAACGTCGCGCTCTTTGTGACCCCTGGTTTTAGTTCCTGGTTAAGGAAACATGAGTTACTGTTTAAAGGCCGTGGTGCCCAGAGTTTGAATCAATCTCTATGGTGTGTCAAGTCATAGCAAGAAAAACTACTCTATGTCACCCTTCACCTGCCTAAGTATGGGGCTGTCTATCTATGAGACGTCCACGACATTGCTATATCGAATAAGGATATATAGTGATCGGACAGATGCTAGTGACGCACCACGAGTTGAGCTGAGGTATTTATTGCTTCCTTATTAAGATTTGGCTCTGTCTCGGTCAAAGTGCTCACGTGCTCCAAAGGAGTACGTGCCTCCGCTCACAAATGTCCATAATCGCTCATCATGTAGCCACTTTTTACTAATCTGCCTATCCCACACTATACCTGTGTTTCCCTTTTTTCTCAGCAAATCTAGAGAGACAGCAGAAGGCAGCCACGTGAAGACAAGTGGATTAGAGTATCTCGTATGCAAAATATATTACTACATATGCTTTTCACTCATTGATAGCTCGTATCTCGACGTGCACCGTGCACCACTGAGCCCACTTGCCTCCCTCAACAAAAAAATATATATATACTATATAATATATTAAAGGCGAATGTTTGAGAATTGCTGATGTAGGCTTAGAAATGTCTGCTATTTAAAACTTGATAATTACTTAAATATGTTTCTATAGTTTAGTATCTATATATTAGGCATCTATTGCTGGGCTTAGCCCCGCACATAAACAATTGTAACAAGTCTTCTGCGTAAGATTATTATACACAGGGTAAGCGCCCCTGTGTTAGCTTTTTGAATGAGTGATGTGAGTAAGCAAATTTTTAATTTCGCAAAAAAAGCCTTGATTGAATTGCGCTGGGTTTCCCAGACATTTTTAAAGATACAACTAGTGTTCGGCGTTTCTTAAGGATCTTCTGTTCTACTACCACCTGCATAATGCGCAAAGTAATTTGGCATGATGAAATCAAACACGTAATACTTAATGCTATAAACGTCAATATTTAAACTAATAGCAGGTATGCGTACAATGATTTTTATAAAGCACTAAAGTTTGTCTTTATTACTTACTAAACACATGCTAATGCCCTTGGTTAATGGCAACTTTAACAGTAAACTTAAGCATTTTAGGTTTGCCGCTAAATTTTAGACGGTTTTAAATAAAGTCAAAAAAAGTTTGCTTTGTGGATTTACGTGCAGGCATTTTTCTATTCTCAAAGAGCTTGCTTAACCTTATTTATAATTATATGTAATTTACTTAGATGTTAAGATTTAAATTTTGTAAAGTTCGCGATTAGCTAACTGCTAAGCCTTAGCTTATAGGCATCTATTGAGATGTATTTGTCCGTCTGTCTGTCTGTTGTTTCGTTTGTCCGAGTGTCAGTAGTTCGTTCGCTACAGGTCACACTTTTGACCTCATCTTCGCCAAGTAAATTTTAACTGCTCATAAAAACGCCCGCAAAAATATTTTTTCACATTTTTCTGCCCTCAATCAAAAACCTCCGTTGACATTGCATTAGCGTTCAAACTTACCTCCATTTCTATGTAGGTTAGGTACGTGGTAGACAAGAATAACGTCGTTTGGGGGCCAGACACACATGTCGTCATTCAACTTGAGCGTAGGTAAATTAAACAAGCCGCTCACATGGGATCTTAGTAATATGGATACGGGGATCGTCCATAAATTTGGTTATTTAAACATTACTATTTTAGATATCCACTTTGTCATTAGTTCAAGAATTAAGTTATCGAAAATATTTAACATAGGATCTTACTAGTATAAATACGGAGATCGTTCATAAATTACTTTATTTAAACATTATCGTTTAAGAGATCCCCTTTGTCATTAGTTTAAGAAATAAGTGATCGGATATATTTAACATAGTATCTTGCTAATATGCATACGAGAATAGTTTTTAAATGGCGTCATTTCAAACTTACAACTTCAACTTTGCCATTAGTTCAAGAATAAAGTAGTAGTACTGTGCGTAAATTTGATCACCCCTTAAATGTGATCAGTGGCCGCCGATCAATATTCAAACAGCCTATAGTTTTAACTAGGTAGATAGGTAGGTAGGTATCACATACACTCCCGTAGAGGCACAAGGCCTATGGGAGAAGGTGAGAATTTATTTTCCAGATAAAAATAGACAAATTACAATAAATAAATACAATTTATGTTAAGCATTCTTATTTAGGTAATTATAAGCTACAAAGAAAGTCGACATGTTTAGTTTTAAATTTTAGATTTTTTCTCTGCTCACGATTAACCCAAAATGAATTCAAATGTTTGCTGGAGTATAAACTAAAATTCTGGTTATTAAACAATAATAATTACAGTAAATACAAATTAGTAATCAGAGTAAGAATAAATATAAAGCGCAAATAGTTGTTCAGTCCAGGAGGCAAGATAAGGTCTAGGATGGTGGTACTGTTGCAAAGAGATGTAGTAAAGGCACAAAATAAATACGTTAGGTTCTTTCTTTTACTTCTCCTTTTAAATAAATGATCCATTGTTGCTTATTTTCTCCATCTGTGGTGTAAAGCGTGGATTGCCGTATATAATAGGTCAATGTAGTCTGAGTTTGTATTATTTGTTGGGCAAAAGCATTAAGTATGGCACAGTTTTTGTTTTTCCAGGGCAAACGGGCCGAAGCAATAGACACATGAGCTGTTCGAACGTTGTTGGCCAGTTGTTTCTTTGCCTGTAGAATTTCATGAAGATCTCGTTCCCGCACCATACAAAGTTCCATCCGACGTAAGGCATCTAGTTTTTTCGGTCCTATTCGTTTTGCAGAGTCGATGTCAATCTTCCCAATGTCCAGTGTTGCAAGCAGTTAACATACAGTAGAGTATGATTGCTGACAGCGGCGGATCCAGGATTTTTTTCTGGGGGGGGGCTAATGACCGCCTGGGGGGGGGGCTAACAATGTTAAGCCGCCATATTGAAAATTGCCGCTCTGTATCCCTGCAATGTTAAAAAATCTCCTTCTGGGGGGGGGGGCTAAAGCCCCCTAGCCCCCCCCCCCTCTGGATCCGCGGTTGATTGCCGATGTATTTCATTTTGTAGTTCAGGAATGCCAAAAATTACTAGAGTTTTACAATTGAGTTGACGAGAAGTAAATTCTTGGTTTCGTTCAATTTTTTGTATATGTTGCTGCATTGGAACAATTGTTTGGAACAGTGGCAGAATATGCTGCTTAAGCTCATTAATTTTTGCTAAGAATGCTGTTGTTAGTTTGTAAATTTCTTGTTAGATGAATTGAGCCAGTGAGGCAATATCCGTCGGAAGCAAAACTGCAGTGGATGCCGTTGTAAATAGAGCAGGATTTGCAAATGGATTAGGTACGGCAGTAACAGATGAAGTGGATGTACCTTGCGAGTTAGCCATTGTTAAAGCATTAAAAGAAGCAAGTATTACAGGAATTACTTTCTTAGGTTTAATAGGAACGGTTGCACGTTTAGATGATAATGGGGGTGGCTCCGTTGTACTTGGTTGTAAACTGCGTCTGTTGGCTTTGATCCGTGGTGTAAGGGGTGATCCGGATGATGCAATAGTAGTATTACCGCGGGTAAGCCGAGGGGCTGGGTTTGGTTGACGTTGGCTAGGGAATACCATAGAAAGGAATGTTGAAGACGGATTGCGTGGCACTGTGTTTGTCAGCAGTTTCCCCTTTGACTGAATGTGTAATTTAAAACTTCACGATTATTTCACTTTTTTTCATAATTTTCACAGACCAGACCAAGCACCTGACGTAAACAGGATGACCAGAGGTGAGCCGTTAAGAAGAGCTATCGTTTAATATATAGCTAATGAGATTCGACAGTATAGTTCATGATGAGATAAGCAAAATATGCAGAGCGATGAAATCGATATGTGTCATTGATTGTGGGATCTTACTAATTTGCATACGGGAATTGTTCATAATTGACATTATTTAAATACTACTATTATAAAGATCCCTTATGTCATTAGGTCATGAATTTAGTAAAAAAATATGCTAAACATAACAGACAGCTATTTGCGCATTGCTTCAAATAAATGCTGACAAAAATGGGCGTCCAGATCGTCATTGCATTGATATACACACTTGTTTGGTGTAGAAGAGGAACGTTTGTCTTTTAAAGGTTTGATTTTGACTAGCTATTTGCCTTATGTAAATAATAACAATATTTCCTTTCTCAAATTCATAAAACTAATACATTTAAAGGTCGTAAAAGCCTTGGCCGTAAATCAACTGGATGAATAAAATTATATTTATTTGATAACAAGACTTACGTATTTTAACATTTTCTATTCAAAGTTCTGATAATTTTGTATTAGTTTAATAGGTGCAGAATGCAGCAGAATTTTTTTTTCTCTGTTTAAGGACTGCCTCAATAAATTTGGGCAAGAACCGTTGCTCTTAAAACTGTCCCTGTTCCCAAAATTGCTGTTTTGGTTTTAATCATTTGCTATATAATCCGATGATGATGATTTATCCGGGCTAGTAATGAGAGGTCATCCAGACACAAACATTATTTATCAATCCTGAGGCGCTCATCCTTCTACCACAATTCATACCAATATCGAGCAGCTAAATTATAGAACTCTATACAACTATACATACATACCAATAATAATATCAAAGATTTTCAGTATGAATTAAATAAATGGTTGGTGAGCAAGCGACATTAGCATACTAAGCTATATATAATCCTTGTACTAAGAATACTATTAGTTATGCTTATCACCTCATATTATAATATTCTGATGATTTTAATATGTGTGCACATTTTGTTGAATCATGTAGTGCTGACTTTTATACTGATATGCCTGTTGATAATTTGATAATTTACATTAACATATAAGTTGATGTTCAATATGTTACTGTGTAAACTACTAGAAATGAATGAGTTTTACTCAAATATTGTATATAAAGCCAAATAATTGAAGATATGTATTAGTAATCTAATTAATATTATTACTATTACTATTATTTATTATTTATTACTATTATTTATTATTCTAGTTAATATGTAGCCTAAGTGTCTGTCTATGGAATTCAGTGTTTGCCGCTGTTTGATTTGACAATAAAGCCATTACATTACATTACATTACATAATTAACCCAACCTAAAATATATTTTAAGATTGTTTTAATGACCTTATATTTAAATGGACATCATATTTAAATATATCTTTCAGTCTCATTTCAGTCTGCGGGCTAAATTTAACTCATTTTGACAAAATTTATAGTTTTGTGATTGTAGCAATATGTTTAACACTTCTATCGAGATAACACAACCAACAAGGTAGAGGTTTCTAACCAAAACAAAATCTAGGCGTGATGCCAGGAAGCAAATTGGAGTATTGTTATCTTTGTACGTTGCAAGCACGGTGGAAAATTCAATACCTTTATCCTCCATCCATGGCTTGCTCAAGCCCTATGCCCAGTAACAAGCACTATTAACTTGTTGCCTTCCCCAAATATATCCCTTCCCCAGTTTAAGCTTGTCTTGTATGTATGTATCTTTAGGGTTTCGAATCCTGCCATTGTAACAGCGCTAAGTTAGCGCAGGCCAATACTATTCCCGCTTAAGACTTAACCTAATAATTAATATAACCCCTGTTGAATCGAACTGTAGCAATTATATATTCTAACACGTCTTTTCTAGGGGCTTTTGTGATTATTTTATGCGATTCCTTACTGGGATTAAAGAACCAGTTTAAGTTTTGTATGCGATGATACATATGAATACGACACTTAACTAGATAATGTTTAGCTGGTCTTACGCACTAGAACTCTTTATTCACACTTTCACTCATTAATTCAGTATTATTTCGCATTATTACATACATACACGTGAATCATTAATTCACTTGTTAATTAATCAATAACTGTATTAGGTGCTATATTTGATAATAAGTTCAATACCGTAATCTATTTAATAAATAATAAGACTTCTCTTATCAATGATACTCTTGTACATAAAAGGGTAACATCCGTTAGCACTGAATGTAACCTATATAAACCATCAAACCTCTAATCGTTCCTCGCCTTTACTACAGATATTATAATTAATGATCGTGCTTTTACTGGCTACCTTGGTCTTCCAAAATTAAGCTAGGACAAAGTCAGTCCCATGCTAGTAGTAATTTGTATTTGGATGATAGTCGTCAGTCGGCAAGTTGATGTGTTGAGTCGTCGCAGTCGCACATTCTTTTTCTCAAAGCAATTTCAGTAGTTTGCAGATTCCGTCTGCACTTAGCAGATATTTTTTACAATATCTCTTTGCAACGACGTTTCGGCGTCTGATAGTGTGTTAGGGTTAGCAATTAGTCTGAACTATTTGTAGACCTTCTGACGCGTACAGTATAGGAAAGTTTAATTTAGGCACGACTCGACAAACAAGAGAGTAAAAAACTATATATTTTAAAATTGTATAGTAAAGGATTATTCTTCTAATTCCAACTAGGTAGTTTTTGCTCTAGCAGACGACTAAGCTTGACTAAAGAATATAAAGCGAGTGTTTTGTCTATTTTTACCCCTAGCTACTAAGCCAATTGCGTCAGAAGATCTGAAGTAATTCCTGATTCACAGTAGGGTCTATTACAAAAGGGATAAGAATCAAAATTCACAGTTCAGTTCATTACGATAGGGAAAGGGAATCCCAAGTTACATTTAAGTTTATTCAACTGTCAATCACTTGTGTTTACAAGAATGTGAGTGAGTGACAAGAGGGACACCTAGCATTCATTCAAGTAACCTCACCATATAACACTAAAGTGTAGTAACGGTATCCATTTACTGGGTAGAATGAATGAAAAAATTTAGCAGAGAAGCCTAAAATGTCAATAATCTAATGTTCCTTAAAAAAATGTTGAGGGAAAAATGCTCCTTCAAGGGCCCACACTTTAAACTACTGCAAAGTAGTGTGTGCCTAGGCCAATACTACACTGTAAAGTTGGGATAAACAAGCCACTAACATTCAATAACACTCAACCCGTGACTCATCATTGGAATGTTGAGGGTCAATTTAAGTGTAAAATTCCTAGTAAATATTTGTGAGTAAGACAAAAAGAGGCTGGGCCTTGCCCTAGTATTAATCTCTTGAGAACACGTGCGCTAACCTTTATTTTATGGCCCGCCAATTATTGTGCGGCCCCTTCTGTCCTTAGCCTTCCTCATTCATCTCCCTAAACAATTGAGGATGTTTGTTTGTCATTTCTTCTCATCCTCACTCAATCTCTTACTCCCTTTATTATCTAATGTATTAAAATGGGATATGCCTGAATGTGTGTGAGATTTGCTATATATTATATGCAGTTTGGACTGCAAATATATGGAAAGTCAGCAAACTATTTAATTAATATCTAGCACAACGAAAAAAAGACGAATCGCCGTACAACAGTGACAATTTTTAGAGCTTAGCCATCTAACAGCTACGCAGGCTAATCCATTTGCTTGCATGCCATTTCCTCTCATGCCTGTTCCGCAATTGGGCAATAGACTGGCAGAATTGGTCTAAAACCAAATGACGTAGCGCAACTCACATTATGCTAAGCTTTTGTACGCCTATCTATACCTATTTATATCATCATGACGCTTAAATCTTAAGTTTGCAGGGACCTAAAACACCTCAAATAATTAACTATTGGCAGCTAGTCTATTGAACTACGAATTGCAGTCCCTCACAACACTCGATAAAGTGTTGCGCTTAGACGGTGCACACAAAGAACTCTTACGATCACAGAAGACCCTTATAGGGAGATTCTAGAATTCTTTTTCTTTATTGTCAATCACTGTTGAACAATATTTTATTACTTATGTACACTCAGTTATTGTAAATAATTAGCAACAATCATTGCGCCACCAATCGTTTTTGTTAGTTTCATAAGCGCAAAAATTTAAATTCAAAAATCAATAAAAATAAAAGCTGGCCAGGCTTGAGTTTTCATCACCAGAGTAAAGTAAGTAATACGTAAGTGTATTATGCTGTTAATTTTGCAACCATAAAAGACGCAGTTTAGCTATCTAGTTTTAAAGAGACACAGCTTTTTTGAAAGTATAGGGAATGCAAAAATTAAAGCTAATTTTTAGAGCGTAAACGGCACAGCAAAAAATGAAATCAAACCAGCTTCACAATGCAAAATTTGAGTAAAGTAAAGAACGGAATATATTTATATCTGGCCTGAACCGGAAAACAAGTTTGAAACCGATAAAATAATATAATAAAAGACCACAATAAAATAAGGTCTATAATAAAGTAATAATAATAAAGGGATAAAGGTATGACATTACGCAATAATAAAACATATTTTTAAAATAATCCTTATTTTTAAAACACTAATCAATTCAATCTTAATACAATTTTATGATTTCAGAAGCTAGTGCGGATATTGATTATTATTATGGATTTTTTAATGACGCCTAACAAACATTTAAAAACAAATGTAAAGTATATTTGATTTAATAAATACAAGGCGTTTAAAGTCCCATTATTCTTGTACTTTTTAAGTGTTTTATGTGTGTATGTGATTGCGTCTTTCCCTCAGTTGATATTCGCATATGTATTCATTTAGTTATAGGTCATTAATATTAAGTGCATTCAATATTAAGTAATATCGGTTGAAACAACGTCTATTCTCTCTCCCTATAAAATTAAAAATGTTATAAGTTGAGTTCAGTAAAGATCTAAGCATTTACAAATTTTGGTTCCTCTGTTTAGAACCTCTTGCCAAAAAGTTAAAAACATCTATAAGCAAAAACAAATGTTGACAAAAATAATAACTCATGATCAAGAAGAGTTGCTAGACCTCAGCTCAAAGAAATAGAACGAAGAAAGACAATTAAATTACTATCAGCATTGACGAAGTTTTGATAAAGCTGGATTTAAGCACTATAAGAAACAAACAGAATTTCTGTCTGAAAACGGAGGAGTACTTCATGTAGTGTAACTTCGTCCTACGTACAATTTAAATCTTTACAACAAAAATATATTATTTTATTTGTATGTGAATCAATTTAGTTGTATTTAATTTTTTTTACGAACACGCTTGAATTATTGTTAGTTTGTGAACTACTTATAATTTGTTATTTTATAATGCAGCAATAACTAATTGATTCATGCACAATCAGTTGTAAAACATAAAGCATTTATAAAATTTTATTTGACTTCCTAAAAACTAGCATTATTAATGTGAAGTAGTAGCAAGCTAGCTGCAATTGCGTTGCGTTTTGCTTTTCCTGCTCGATTAGTAAAATTTTTTGATCGTGTTTCAGGTTAAGCGTAGATTCAGCAAGGAGAAATAGATTTATCTTTTTATTTATTTAGATACTTTTGCTGATAAAGTTCACATAAATTGTGTAAAATGGTGTATTTTTATGCTATCTTTACACTATTTTCAACTTGAAAGTCGATCCTTTTCAGTAAAATCCTTCACTGACTTATAATATTATTATTTTTTGATAAGAAAATTGAAATAGAGAAACTTCATGTGTTTGACATTAAATAATATTATCAGTTTTTATGTGAGTATGTTCACCTTCTTTAAAGTCGACTAACCTTAGTGTCCTTGTAGTAATCGAACAATTTTATTCACAACGCCAGTGTATCAAGAAATGGAAGATCTTAAAGCAGCTCGTACACTTGCAAGACATCAGATTCTGGCACATGCGCTGTAGCTGACAGCACTGTAAGATTGATCGCAAATATTTCCACCTGCTTATACACTGTTAAAGCTTCAGGAATGCGTTGCATCCTACGCCAAATACACTGTCTAGAATACGACCTCTTAGATCTGGCAGTAGGAAAGAGCCGCTGAAACGCATTATTTAATTTCACATTAACTTGAGTATTTATTGTCTACAAATTGAGTTTAACAATTAATTTAAAGCATTTATTCACATTAAAAGATATTTTGTAGACATAAAATAATATTTTTGCTACTTATGTTGACCAATTATAATATTTATATACCTTCTGAATGCTTAAATAGCTCTAAAGCAAGTTAATTTTTTCTCATTTAGAAGAAACATAAATTCCACTGGAACATTGCTCCTCTGAATTCAGCATGGATGATAAATAACTGGAAAAACAGCAGTAAGCTGCTTATAAAAGTCTTTTTCGCATTAACATGCATGGACAGTTGTAGAGGGGAGGAATTTTTGTTTCTAGCAATGATAAAAATCCTTTATTTGACTTCCTTACTATCAATATGCAAATATTGTTCATTTTTAAAGGTTGTAGTAAATTGCTCGGGAATCACTAAATCTTTCAGTCTTGTATGATTTCTAAGAGAACAATTATTGACACTGCAGGTTTGCTACATTATTTTCTTGACAGCTACTTCAAAATCTAAAGCTCTAATCACAGCCACGTTTGTATTTTGTGGGTCATAGAAACATACATTAATTGAGGCATGTCAAGTGTGGTCTTGGCTTTTTTATTCAGACTTGACAATAATTTGTTTTAATTTACGAAATATTCGAAACATAGTTATAGTCATCACAATACTCAATAACTTCTCCTTTGAAGTATGATCACGATATCTGCACTTAAATATCTGGCAATTAATGGACTTCTATACAACTATTGATTTGATGATTCTATCCACAACAACTTGGTGTCCATAATGAACTAAATGAAACTATACTTTTTGACTTACAACAAAATGTAGCGGCATTGTCAAGCTAGAGTCGAAACAAATAAGTAGTTAGTGTTGAATGCTCTGATGGACTCCCTGGATGTAGTGTGCCCAATGCGGGTACTTAAGCGTAGGGACAGGGTTGCGGCTTGGTGGACGAACGAGCTAACAGCTCTCCGTGACGGAGCTGGTACTTTGTACAAGAGACTTGGTCGTCACCGTCGTGACCCTGATCTCTGGGCTGAGTATAAGACAGCCCGCAATGCCTATATGTCTGCTGTTCGTTGTGCAAAAAGGAAGTCATGGACTGATTTTTGTAGTGGTGTTGGTGAGTTTGGGGATGCTGTGAAGTGTCTTTGCAGTCTGAAGGGTAGTGTGACGAAGACTCCTAGGTCTATCCTCGACACAGAGACCGGTCGTCTAACGGTGTCAATGGATGAGACCCTTGATGTCCTTTTACGTCATCACTTCCCTGGGTATGTTAATGAGCAGGAACATATTCCTGAACGCGGGTTGCAATCCTTGGGTGCCCATGGGTGCTCGGGGATTGTTACTAAGAGTAAAGTGCGGACTGCTGTTCGGAGTTTTAAGCCATACACGTCTGCGGGATCAGATAGAATTCAGCCTGTGCTTTTGCAGAGGTGTTTGCCGGTCATTATTGGACGGTTAGTTGCTCTTTATCAAGCTTGCTTGGCACTGGGCACTGTTCCGTCCTGTTGGAGAGTGGCTAAGGTAGTGTTTTTACCTAAGCCGGGGAAGAGGGACTACTGTAAGGCCTCTGCATGGAGGCCTATACAGTTAGCTCCTGTTTTGTTAAAGGTCCTTGAAAGACTGGTTGATGGGCACCTCAGGACACCTGAGCTAGAGAGCAAGCTCAAGGTAAATCATCAGTTCGCGTACTTGCGGGGACTTTCCACGGATGCTGCTATTCACAGGGTAGTTGCCTACGTGGAAAGGGCCTTGGAGTCCGGACAGATGGTCTTGGGTGCCTTTGCCGACATTGAGGGGGCCTTCAACAATGTTTTATTCAGTGCAATTACGGATGCACTGGATAGGTTTGGTGTTTGCTTATTGCTGAAGAGGTGGATTGACTTTGGCCTTAGGAACAGACGAGTTGTGTCTGAGGTCAATGGTTGTTCTAGACATCGGGAAGTGGAGAGAGGATGTCCACAGGGTGGGGTTATATCGCTCCTCTTGTGGAATCTTGTGATGGATGGTCTATTGCTGAGACTACGGCAAAAAGCGTCGTCTACTCTGTCGCAAGGGTATGCAGATGATACCGGGGTGATTTAGTGCGGTAGGGCGCTTAGTACACTCACGCACCGTATTACTGATGGTCTTGATATCATTAGTGAATGGTGCGTGGAAGTTGGACTGAGGCTGAGTGCTAAAAAAAGGGTGCTGGTGTTGTTTACAAGAAACACCAGACTCTGTCCCTCTGCAATTCGGTAAAGGGGTGTGATTCTGGAAATCCAGCTAAAGGTTACCTACCTTAGTGTTGTCCTGGACAAGCATCTTACGTGGAAGCCCCACTGTAATTCAGTTGTGAGCAGAACGCAGGTTACTTTGGCTAGGTGCAAACGCATGGTGGGTAGGAAATGGGGGCTTTCACCGAGTGTTGCGAAATGGACATACACATCTCTTGTTCGACCTGTGATGGAATATGGGATTGTTGTTTGGTCACCAGCACTGGAGAAAAGCTCGTATGTAAGTTTGTTGAGCAGGGTTCAGCACCAGGCGTGTCTTATGATCACTGGTGGCCTTCGCTCAACGCCGAGAGCGGCCATGGAGTGTCTTATCGGGCTAATCCCTCTGGACATCTGTCTTAGAGCGGTTGCCGTTCGATCATTTCATAGGCTGAAAACCAGGGGATTGTGGACGGTCAATCCTATGTTTGGGGGTTCTGGTAGTCACACTGTGATCTGCGAAAGATGGGGCTTATGCGACCCAATTCTCAGGATGCCAGTGGACTGGACATATAAGAACCTGGAGTATCGCAGGTTCACTGTGGAACTTGGGTCACGGGCTGATTGGGTGAGGGATTTATCCCTTGGTGGAGGGGGTGTTGTGTGTTACACAGACGGCTCACGTGAAGGTGACAATGCTGGCTGTGGGGTCTTTATTGAGGACAGGAGTCAGGGGGTAATCACTACCCTTCTGGCTATGTCCGTGTATTTAGGAGCTGATGCCTCTGTTTTCCAGTGTGAGATCTTTGGCATTTCTCTGGCAGCTCATTGGCTGCTGGAGAATGAACGCCGGGATCTCCCGGTTAGGGTTTTCAGTGATAGTCAGAGCTCTTTGCGTGCCCTATCTAGGCCTTACACTGCCTCGAGTGTTGTAGGGGACTGCCACTCGTACCTTAATAGACTCGCTGATAGGGGTTGCGAGGTTGAATTGGTTTGGGTCCCTGCTCACTCGGGGTTCAGGGGTAATGAAGAGGCGGATAGGCTGGCGAAGGCTTCGCATGATGGTAGTTGCGTCAAGCAGTTTGGCCCAAGGCCAATACTACCAGTCCCAATCTCCGCTGTCCATTGCGCTATTGCGGGATGGGCAAGGCGTGAGCATGAGAGACACTGGACTGGCTGGAGCAGTTGTAGGATGGCCAAGCTCTGGATATCGGCACCGTTGTACGGTAATACGTCACTGGTACGATATCCAAGAGATCAATTAAGGTGGTTGATTGGGCTTGTTACCGGGCATGGGGCTTGGGGCAGTCATGGCTGGAGGATAGGAGTATTGGACTCTCCGCTGTGCTTGCACTGTGGGGAGGAGGATGATACTCCGATTCACTTCATGACAACATGCCCAGCCTTTGTATTAGTGAGAAACCTCTATCTTGGTGGTTGCGTTATCTCGTTGGAAATGTTGGGTCAGGCATCTGTGGGTCAGCTCGTGGCGTTTGCACGTGCCACGGGCAGGCTCACACACTGACTCGGAATAAGGTGCTTTTTTTTTAAGGGGGAGTCTGCGATAGGCCATTATAAATAAGGCCTCGGCGGCGTCAGTCTCGTAAGAGGCTGAACCCCTGGTAAATAATAATAATAATAGTGTTGAATTAGTTAGTTGTAGTAAATGCAATCAATAAAACTTTTAATTATAGACGCAGTTTGAAAACACCACGGTAGAACTAAAACTCAGGTGTGAAAACGATTGTAATAATGACAGTAAACGATTGATAACGTAATTAGAATATTAATTCTGAGTAAACACTATAATTGATTTTATTACGTGCAAAATGTGAATAACTATGATTTTAAATAATGAACTTATGATATTTATGATTACTTTGTGAGAAATAACAACCAGAAAATTGTAGTTTAGTTTGTTTTTGTTTCTGCTTTGCTTTGAATAATTATATTCTGCAAACGTGAGAATGCAGTCTAGCAGTTAAGTTAAAACTGAAATTGCGAAAATATAAAATTGCAATTTCCAGACTTCATGATGTATGACACGTCTAATGTAAACCCAAAAAAAGCAATAAAAAATTAATTCATTGGTTACGTTTTCTTTAGACTATATTGTCCCATCGATCTGCTTACAGATATGAGACATCTTAATCAATGCCGAATAATTCTCAATATTACAATGATTATTATCTTGGAGACAAAAAAATATGAATAATAACCATTTCAACAAACAATTTTTGAAGTCGAACTAACTTAAAAATAAATTAAATTAAACTTTATTTCAGTACCAAACACTAGTATGCAATTCTGGTTTTGCCTGTTATGATGTTAAGTTTAATGCACTATTGTAGTTACTGTCGCTTGTGTTAGTAACTGTAAGATGTACTTGTATTTTTACATTTGTTGCGTGTGAAACGAAGTTTCATCAGCCATGTCTGTAAATAAGTATGTAAGCTTATGTTAGTTTTACCGGTTTTTGTTTGTATCCCTCAAATGCGTTTTGACATGGATCCAATTAACCGTTAATTGTACAGAACTGGTTAGCCCGAACAACTCTTAAAAAACTAAAGCACTTTTCCCTTGATTTTGTAGTCGTTTACAAGTAATTTGAAAAATATCAATTAAAAACTGTGACCTATAGCGCATAAAGAACAGACAGACAGAGAGAAAGACATGACCATTTCAACAGATGCTTAAGCTCAGCATCTAAAAACCACGAAAATAATCCTAAACTTTCTGAAAACATTAAAGTAGTTTATATTTCTATTTCATATTTCTTTGATATTCTACGTTTGTCCTAAGGCTGTCAGGCTAACGCAGTGTGTTAATGCGATTTAGTTCTGTACCATACCGCTGGAAATAAAAGACTGCAGTTTGGAAGTGATTCTTATATCTAGCTGAAAAATGTATTATTACAGGGATTAGGGATGCATCTAAATCTCTTCGATGTAAACAAGGATTTGCCTAATTTTAGGCTTAAAATAGATAAACGATCTGCTAAGGACTTCGTTTTAAAACTTTGTAGTGTCTTACTATAATTAGTGTTAGTAAAACGTACTTTTTGAATTATTAAAAAACATCTTGTTTTAGTTTTGATGATTTTTTTTAACTCACTTCTGCAGTAGTTATTCCCCTAAATGGGAATTGCATATTCTAATTGCAATCCAACATATGTTTATACACATTCATAGGTTCATAACGTGAGAAGCCAAATTTTCTTAATGTAATTAACTTGCTAGCTTTTTTAAAACATTATTGATATAATTGTTTAACTCTTTTGCATTGTTTCTTGTCACAACTATTAGTTTGCTTTATTTAATATTTAGAATTATAATAATTTCTAGCAGCGAATCGTAAACGATTTAAGCCGTAGTCTCTTGGAACGGAATAAAAATACTTAAAATACTCATCTTTCTATATGCAAATGACATTATTCTTCTTGCATTTGATCGGCTGGACCTCCAAAAACAGATAAACACACTGAGCAGCTTCTTTCAAGCATATAATCTAAAGGTTAACCTATCTAAAACTAAAATCATGATCTTTAGAAAAGGAAACAATATCTCAATCAATTTTGTTTAATTGGGAATGCAAAACCTCTAGAAAACGTGAAATAATAGGTCTACTTAGGTGACACATCGTTATATACCGCCAATTTCGGCTGCCTCTTTTACATAACCTCTGGCAAAAAAATATTTCTCCAATGGTTTTCAATGGGTTTTACGAACATTGAACATGTGAGATTTCAATGGTGTGATCGTTTTTCTTTCTGTGAGGGAGAACAACTAGTAGCATATTTAATATTTAAATCATCTACCTATCCACTTTTGCGCATGGCATTTATACTATTTACATTCTAAGAGATACATTTAAATATATACTCTTAAATTATCTTCCCACACATCTACACGACTAACAACTTATGACTGAATCGCAATACAAGTAGGAACCACTGCGAATATGACCACAATTTATGCAAAAAATTATGTATTTTGTTACTCATGCGTATAATGACATGGCATAATTACAATCATAATATTTTTACATCCAAAGAACATGGATAATAATTTGAAAAAATAGTTAGAATCAATGATTTATTTTACCTGAATTGTGCCCATGCAATTATTTTACATAGACAACTTCAACGTCAATTATATACTACTAATACGTACTAAAAATAATACAAATAAATTAGCTACTACCTATTGTAATAATATGTGAGTGTCCTTGATAGATATTTATTAAAATTAAATTCATACATGCAGTTTTTTTTTTTTAAATACTATTATTGAAAATAGCATGTACTAGTAGTAACGACTATTTGAAATAAAGTAATCTGATTACCTAATTTATTACGTTCACGTTTAAGCAGAAGTTGCATAATTCTTTAATTGTAGGGTTATATCTACCCGGACTTTTTCTACATACGAATAAACCTAGGCCTTTTCCTACCCATGTACACAAAAATACAACTTTTGTATTTTATTAAAACCTTTTGATATTCTATTGAATATATTGGTAAAATAGTAAGCTCTTCAATTGTTATATTTGGTTTTTATTTCTACATTAGGCATGGTCATGGGTAAAAAAGACCGGGTAGGAAAAGTCCGGGTAGGAAAAGTCCGGGTAGGAAAAATCCGGATAGGAATAATCTGTTGGCAAATTCTTTTGAACAACTTTTAAAAGAAAATCTTGAAATAACAGTTTGAGCAGTCAATGTAAAACTGGTATTGGAAGGGACGTTGTTTGAACAGGCGACAAAATATGACTGATTTCCGAGTTTAGTAATTATTCAATACTATTAATTATTTTCAGTAATTTTACCAAATAAATAAATTAAATAAAAAACACAAGTAGCATAATTTTAACCTAGAACATACGATTATATGCGGTTAAGTTGAGCAGAAAACAAACTGCAACGCCCGTCTGCGCATTAATAGCTGCAATTAAGTTTAACTTGTGCCTTTCTTGCACTCGCTTTAAAATTTCCCCAATCCTCGTTATTTGCTAGTGTGGTATTTTCTTCCCAATTGTTTGTGAATATTGTGATCCTTAGTTACGAGATTGTGCACAACCAGAGATGTGCCCACTGCAGTTTATTATTCGGAGATTGTGGTTGTGAACGTTTGTGGTTGTTCAAAAAACGTTTGTTAAAGACGACTAAAACTGGGATAGTTTTTTTGTTCTTGTCAGATTGTGATGCGTTTTGTGGTTGTGCACAATTAAATTTCTCCAGTTTGTGTTTGTGATGAACAATCACAAACCTAAAGAACCATTGTTCTTTGTGAACAAATTACAACGCTGTGCTAGAGCATAATAAAACTACACTTAAATAATATCAATGTGAAGTACTGTTGTTTCTTGTTCACAATTGCTCTTGAATATTTGTGATTTTGAGTTCACAGAACAATCACAATTTACATTGTTCACAATGTAGTTTACCAGACCAGGGTAAGATTGTGACTGTGAAAGATTGTAAATGCTCACAAAACGTTTGTTAGCAACGAGTGGAAAAACATGTGTGATCTTGTTTGCTGCTGTGTGATTGTGATGGGTATTGTGATTGTGCATAATCCAGTTTTAATAGTTTTTAGTTTTAGTGATGGTGGTGAAGTACAACAATAGTGTAAATTTAACAACTCATAAATACCTACTAGCATTCAGGCAACCCGAGACGGTTGCTAGCAGGGGGGGGGGAAGGGTGGAATTATGATTAGATATTAACATTGAGCGGCATCGTTGAAATTGGTACTTCCCACACATGTACCACAGAAATGCACTGTACAGATATTCGATGGCTTCTAATAATCGGCGGGCAGATTTGATTTTTGACTTTATTACAGATCGAATTCCGCACCAAGCACAATAAGCTGCAGACTCCAGAACAGAACAGCCAGAATTCATTTTGGATTTTATATTATAACTATAGTAAAAGAGATCGAGACGACTTGATCATCCCCTTAGTGTATGGGGTTTTTGTGTCTTATGGTTTTCTATATAAATGGGATGTTGAAACACTGAAGTTTACCACTGACCCATTTAAAATTTATCTTTGTCAGCATTTCTTCCAACAAACAATTAACAGGATGTCTGGTATCCTACGTTTGTAATAAATTTCTGTGCTTAGCGCCGATTTCAACGTTTACTTTCACATAAAGCTTAGATGTTGCCCTAACAAATTGCTATATAGTATTTTATTCTAAAAATTTAGCGATTTTGTGACAATTTCATATTAGTTGCAAAACAATTTACGATTCATGTTTTTAATCCGGTGTTGTAATAATAATGCCACCTATTTTGGACGTCTGTTCAATTGTCACTTTTAGACTTTGTAAAAGCAACAGTAGTTACCATTTATTGATTAGTGTTGACATATTTGTATCACACAATAATATGAAGCCAATGCAGCTTTACTGTAGCCACTGTAGGGCTTAGTAATCGCAGTGTCGTCAGTTTACAGCAGCAAAACATTGGCTCAAATCCAGGCTACGAAACCTAGTTTCTGCAGTGTAAAATTTTTTAAATTTCTAAATTGTTCGGTACTAAACCAAATATTTAGTTGATTTCACAATAATTCTAAAGTTCGTTTAACTTCACAATTTGTGAGTTAAAATGCCAGCAATATTTAGTCATATATAATGTGAATCCAATATTAATATCAGTTTAAAACTACGTACTCCTGACATCTACCAAGATGTCACATATCTGTAAGCTATTTCTAAAAAAATAGCAATTTAACTGTGACTCACCTTATTCCTAGCATTTGATGTGAAGTTACATTCTTCAATCTGGCTCGGTTACTTATTAATATTCTAATTATGGTAATTTCTACATTCTTCACATTTCCTACTTTCCGACTAGTCAGCCATATCCTTGAACTCATGTTTTTTGTATATATTAGAATCTGCCTTCTAGTCCACGTATACTAGAACTACGTTTATACTAATTACATCCTATTTCGAGAAGCTTCGGATTGTACCATGCGGTCCGACCATGCCGTTTTCTTCAATCTAATCAGCCCAACTTAACCTAAAATCTTTAGACTCAAACCAACAGTCTTGCAGATCAGACATACAAACTGATCCGCTTAATCTGTATCTTTTACCACGTCTATTGTAAACTATACACCAAATTTTACCTTCATCTTTTTATAGTTAAAATAAATTTTAATTTATTATTTTATAAAAGTTGTTGGTTTCTACTGTGTTGAATCCACTGGCGGAATTATTATTCTTGTTTCCATCAGTCATCTACTGCATAATCTAGATTTTAAAAACTACTACAATTCTACTATTTAGGGTTTTGCATCTACCTTCATTCACAGAGTTTGAGACAACAGCTTTACGACCTTGAGTCTCATATTTCCGCTTTTACATAAATTTGGGTTCGCCAACGAACATAAATGAATCATAACATTTATGTGTTGATTAATATTAATTTTATGTCTACTTTGTTAACAATAGCTACGCTACTACTTGAGGGTTTTACCATAGCTAAAACGCTGCAACGCGAATTAGAAATATCTAATATCCGCTGTTCCAAAATGACAAAAGTGCCAGTATCTTTCTTGATACGATGATACCAAACAACTAGTTATCAAATTATTGAAAAGTTGCACTCGTACCCTCAACTTTCAGCCATTTCGACGGTCTATTTACCACCGGACTGTGATAACTCATTTAAGAGTAGATCAATTTTTTTTAACATGAGCATGAGTAAAGCGTTGTCATGGTTTACAAAAGAGTTTGATAACGTTGCCAATTAATTGTGTATAGTTACGACATTGTTTTTTATATTTCAAGTTTTAGAATGACACATCTCAGATTCTCACTAAACCCATATCGTTTAATCCTGGTAGCTAACAATAGGGTAAAAAGTAAAAATTTTGAATTTTTGGATACCCGTTTCAAAGAAAACCTAGATTTTAGTATTAAAGAACAGAATTCTTTAAAAATCATCCATGCACAATAAAAAACTTTGGTGACTGTGGGCCTGAAGTAGATGCTGAGCTTCGGCGAACATTGGCTTCAACAAATAAGCAAGATAACTTCAGTGTCGCTGAAATATAATCTATGAAGTAAATGTATTTCATTGAAACGGTGGTGGTTGCTCAAAAATTTAAATTTTGCAAAAATTTTTTCATGAATGTTAATGAATGTTAATAACGTAAGTTTGTTGTTATTAATTCTTGAAATAATGACAAAGGGGATCTCTAAGATGATAATGTTTAAAAAACGTCATTTATGGATGATCCCCGTACCTATGCATATCAGTAAGATCTCATGGTAAATATATTTGATTACCTAATTCTGAAACTAATCCTAAATGATAATTTTTAAATAACGTCATTTATGGACGATCCCTGGATGCATATTAGCAAGATCTCATGTTTAATATATCCGATTACTTAATTCTTGAAATTATGACAAAAAGGATCTTTAAAATGGTAATTTTTTAATAACGTCGTTTATGGAAGATCCCTGTATGCATATTAGTAATATCCTATGCTAAATATATTCGATGACTTAATTCACGAACTAATGACAAAGAGGATCTTTAAAATAATGTTTAAATAACGTCATTTATGGACGATTCCCGCATGCATATTAGTAGGATCCCATGTTAAATGTATCAGATTATTTAATTCTTGAACTAATGACACAGGGGATCTCTAAAATGGCAATGTAAAAATAACGTTATTTATGGTCGATCCCCGTATGCATATTAGTAAGATCGTATGTAAATGGCTTGTTTTAATTTACCGACCCTCAACTTGAATGACGTCATTTGTGTCTGGCCCCTAAGCAAGGGTAACCTTGCCTACCTCATCGTAGCTAAAGAGGGAGGGAAGTTTGAATGCTGATGTAATTTAAACGGCTGGTATGTCGTAACACGCGTAATGCAAATATTTTTGCTATTTAGGTATTTTTCACTTACCCTTTCTCCCCTCACTTACCTACATATCTCGCTCTGAGAACTCCGAGGAAGACGGACGTGTCCTTCTCTGTCTGTCCTCGTGAGCAAATTTCAGAAAGTCTTTTTTTCCAATTTGGTTTTTGACTTGAACATACCGTTCGCGAGTCTACCTGGCAGTTGTGGGTTTAGCGTGTCAGAGCTGTGTCGTTGAGGTTTCTTATCTTCACCTTGGACAACTTTTGGTATTTGAGATAGCGTATATCTACATATCAAAGCTGTTTTAACATTTGTTGGAACTTACAAGTAGGAAGATTATGTAACTTCGGTAAAGAGGCAGTGTGGTGGAGTACACATTGCTGCTTTACTTAAGTTATTTAAGAGTAATCGCGATCTTCCCAGGCACGTTGACCCCAGCTAATAGCACTATCAGCAACTGCTGGAACATCTCTGGTATTTTGTGAGTAGGTTGATTAGTCTCGCTTAATTACATGCAAGTTGGACTACGTGCTGGTATTTCGGGAATTTGTATAAATTCCACCAATGGCTTCGGCCCTTGATAAATACCAGTACTATGGTCTGATCGAATTGTCAATTCTGAGCAACTCATAGGCATAGTCATAGTCACTAAATAGTTATACGCTTGGAGGTGTAATTCAAAGTTTAGTGCGAAAGTTTCTCGTTCTTGCTCACACATACTTTATAACGAGTAAACATAGCAACTTTCATAAATAAAGACATAAGTCATCGTAAAAAGGATCGTTCTGCAATGGGCCTATCTATTGGCCTGAGCGGCATTTCAGTAACTTTATGTTGCTGAATCTCCTTCAAATACAATACAATACAATATAGGTTATATTTGTAATGTTGTTTTGGATGCTTTTGTGAATCAATTTCACTTAATTTAAGCAAACCCACCCAACTTGCTAACGCAGTTACAATTGGCTGACATGGTACTATTAGTGCTAAATAGATTACCTTGTACTGTAGTGCCGCGCAATTTAAATTTTCGTTGGAACTGCATGTGAATGCGTAATCCTTGACAAGGCACGCATTTGGGATCGTACGCAAGTAGCGCCACCCACGTTCAGGGTGGGCGACTGTGAAAAGGGTGACATGACATGTTAACGATATTATAGCCATGTACGCAACTATGAAAAAGATGACAAGTTAGGTGGGTGGGCAAAACAATTTTAAAAATTTCGCTGGCGACAATTGTGAATGGCTCTTCAATTGTTTTTCTTTCCCTTCATCTTTGTTTTGTGACATGGGTCCATTCAACCGTTAATTGTGAAGAAAAGGTCAGTTGAAGTGAAATAAAAAAAAATCCGGCGCTTTGCGCCGGATTTGCCTACCGTGGGCCTGAAGTAGATGCTGAGCTTACAGCGAATATTGACTTTAGTCAATTGATGCATCTTTTCACATTATTTACATACAATACACTCTATACCCTCTAAAGTACAATATTTTAGTGACGACATTGCTGGACGATCCTAATATGTACCATAATAATATTCCTTGCTAAAAATACTATATTACATAATGTTTAAACTGATAACGGGACTACTGGGAGAGTTGTGGATTTGGGAAGTGTGTTGTAGCATAGGGGTGTTTTGGGGTTGGTGGGGTGAGTTTGAGTGTTGGGAATGAGAAAGACGAAGTAGCTGGGAGGGTATCCGGGAAGGTATATGGGAAGGAACGGGAAGTAATGAGGGCAGATATGGAAGGAATGAAAACGGGAAGGTATGATGGGAACGAAAAGGACAGATATCATGAGATGTATTGGGAGACACGGACTGTCATTGTGTGCAGTCATTAATGCATTATATTAATATTAATAATAACTAATTCATCCGCGTAAGGAGGTACGTACATAGGTAGCTAGGTACATAGGTAGCTCCCAATGACTGGCAATTTGCCTTGAGTTGTATGCCGAACATAGGAAAAGAGGAAAGAATCGAGAGGAAATGAAAAAAATGAGGGCAGGTGGCCCCGGACGGGAATTTAGTACGAGTGTGGCGGGGCGCTTGGACAGGAGGATTATGTACGGCGGGTGCCTGGGAATGTAGACAAGGAATGGCGGTGGTAGCTGGCGGGTAGTGTGACGTATATATTAAGGGAGGGAAAGGGAGAGGAGACATGCGTATATGATAGGATGGCATGGGATAGGAGATAATATAGGGATTTTTACGCCCATCCACACAATATAAAAATAATAATAATAATAATAATATTACACGTGTCTGTGTATGTAGGTAGGTGCTTTAAACGGCAATTTGCCTTGCAGTATATGTTGGGCTTGGAACAGTGAGGGAAGAATAGACAGCAATTGAGGGGATATAAAATGAATATAAAATAAATGAATTAAATACGGACATTGTAAGTAGTAGGTAAGTAGTAGGTATATGGTATATACGTAATGAGTAGGTACTGGTAAATGAGTATTATCATTGTGTCGTATGCTGTCAGTAGTAATGTGAGGGAAATGTGGGCTTTGTGTGGGATGTAGGTAGGTAGGTATATACATAGGTACCTATATAGGGACTTGAGCCCAATGTATGTAACAGTGAACGGGGTTGTCTTTAGCACTTGAGTAACGGTAATAAGTGGTGAACTGAAGGCAAGGGGGGCGAAAACGGACCCGGGCAGTAGTAACAGTACGGTAAAGGGGCTGCATGGTTAATCATACAGTGTGCTGTAGCCATAACAAACCCACCCGTCCTCCTCCCGACTGTTTCAAATGACAAAAATAGTATATAACGGATGTAAAACTTTTACAGTTTGTTCAGAAATGAACCATCTTCGCTCCAAACACTTCGCTCCGAACTCTTCGCTCCGCTTCGCCTCGCTACGACTACGACTCCGACTAAAGCAATCGTACATACGAATTGCATCGGTATCGGCTCACACGTCGACATCCGAATTCGACTTCCGGCTTCGCTTCCGCTTCGTAAATGTTTTGAATTATAAATTTATAAACATAAATCCAGTATACACGAATAATAAAGTATTCTGTCCGAATACAACTACAACTTCGACAAAAGCAAACGATAATTCGTTTCGCTGAGCTACGCCTCGCTTCGATGTTTTGAATTATAAATTCATAAACATAAATCCAGTATACACGAATAATAAAGTATTCTGTCCGAATACAACTACAACTTCGACAAAAGCAAACGTTAATTCGTTTCGCTGAGCTACGCCTGGCTTCGATGTTTTGAATTATAAATTCATAAACATAAATCCAGTATACACGAATATAAAAGTATTCTGTCCGAATACAACTACGAATGGTATAATATTTTATACTTTACTACTCGCATAATAATATCTATTCGATATTATAAACTCTTCGCTACGAATAACTCGATGTATAATATTTTATACTTTACTACTCGCATAATAATATCCATTCGATATTATAAACCTCTTCGCTACGTCTACTCAAATATAATACTTTAACAACCAAAACTCTGAAATAGAGAATTGGTGTTGTTATTGAATGCATCATGTCATGTTACAAATGCAACTATTTACACTTCGCTACGCACTGCTTGATGTACAACATATTGTGCTTTACTACACTACGCAATTATTAATACATGTTTACATATGTACGTTGCACTACGACTATTAAAATTCTACTTAATGCTTTGTGCATCTTGTTATGTTACAAATGCAAACATTTACACTTTGCTACGTACTATATGCTTCTACGGCAGACTACGCTTCTATACTCTTTGAATATTGAATAAATTAAATGCATTTTGACGAATAATTGACAATGGTAGTTAGAACTTTGTATACTTAGTATAGATAAGCATGCAAACTACACTCAACAGAAATGCATATGTATACACCATGTGTTCTTATGCGAATATTACAAAAATACGAAATTGAGCTTTCGGACATGTGACCTACCAAGGGCTATGTAATTAGACGTGCAGAGCGTGCTCCTAGAAGTTTCAAAATTTTTTGTGTTGCCAATAGGAATTTTTAGTTTCAACGCGATATTAAGACTCAACAAAATATGGGTTATTTTATGTGCAAAACGAATTTTTAATTTTCGCTCTAGAAAAAAATTACTTTTTTGTTTATAAGGCGAATTCAATTTTTTCAACGCCAATATGCTTCTCTGATTTTTGTTACCCTAAATATCAAAAAACATTTTAAAATTACGCAATAATAAAGATTTTAGGTATACCCTATTGAGCCCTACTTTTTATAACCTGCTTGTTAAATCAATGTTGCTAAACGAATTTTTTATATTAAACCCGATATTTAGACGTTATCGAGCATACGCTATTTAATGGCATAGTCATTTTTGTGATTTTCGCGCAAAAATTTTAGGGTTATTTTAAGGGTAAATTTTAGGGTATTTAAATTTTTTTTTCGGACGGACTATTTTTTATTGATAGTTTAAGCTTGCAGGCTTGCCGTCTGCAAAAACAGAATTTGAAAATTCGAAAAAAAAAAACCGGATCGGACAGGCCGGACAAACCGATCCGACCGGTGCACACTATGTATTGCCTTAATCTATATTGCTCGAGAACCAGTTGACCTAGAAAGATGCGGCTAGCGCCATCTGATAGATCTTACTTGTAGCTACATTTTGTAGAAACAACAACACCGTGCAAAAAATAGTACCCGGGTAAAACCGATATTTCGGTTTTCATATGTATCTTTTGAACCTAGTGCAATATTTTAAATCTTTTTCGAGATTATCATTGTGCTAGGCAATGCAGAATGTATTACATAAAACAATCATATGAAAATATCATAAATTTATGGTTTTTGTGTAAACCTGTATAAAACCACGGGATTTTGGAATGATTTTTTTGTAAATTCTGGTACTATTCGCATTTTTATTTTTTAAGTTCCTATTTTCATAAATTGTCTTGTCTTTGCGCTAGCTATGTTCCTTAGTACATTATGTGTAGTTTTCTCTGCAAATAGGTCACACAAGCCCAAATAAGGAAAAAAAGTTAGCAAATAGAATAAATAAATAAAATACAGACACTGTGAGTACCTTGTAGATTGTCTGTAGGTAATACATTGGTTCTTGCTAGTGCTGGTTTTTATTTGTTAGTATGCTAGTTGTAATAATTCAAGAGGAACGAGATACAGGATAATAACATACATGTAGGTAGGCAGGTGAGTACAAAAGTACCTATCTAGGGACTCGAGCTCAAAGAATGTAGTATTGTACAAAGCTAGACTTTGCATTAGAGAAGCAGTCGTGAATAGTGAAGTAAAAGTACGGGGAGCAGAATAGATCCATGTAGAAGTAATGCAGTTAAGGAATGGGCAATAGTAAATTTACACTGCCCTGTACCCTAACGATTTTCTTCTCACCCTTTTGTCTTTTCAACATGATTGAAAATGTATAAATGAAAACTCCACATTGAAAAACATTGTTACTTGTTGGCCACTTCTACGACTACGATCACTACTGCTACCTCTCCTCTCCGCTTCGATTACGACTTCGACAAAAGCAAACATTAATTTGTATTGCTTAGCTACGTCTTGCTTTGAAAAGTTTTGAATTATAAATTCATGAACATAAGTCCAGTATACACGAATATAAAAGTATTCTGTCCGAATACAACTACAACTACGACTTCCGGCTTTCGCTTCCGCTTTCAAATGTTTTGAATTATAAATTCATGAACATAAATCCAGTATACACGAATATAAAAGTATTGTGTCCGAATACAACTACGACTTTGACAAAAAAAAACGTTAATTCGTTTTGCTGAGCTACGCCTCGCTTTGATGTTTTGAATTATAAATTCATAAACATAAATCCAGTATACACGAATATAAAAGAATTCTGTCCGAATACAACTACGACTTCAACAAAAGCAAACATTAATTTGTATTGCTTAGCTACGTCTTGCTTTAAAATGTTTTGAATTATAAATTCATGAACATATGTCCAGTATACACGAATATAAAAGTATTCTGTCCAAATACAACTACAACTACGACTTCCGGCTTTCGCTTCCGCTTTTAAATGTTTTGAATTATAAATTATTAAACATAAATCCAGTATACACAAATATAAAAGTATTCTGTCCGAATACAACTACGACTTCGACAAAAGCAAACGTTAATTCGTTCTGCTGAGCTACGCCTCGCTTCGATGTTTTGAATAATAAATTCATAAACATAAATCCAGTATACACGAATATAAAAGTATTCTGTCCGAATACAATTACGACTTCAACAAAAGCAAACGTTAATTCGTTTTGCTGAGCTACGCCTCGCGTCGATGTTTTGAATTATAAATTCATAAACATAAATCCAGTATACACGAATATAAAAGTATTCTGTCCGAATACAACTACGACTTCGACAAAAGCAAACATTAATTTGTATTGCTTAGCTACGTCTTGCTTCGAAATGTTTTGAATTATAAATTCATGAACATATGTCCAGTATACACGAATATAAAAGTATTCTGTCCGAATACAACTACGACTTCGACAAAAGCAAACATTAATTTGTATTGCTTAGCTACATCTTGCTTTAAAATGTTTTGAATTATAAATTCATGAACATATGTCCAGTATACACGAATATAAAAGTATTCTGTCCGAATACAACTACGAGTTCGACAAAAGCAAACGTTAATTCGTTCTGCTGAGCTACGCCTCGCTTCGATGTTTTAAATTATAAATTCATAAACATAAATCCAGTATACACGAATATAAAAGTATTCTGTCCGAATACAACTACGACTTCGACAAAACAAACGGTAATTCGTTTTGCTGAGCTACGCCTCGCTTTGATGTTTTGAATTATAAATTCATAAACATAAATCCAATATACACGAATATAAAAGTATTCTGTCGGAATACAACTACGACTTATACTTCCGGCTTTCGCTTCCGCTTTTAAATGTTTTGAATTATAAATTCATATACATATATTCAGTATACACGATTATAAAATTATTTTTAATGAACTTGATTTTTTTCTGTTTACATATAAACGATGAAAGTAATTTTAGAACCTACTGTCACAGGACTGTTTCCATGTGAGTATTGTACATATGCGTTTTTATCTAAGAAGCTACGCAAGAATCATGTAATAAAAAGCCATTCAAAGTACGAACGATATTTAATTTTACAAAACCGTCAGTTTAAAGTGTTTCGAACATTTTTTAAACCAACTGTAATCCAGTTAGGTCAATTAACGTTGGATACAACAAGCTAAATTTTGTTATAAAAAGCAGCCTTTAGAACATAACGCTAGCAGTAAAAACCCTACCATGCTGATTTTACGTATTTTATTAAAAGTTTCATCTGAAATGTATAAATTATTGCATGTGTTCGAATTATAAATGTTATATTTTAATAACTAAACACGTTTTTAAAGAATGAAAAGATAGTGATATATACAATTTTAATATATGATAGTTGTAAGGTAATGCAATACTGTATGATTCAAACAATTTAACATCTCTGTAAATATTAGAAGTACCACTGTATTAGTATTTACAAAATATAAAAATTACTTAGTAGGTAAATGTAAAATAATAGAAAACATTTAATGATTTTAGATTCATGGTTACTGTTGTTTACTGTATATAAATAGAAATAGCAGATTGTAGCTAGTAAATAATATATTGCAATAGGCAAAAAGTTTTGTAAATATCTGTGAATATATAGTCATGTAATTAGGAAACATTGAACTAGTAAAAATAGGGAAATACATATAATACAGCTATGTGTGACACCTTTTTATTATTGTTTGCAGTGAGGTTCAAATATTAAAAACAAATTAAAATAGCACAAATAGTGGGTTAACTTTATAGTGCAATACGAAGTGTGCTAAAACGAAGAAATGAAATTGTATAATTGCACTTAAATTATAATAAAAATCAATGATACGTTGTAGTAATACATTAATACAACAATAATAAAAATGTTCAATAAATAAAATCTCGGCTACTTATAAATTGTAAAATACTTAAAACGTCTGGTTTACCAAAATTTGGCGCAGTTTTACTAACAGCTGACTCAGTGACAGTCGCAAACTTTTGTATCTATACAATGGCAGAAATTCGTAAATCATATTTAAATTCAAGGCTTAAAGGCTCATTCTCTGCCCTGAGTGGATTTATAAAAAACAATAAGCATTTTCACGACAAGAAAAAAGTTGACACAGAACTAAGCCAACTGAATTCATTAAGTCTACACAGACCTATTAGGAAGAATTTTAGGCGCAGAAGAACCATTGTAAACATGGCAGGAGAAATTTTTTGCGTTAATTTAAAAATCTTAGGGTCAGTCTTATCAAAAGCGAATTCCGGATATGAAAACATACTTTTTTGCATTGACGCTTTAACAAAAAAGCTTTTTTGTAGATTCATAAAGAACAAAAGACCAGAAACAGTAACTAAAGCAATGAAAAGTATATTCCATGAAGCAAAAATAACACCAATTTATTTATTTACAGACCAAGGTTAGCTGCAAACAGCTAATAGGGTAACATACAACTAATTCAAACGTTTTAAATTAATGATGGTATAATATATAGGACTAACAACAATATATATATATATTATTTTGTTACTTATAGGTACTAAATTCCGAGCAGAGTCTTTTCGCAAGTTTTTAAAGAGCAAGGGAATAAAATACTATAATACCTATAGCGAGACAAAATCAAGTATAGTAGAAAGAGTCATAAGGTCCGCTAAAATACACACTTACTAACAAGTTTGCTATACAAAACTCAATATAAGGTTGACGCACATGCTATAACACAGTATTTATTTGTTTATGTAAGACCATTTTTGAGAAGGTGGCTAGGTACATAACAGAAAAGCAAACAAACCGTATTCTTGAAATATTTCCTGCATTTGTAAAAACGTACAACAACACTTTTCATTCAACAATCCAGATGTCGCCTAATAGCGTGAACAGTTTGAATGAAAACGATGTAAAGAGAACTATGTACTCAGACCTTATTAACGACACTACGAAACGTAGACCAGTGTTCAAGCCTGGAGACCGTGTGCGAATTAGTCGTACTAAATTAACATTTGAGAAAGTTAAGTATAATATAACGTACCACGTGAGCTAAAATAACAGATTATAAAACATGTATAAATAGGGAGACTTTCGAACAATCGAGTTAATGTATTTCTATCCTTTACCCAGGCTACAACCAAAGCTTTAGCGTTGAATGGTTCATTGTGAAGTCCGTAAACTTGGAAATCATACCTATAAAATACTACTTGGAAGATTTAAATCACAACAGCATTACTGGATCATTTTATAAGGAAAAACTTAGCCGAGTTGAAAAATCAACATGAATTCTACACTGTTTATTCCATATTTTACTAATGCTATCAAGCAGCATATCAACAACAAACGCAGAAGATTAGACAAACACTGCTGTTCCCAATTAGATCGAGACCCAGCAGGTACCGAAAATATCTACATGACGATTACAAGTGACCAGCAAAACAATATTTATACTGCAAACACCCCGTCTAGCTTTGTAGCTGTTCTCCCTACCCCTCTAAACCTTAAAAATTACGACGTCGGACTAGTGAGTTTGAGATATACAAGCAGCATACAGCCAGCTATAGTTCAGCATGTACCAGCTACCCCAATACGTAGCGTACGTAGCGCTGAAGTTTCAGACCTAGAGCCTATTAAAAAACTGTTTCCCAACTACAAGCCAACAGTAAAAAGTTTTTTTAACTTCCAGAAACAAGAAACAACAGTACACCAATTCATGACTAGACTTAACGATGCGTTAAAGCTAAATCAAGACAAAGTGCCGCTTAAAATTGAACAAAAAGCTCTCAGCTTAGACCCTGAAGAAATACATATGATCCTTTTAAACGTGTCAAATTCAAACAATGTAATTCTTGCAATCCCCACACCTCTTGCATTGTTTTTTAAGCAAGGCAGATCACGGTTTATGTCTGAAAACCATTTACCGTACAACTACTCACGTCAAGAAGACTTTGAGATAATTCCAATGGACACGAACTTCAATTTTGGGGCCGAAAAAATTGAAAGTATGGAAAACGTAATACAGTTATACCAGGGATTTGAGACTTTTATAATTTTCAGAAAACAAATAAATACAGGAGATTCTGACTATCGTAAATGTTTTGAACGTTTTAACTCTGAGATGCGTGATCCAGAAAATAATGACACAAATCTAAAAATTGAGTTTCCTGCTGATACAAGCAATACCAAATGCAAATTGACGTTTGAAGGAAACGAAGGGGATTAGGTTGTGTTACCCGAACCAATAGCACTGTGCTTAGGCTTGCAGCAACACGACAAGTTTTACAATGGCGTCTACGAATCTGAATTTGACTTTGACGAAGAGAAATACAATGAAATTGTATACTATGATTACATGAACATTCGCCTGTTTAAAATGTGTGCACATTATATGCCAATAAAAGAACCAGAAGAAATGGACTTGGATCACATAGTGCATGAAATTAACCGCACTTTAAATGAGCGGCTTTGGAGTGATACGACTGTACAGTTTAAACATGAAGACGGACAGCTCAGTATTCCAAACCTACGGGAAGACATTACTGTACAGCTCCCACCACTTGTTAATAGATTCTTTGGGTTTGATGACAATTTCATATTCAAAGATGGTGTCGTCGCCAACTTGCAACCGAAATTAGCAAAGAAAGAAGAACAAGAGAAAGAAAATGAAGAAAATGAAAAAGATGTAGAACCTGAGCATACTGAACCAGCTAAGCGAATGCTTGTAACATGCAATTTGATCGAAAACCAGCTCTATGCTACCCATGCTCTACCGTTGCTGCGCTCAGTTGATATCTCAAGCGAATATAATAAAGAGACAGTGCACAACTTTTTGCCAATACTATATTTGCCACTTAAACAGCAGGAACAGCAAGTAACACGGATTACCCTTTTAAACGAATACCGAAGCCTTGTCACACTGCCTGAGAATTCGCAAACTATTATAGAATTGCTGTTCAAGCCTCGCAAAGTTTAAAACATATTTAATATAAGAAGACACAGTTCTTTATTTGCGAATCATTCTTAATTGAACTCTTAAACAACAACAACATCATTTTATTTACAGTGCTTCTTAATAAATTAAATTCAAAAATAAATTTGCAGTGCATTGCCTTACATGTACAACGACGATCCAATACACAAAGTAGTGGATCTTCTGTAGTTCTCACTTCTGCCCAGTTTCAGAGCAAACGTCTAAAAAATACGGATAATGGTTAAGTCCGCAAATTGAATTGAACTACGATGAAATAAAAAACAAACCTTGTGTTGTTCTTAACCCAAGATTGCAAATTGTAAAGTTTGTTGTGCGAAAAACATGAATACATTAACTCTGGAAAGTTTGTTGTGTGAGGCATGCCAGTTCTGCTGGTTGAACTATACGCCTTCAATTTTGCAAACTGTCATGTATAAAAACAAACAATACTGTAACCGATGTGAAATGCAAGAAAGGAAAAAAGATGAACAAGTACTTGCCAGCTTAAATACACCGTACGATGAGTGGATTGACTTTGATGATTTCAACGATGTTAGCAATTGGTGTGAAGTAACCCGAAGTTTTGAAAATATTGATTGTTTCGTGTGTAAATTCGATCCTGGTGATGTTTCGTCAGTCAGAGGCGAACCCGATGCAGAGTATATGCACAGCATATCTTTGTATGGGGAAACAGTGTACATTTACAAGTACATGCCAGAAATTAAAGTATGCAACTATTGCATGTTTTGGCGATGCTTGAATGTTTTAGAGAATGTTCGAGAATATATTTATGAATACAAAGAAGATGAATACCGGAGCCTTGTCACACTGCCTGAGAACTCGCAAACTATTATAGAATTGCAGTTTAAGCCTCGTTAAGTTTAAAACATATTTAATATAAAAAGACACAGTTCTTTATTTGCGAATCATTCTTAATTCAACTCTCAAACAACAACAACGTCAGCCCAGTTACTTGCAAATTATTTAAACAAACAGTTTAGTGCTTCAATTTATTTACAACATTACCAAACATGTTGTAAATCATGCGTAAAATTGTGTGTAAAAACGTTTACGAATCTGACGCTAGTGACGCACTCCAAATTGTGGACGAAGAACTTTTAAAAGACAGTTTACTCGGTAAATACTGCACAATCAAACCAATTAAAAACATTGCTACTGAAAACGACAAACAAATGGGGGCTGGAGAAAATACTGTAGGAGTTGGTCTTGAAAACACATTAAACAGCAGTGCAAACAGTGAAATAGGCCTAGAAAATACCCAAAATTTAGTTCCACTTGAATTGCGACAGCCATCCAAACGACGTGCAATTTCTCACAAGTGCCGCGTTACTCATTGCCGTACAATTTGCCCTAAAAGAAATAAAAAAGTAGTAAAACGCAATATGCCTAAAACTCAGACTGGCGGACGTTGTGTAGCTCGTCGTAAGGCACAGTCTGGAGGCTCAAGAAAACGCATTGTTCGCCGGCGTGTTCAAACTGGTGGCCGCCTAAGACGTAAACCAGTTACGCATACTAAGCAACGAGGAGGAGGCAGATCATCTGCTCAGTCTGGAGCAGGAAGACGAAGGAAAGCATACAGACGCAAATAACTTATAACCCACTGTACGTTTAATTCTACTTCATTCATCACCTAACCTACAACGATGCAATATCAACAAAAAATTTGCAGCTCTGACTTATCATGGATTCCACACCAGGATTCTACGACGAATTTACATGTTACGAGGGTTCTCAAAAATCTATACAGAACAGCCTTATTTTAGACAAGTTGCCCCCAACTAATGTCAGCGTTGAAGATGCCCCCGAGTAATACCCATACTACCCTGTACTAAGCCCGCGAGATAACGAAAATCCACTCATTTTTGATATTTTGAAATCTAAAGGCACGTATTACGCCTTAGACGGATCTTTTCTAGATCTCACATGCCGTGTTATGCTAGCAGATGGCAAACCGATAGCAGCTACTGATTTAGTCGCTCCGTGTTCAATGCTGTTCTACGGTTTATTCAGTAACATGGAGTTCTATTTAAATGGCCAGCTAATTAGTGACAACTCAAATCATTACGCCATCAGTTCTTACTTGAAGAAGGAACTTGCATCCAATCCAATTGAAAAGAAAAACGGCATGTTAGACCAGTTGTACATACCAAACACTACTCCAGATACATTTACTAAAACTGACGACGGCTTCATGGCTCGATATAATATTGCTAGTGAATCAAAGCCGTTTACAATGGTGGGAAGGCCAGAATCGCCATTCTTCACACAGACTCGAATGTTACCAGGAGAAACTGATATCCGAATAATTATGAGAAGATCTCACCCTGCCTTTTGCATTGATGCAGAAACTGAAACCAGAACCGGGTACTCTGGTTGCTCGTTTTGCGTGGACATTGTAAATGCTGTACTGTACGTGAAGAGACAGACCGTTTCACCACTAGCTATTGAAAAGCATCGACTTAACCTTAATAATGGTACGCTCAAGTACCCGTGTATTGAACCTGAAATCAAGAACTTTGTTATTCCATCTGGCGTGAGTTCACATTCCTTGGAAAATTGCATCAACGGCAGATTACCACAAGTTATTGTGTTTGGCCTGGTGGATTCTGAAGCGTATCTGGGAGAACTCACAAAATCCTTTTGCAACTTTCAACATTTTAACTTGAGTGAAATTACTGTCTCAATGAACCAAGAAGCAATTGAATACAAGACGTTGCCTTTAAGTTTTAAGAAAGAAGATGGATCAGGAGAAGATAACTTTTTGCTGGCTCTAAACACCCTCAAAAAAAAAGCAGCAAATCCAAGCCTAGGTAACAGGGTAAATAGAAACAACTATACAAAGGGAAGAGTCCTATTTGCATTTGAGCTTGTACCCACACAAGCCAATGCTTTAAGCGTGAACAAAACTGGACAGGTCCAAATAAGTTTGAAGTTTAGAACCGCACTAACTAAATCAGTGACAGCTATACTATATAGCCAATATCAAAACATTATTGAGATTGACCGCAACCATTAAGTTATCATCAACCGTTAAAATGTAAAGTACCAAACAAGTTTGTGCAAAAACAAAAAACAATTTAGCTCCAAGTATATATATATTAATGTATCTATAACAAGCCTGTCTGTTCCTTTACAGATGTTGAACAAACAACAACGTTCACATTATGAACACTGGAGAATTACAACAATGTCTCAAAATCTTAGTTGAAGAAACTCAAGTAAAGTTCTACGTAATTGCAGCAGATCAAATGCGGTCAACTTTGCTCAACGCAGAAAAAACAAACAATGGAATAACTTACCCTATTGCAATTATTCAAAATACAGACAAGTTGGAAAGCCCTGGGAAGCATTGGATATCTTACTGGGTGACTTCAAAGGACAGCTTCAAATATTTTGACTCGTATGGAAACCCAATTCAACGTTATAAAAATTTGCAATGGCCAGGGAACCATATGCTGGCTGAAAACTGCACAGCGCTACAAAGCGGCAGATCAACAGTGTGTGGAACACTCAAATAAAGACGCTAATTAGGCGATTAACTTGTGCTGATATACTACGCCTGCGCAAAGTTTTACTCAAGTATCATAAACTTGTTCAAGCAATTTTAGCTAAAGTGTTTTACAAGGTGTACAAAAGCGAAATTTGTCGTACTACTTTATTCTCTGACATAATTTGTGACTAGTATTCTACGTGTTAACAAATTATCAAAAATGGCAACAGTTATGAAGGCAATTGAGCCAAAGCTGTATGCTGAGCTTATGCAAATACGTGCAGAACAGACTAATAATAAACCTGCCTGTAAATCCAATGCTGCATCTGCCCTACCTCCTTATAGCCAATTTGACAATACACAACTGCAAGACTTACAAAATGGCAATGAAACAGGAAATCACAAGGAAACTCTTAAACGACCAGATTGGATTCAGTACGAAGAAATGATTTCAAGACCCTTTAAACGAAAACGGCGTAATATAAGTGCATAACTATTCTTGCACAACTAAATGCAAAAACTCATATAAACAGTTGCAAATTTTAAATTGTCACCAGTTGCATACAACAACTCACAGCGTTCAATACTTAACATCAACAATGCCTTCAATACGCATATACGTTGCAGTGCTGCTTGTGCTTCCGGCACTTGCATTGGCATGCAACAATGTAGCTGCAGCTGATGTGTTAGCTGCGCCACCTGTGACTGAAGATACTCAATATAAACACGCCACAAAATCCTCTGAAAATATCAAAGGCCAAATGGACGGGACTAAACCAGCTCAGCAGTTTAATACTACGCAACTTCCTCTAATTCAATCCAATTCATTTCATAAATTTATACTACAGGCATTAAAGTATATGCTTGAAAGTCTAAATGCCCAGAATGGAATCATCATGGACGTGGTCGAGAAGTTTCAACACACAGAAACAAAGCCATTGGTACACAACACATTTGATTACATATGCAAGTGAATAAAAAAATTTGTTCACTCACTTGTAAGTTTGACTTATATACCGTATATAGTATAAAACTTGTATAGCTAATAGTAGTTTAACTAGTACTATGTATATACACATACTAATACATGGCTTTTGTTTTCTGTTTCGGCGTATGTACAGCTATCTACGTGTCATTCATCCTGGTCCTGCTCCTGTTTGCATTTAAAATTATAAAGCTGTTCAGAAAAGGGAAAACCTGGCCCCCCAAAGAAGTGGGTGGAGACCAACAAGTGGGCGTGATAGAGCGGCTCAAAGATTCAGTTATAAATACTAATATCCAACTGACTCAGCCTCACACTACTCGCAGCAGCAGTTCACGCACCTAACTCAAGAAACTAAGAAGTCTTAAAGCCATACATCTACACAGCTCACAGTTCCAGGCAGGACTCTACTGCTGTATCGGAAACCCAACCGTGGTGTTTCAAATTGCCCTCCTGTAAACGTAGAGCCCAACGGTGTTTTGCTTGACCAACATGGACCCTCAAGTTACCCCATCCTACACGACACGAGTTGTCGGCGCACAACTGCATTACGAGCAAGAAGATTACCCTTTGCCCACAGTGCTCGGATCATCCACCAACCACTTTAAGTGTTCTTTTCCCCACTGTCTGTTTAAGTGTTACTTTCACGTACCGTATAAGTCCCATGTGGAACACGTACATCAGTGTGAAGATTGCAACCTGTTTTGTTTAAACAAACAACACCACCAATGCTCTCATGTTGGAGAAAGACTTGGGCACATTGAGAACCGCAGCCAAGATCTGGTAGGAGGCGGCACCAGTCGATCAGGGGCAACATATGGACCAACTACAAGCACAGCTAGCCACCTTGCAAGAAAACGACTACGCCGTTCACCTCAAATAGACTTGGACGTGTTTTAAGAATATTCGCGATATCATAAGGGAATGATTGTAATCTACATTCACAAGCCAATTGAAACATTTGCAAGTATTGAAACAATAATGGCAGAATTGCATAATCCCTTTGTAAAGTTACTGACACAAAACCTAAGTGTACATAGTGGTATTAAAGCTCAGCTTATTATTGTTGCTACAATGGAATTGAAAGTTCAAGTGGAAACTGAAAAGACTATAAAAGTGCGTAACCTAACATTCACAGGTCAGAATTACGATATTATTAATACAAGTGAAATTGACAAGTTTGTATTAAATAGCACAAATGAGTGCGTAGAAAGACTGACCGATTTTAACAAGTACGGAACTGGATGGGTACTTCGCGAAATTGAATCAGTTCAGGTCAAGATTGGTGTACTAAACTTATTTGCAAATGCAGCAGCAAAAGGGTACATCAAGTTTCCTAAAATGAAACCCAAAAAAACTGGCTATTTGAACATTAGAAATAAATGCAATGAGTGTTTTAAGTTCTGTGTTGCTGCTCATCGGTTTAGACACGAAATAATAGACAATAAAATGTACAAACTAAAACAGGAAAACAAAGTGCAAAAAGCTGACAATATAAAACGAAGCTTAGAGTACCCAGAGCAGTACCGGCGATACTTTTCAAGATTTGATTTTACTAATGTTACATTTCCTTTGCAAATAGACAACTTCACTGGATCAAAAACATTTAAAATAAACAATAATCTTGGAATCAATATTTGCAGCCACCGAGAAGATCAGATTATTCAAATCCGAAGATGCCAGAATACCGACATAAGTGAAAAGTGTAATTTATTTCTGATCCAAAACAACTCAGCAAATGAAGAAAACAAAGCTTATCATCTTGTGTTGATTACTGACATAAACAAGTTTCTGTGCAATGGGCATAATACCAAACAATTTTATTGCCAGCTATGTTTTAGATCGTTTAATTCAGAACAGAATTTGGATCAACATCTAGAAAACTGCCAAACTCTTGTGACAAAAAACGTTGTGTTTCCAGAATTACACAAACAAATCAAGTTTTCCAAACTGTGGCAAACCCTTCCCTACCCGTACGTCATTGTTTATAAATTTTTAACATTTTTAAATCCTACTGAAGATACAAAATCTGTAACACACAATATCAAGATTTGAAACGAAATTCTTCCAGCCGCATATTCGTTTGTTGTTATAAGTCAAATGAAACACTACGATAAGGTTATAGCAGTGGAGTATTTTGATGGTCTACATTTAATGAATCATTTCTTTAAAAGAATATTTAAGTGGACAAAAAAGTTATTGTCCAACATAAGAAACACTAACAATTTTTTGCAGCCATCAAAGGAAGAAAAAAAACAATTCAATGAAGCATCACATTGTCACATGTGCAAACGTGAATTTGACAACAATAAGAAAATATTTAAAAATTTTCATCATAACCACCACCAGGGTAACTTTAAGTTTGCAGCATGCAGCCGATGTAATCTACAAATAAAGTACAAGTTTGAAATACCCATAATTTCACACTGTGGGGGAACAATTGACTACCATCTATTAATTAGTGCAATGAAAACAAATAACTTTAAAGCTAAGGATGTCAAATTTATTGCAAAATCCGCCAGTGTTATAAAATCTATAACAATAACTTCAAAGGATACTTGGCTACCAGATCTTCATCTCCAATACCCACAAGACAAGAACACTGGAGAACAGTATACTGGAAAAAAATTCAACTCAAAAGTTAAAGTTCGTTTCATCGATTCCAGTTTATTTATGGATACAAGTTTAACAGATTTAGTTGAATCTTAAAAATCGCAAAATAAACAAGATCTAAAACTTGTGTCACAGTGTGTGTCGCATTTTGCTCCTTTAAGTAAAATGAAATCAAGAAACCCAGAAGCTAAGAAGTATAAAGAAAACTGTATTAAACTATTACAGACGCCCCTGTGCTTTCCGTTCAAGGCACTAAACAATTGTTGTGCATTTTCGAAGAAACTTATTTTAAGAGAACAATTTCAGCGATCAATACTAGACGACGAGCCAATTTCTGAAAAAGAATGGGAACTTGTGCTAAAAGTGTGTACTCAATTTAAACTTACAACATTGCGCGATTATACTCGAGTTTCGTGTATGATAGAAACACTTTTACTTGCTGAAGTATGGCAAAACTTTAGAAAGCTTGGACTTCAAAACTACCAACTGGACCCAACTTATTCCATGACGCTGCCCAGCTTCTCTTGGGAGTGTTTTTTGAAATTCACGGATGCTGAAATTGATTACATAAGAGATCAAAGAATATTAGACATTGCGACAAACGGAATACGTGGCGGTAAGTGTATTTTCACTCAGAAGCATGTAGTTGCCAACCATGAGCGATGTCCGGAAGGATTTGACGAGTCAAAACCTTGCAAGCAATTGCTATCACTCGACATCAATAGTTTGTATGCATATTGCTTAAAACAGCTAATGCCAGTGTCGGATTATGAGTACATGGAAGCCAAAGACCTGCAACATATCAACTGGGAAGATTCTAATTTTGGCAACGAAGAGGGTAGCTTCGGATATATACTAGTAGTGGATTTGGAATACCCTGCACATTTACACAAACGAGACGAAAACCTGCCACTTGCAATGGAAAAGCGAACATTAAATCTACAGGACGTTGCTACCATTATGTGCCCAAATAAATCTACAACTGCCAGTTTGCAGCGGCCAGTATCTCGCCCCCGATTATTGTTAACTCTTCATAACAAGTACAAGTATACAGTGCATTTCAAAGCTCTGGAGTATTATTTGTCTAAGGGATTAGTTTTACTAAAAGTTCATTGTGGCGTAAGATTTAAACAACAACGCTGTTTTAAACCATACATTGATGTTAACTTAGAAAAACGCAAAGCAGCCAAAACAGAATTTGAAAACAAAGCACTTAAAAAAAATAACAATGTAATTTACGGAAAAACAATTACAAATATCTTGAAATTTGTTAATGCTCATATTTGTACAAGTGCAGCAGAAGCTGAAAAATCATTAGCATCACCTTGTTGCAAAGACTTTGAGGGATTGTCAGAAGATCTCAGCATATTCACAGAAGAATTGAAAACATACCGCGTTACTAACTCGCCATTAACTGGAGTTGCTATTTTAAATACTGCAAAAGTGTTGTTCTATAAAAAATGGGATCGTCTTTGTGAGATATTCCATGACAAGGCACATCTGGATTACAGTGATACCGACGGATATGAAATGCACACAATTGACAAGCTAAATACATTTTGGGACGATATCTTTAAAGCAAAGATAGAGTTTGATTTTAGCAAAATTCCTCGCGACCATGAGTTCTTTAAAATGTATGAGCACCAGTACCCAGGCTTACACAGTCTAAATAAAGACAAAAGCGGAAAGTTAAGAATACAAAGCTTAGACTTAAAAGAACTAATTATTTTAAAACCAAAAATGTATAGTTCATTGTACTTAAACGACACTCAACAACAAAAGTGTGCGGGAATTTCAGCAGTTGCAATGAGGCAGTGTAAACACAACAAGTACAAGATAATGTTGGAAACAAACAAACCTTGTAAGATAAATGTGAATTCTGTAAGGTCTGAGGACCATAACTTGTACATTGTAAACTTTAATAGATTGGCATTTAACTCTTTGGATTTATCTCGAGTATTTCCAGATCCAAATAATTTTAATTATAGTTTACCTTTCGGTCATGTTGATTTACGTAAGACATACCTTGGTTTGCAACATGAACGTGAAAAAAAACTTGTAAATATGTAAATATTGTAAAAACAAACTTTGTAAATATTAATTTTAGTTAAAAAACATAATAATTGTATGTGTAAGCTTGTGTAAACAACTATAGTTTTTAGTTTAATTGTAGGTAGCACTATGTATTGAATATTAGCCTAATAATATACTATAAATACAAATTTAAAAAAATATAAATTAATTGTGAAACGGATGTATTGTAAGATGTACATATGTGTAAATATTGTATTTGCGTTGTGTAAATATTTAACTTAAGTTTAATTCAGAATACTGAAAACAATTATGTAAATATCAATGTAAATTGTGTCGGTTTAGCAAGAAAACTTCAAAAAAAATAAAATGTAAATATGTAAAATCTTTAATTAAATGACTTTATTTGCATTTCTCCTGGTTCATTTAACTTATATTCCTATAACTAGCATGCAACACATGGGAAATCCCCATTCATAGGGAGCTACCTATGTAAGTACCTACCCACCTACCTACGTACATAGATATATATAATATTATGATTAATTTAATAGTACAATGCATTAATTACTGCACACAATGCCAGTTCATGTCACCGAATACATCTTATGATATTTGCCCGTTGCATCCCTTTATATCTTCCCTTTCCTTCCCGTTTTCATTCCTTCCATATCTGCCCATAATATCTTCCCCCGTTCCTTCCTTCCCATATACCTTCCCGGATACCTTCCCAGCTACTTCGTCTTTCTCATTCCCAACACTCAAACTCACCCCACCAACCCCAAAACACTCCTATGCTACAACACACTTCCCAAATCCACAACTCTCCCAGTAGTAACGGGTGTTTTTTTAAATGATGACATTTAGACGACGTCATTTATGGACAATCTTTGTGTGTGTACTGGTAAAAGTAAATTTTAAAGATATAAATCTACCAAATTTTGCATTCAGCACTAAAAGAATCCTCAAAATGGTGATTTTGTGATGACGTCATTTATAAAGGATCCCTGTATGTATGGTAGAAAAAGGCGGTGTTAGGGATATCCATTAATTTGATTTTTGAACTAAAGACAGAAGAGATTTCTATAATCAAAATAATTAAATGACGTCATTTTTAAATTGTCCTTGCATGGCTCCTAACTTGTGTAACCCTCGAAGTTAAAATATATTGTATAAAAAACCTGTGTATAAAATTTACTGGACACTAAAAATTACGAACTACGTACCATTCGGTTAAAGTATGTTCCTCAAAATTAAAAATTTGAATGACGCCATTAATGGTTGGTCATCAACTATCCACAAGCTTCGTCCGTATGTTTACGGCATAAAGTAAAAGAAGTTGGGGTGGGTTTTCTAAAATGGAAATTTTTAATGACGTTATTTATTAACGGTCCCTTTCCTTCTACAATCAACGTACGTATGTTTACAGCATTAAGTTAAAAAATCGTGAATTTCACCCGTTTTTCATTCAACGTTGAATATATCATGGTATGCAAGTATTTAAAGCTTTTTAATGGTTTTAGCAAGAAAATTAAGATTTGGGACGTCATTTGTAAGTGACCGCCAGTCCCCACTCTCTCTCTTAATAGAATACTTTGTGGGTGGAAGTGCAAGTATTTAAAGTTTTTTAATGATTTTAGAAAGAAAATTAGGATTTTTAGGACGTCATTTGTGAGTGACCATAAGTACACCCCCTCCCCTTAGGGGATACTTTGTGGGTGGGGGTGCAAGTATTTAAAGTTATTTTATGGTTTTAGCAAAAATAGTTGAGATTGTTGGGACGTCTTTGTGGGTGACCCTATGTACACCTCCCCCCCACTTAGGGATACTTTGTGGATGCAAGTAACTTCTGCGGGTAGCTCGTGGCGATGACTGGTGCATGTTGCTGGTGCATTGACTGGCGCCTGTAACGAAACCATTTAGCTGGTGCATTTGGCTGGTGCAAAGCAGCAAATCGCCCGTTTTTCTCCAATGCTTTTAGATGGCTAAAAAAGTTAGTCCAGTCAACTGCTAATTGTGAAAAACTGGTTAGTTTGATCTCTCTTAAAAACAGTAGGGCACTTCTCCCTCGCGTTTGTGGTCATTTAAAAAATATTTGACGAATATCGCTTGAAAAGTGTGACCTGTAGCGCATAAAAAACAGACAGACGGACAGACAGAAAGACGGACATAGCCATTCCTATAGATGCTTAAGCTCAGCATCTAACAATACAGAACTTACTGCTCGCTTTTGTTGTTGTTTAAAAAAGTTTTATGACAATCGAGTAGACGGTTTGACCTGTAGATACAGACCAACAGACAGACACACAGACAGACGGACATGACCATTTTAATAGATGTTTAAGCTCAGCATCTTAAAACGGCTTAAGCTAAAATTAGGTTTGGCTTTAAGGACCATTTAGGAATTTTTTCAGAATCAAAATTCGGGTTTTTTTGATTTTAGCTATACAAAAGTTGCTTTTTTCAATTGCATTTTTGAAAATGTGGCCGTTAAAAGTGCTTGTTGGGACTAGTTGCAATTGATTCAGAATGAATATGAATACAGTCATTTTATTAATGTATTTCTAATCTACTTAATAATACACATTTTGCCTGGCTTCTTTTATAATTTTATAACCTTGTGGTACTTTTGGTGTAAATGAATAAATACATCTAGATGGTTTACCATTATTAGCACAACCAGAAACTAAATCACAATGTACAAGTACTGAGTTAACTGGATTAATATCAACTGTTGCATCTGAAATATATCTACCAGAAGTAAGTAGTTTTGGTGTGAATTCTAGTGTTTTACCGATTGAATTAGGTGTTCTAAAATCAACTACATAACCCTGAGATATTATGATTACACATTTAGCAATAGAAGCATCAGGCTTGATTTTTATAACCTCGTTCACTGCGTCAGTTTTAGGAATCTCATTATTATTTTCATCAAAATCCATTAAATCTTTAATTTATTTACCAATTGCATCAATTTCATAGCTTCCTCTTTCTAAAGTAATATCTTGAAAAGCAGTACCTGGATTATCATTTATTTTATATCTAAAATTATTATTTCGTTCATCAACATTAGCTATTGAATAGTATACAGATATCTTTTTTTAAGCTATTTGAGCACCTTTAGGAATAAATGTTGGTTCATCAAAATAAACTGTTATATTGTTCTCTTTAGTATGTAAAATTATATCTGTTTCTCTTTTATTATTCATAATTTACATTTCTTCTAGAATATTATCAATAGCTTAATTCAATATTATCAATATTAATAGCTTTTACAATACTCATTTACTATGTAATTTATTTATAAATATAGAATATATAGTTGTTAAAGCCTTTTCACTAAAATGTGATTGAAATTTATCTATTATTTCAGTTGCTAATGCTTTATCAATTTTATCAATATTAGTATGTCCAGCTTGTGTATTAGCTAGAGTTGTTTCTAATTTTGATGTAAGAATTTCTGGATCATCTATAATAAATTTAATATTACTATTCTTTGGTCGGGCTTGGCGAGCTTCGCCCTTAAGGCGCCACGGAGTAGCTTGAGTCCTCTGGACAATCTCGGACCCGCTCTTAGATATGTTCTGCAGTCCTTGACCAATTGCTGTTTTTAAACTTGCTGTGGAACTTGCGTCATCTAACGTATTATCACTTTAAGACCTTTGTTAACCAATTAGATTGTTTTTTCCACCATATGCTGATATAATACCCCATTTTTCACCTTTTGAACTCTTAGGTCTTTCATGTGCAGTAAAACATGCTTTTGTTGTAAACATATACCAAGCATATGATTCAGCATCTTTAGCAACATAGTTAGCAGGGTGTTGTCTTGTTAATAACTCCCATTAAACAATAGTCATTGGTCTTTTTTTCCCAGATATTTGTATAAAATCATCACCTTAATCTTGTATTTTTGCATTTCCAATACAATCGCCATGTGTTATGATCGCCTGTAATTTGTAGTTTTATAGATAAAGCATCGTTTGCTGAGTTACCTAAATATTTTAAAGCTATAGGGCCTCCTTTATATCTTTGATGAATAAGTTTTGGTATATTTTCAATTGCTTATTGTTCCTCTCTTTCTTCCTGTGCAGATTTATTAACTAAAGCTAGAATGTCTAACAATTGATCATTATTAGCTTTAAATTCCTTTAATTTAGTGTATTTATGATGTGCAATAGTTTTTAAATTAGTATGTTAAGAATTGACATTGTTTTGAAAAAGAGCTAATTCCTTTGAAGCTGATATTGCTTTGTTTTGGACTGTATCAGTAATATTTTTTTAGCTTTTATTAAATGTGCATACTTTTTTTCTTGTTCTAGTGTAAAAGCACCATCTCTTGTTTTCTCAGCTATATATTGTGCTCTTAGTTTTCTATTATTCTCATTTTCTTAATGAGGTAAAACTTTCTTGATATATAGTATTTCTTCAGCAAATTGTGGTTTATAACCTCTATCAAATTTAGTTCCAAATAAATGTGTTCTTACTCTTTGACCAGGGTAAAGCCCTTCCAAGACCTTTGGTCGACCTGGTTTAAAATTATTATTTGTACTTTTATTATTATCTAAATCTCCTAATCTAGATTTTGAGCTATAAAGATTTGAATATACTTTTAATTCATTTTCCGGTTCACTTGCTTTAATATGTGTCATTTTAATACTACCGTGCTTTGAATTATTATAATTTGTAATAAGATCTTGCAAGACATTAACCCATGCAGTTGTTCCTTGTTCAGTCATATATTTACACACCTTTTGTTGAATTGTACTTGCAAATCTTTCAACAATCATTGCTTTTGTTTTATTTTCTGTTGTATACCAGTTAAAATTATATTTTTTAAACAGATTAGTTGTCATTTTACCACTGTATTTAGTTTCTTAATCAGAATGTAGTTTTTTTGGAGTACGTCCCAGACTACGGGCCTCACGGAATACTAATTCAAAACTATCAACTACTTCATCTGCATTTTTAGTTTTTAAACGTATAGCCCATTCATATTTAGAAAATGTATCAATTATTAAATTAATATATCTATAACCATCAATATCTTTAATCCATTTCTCAGGCATAAAAACTAAATCAGCTTGCCAAATTAAGACTATACCTGGTGTATAATATCTTCTACGTTTAAATTTTGTTATTTTACCTAAATGCTTAGTATACGTATCCTGTGTAGCTAGATATTTTTTAACAATTTTAGGTTTTATTCTTGTTTTTCAGGATAATTCATTTATTCCTACGAATCCAGTCAATTTATATACAGAATCTAGTATTTTATATGACTTTTTATCTTTATCTTTATCTAGTCATAATTTATAATTATGTAATGGCTTGAGTCCTAAACCTAGATTTAATTTTGGATTTATTACACTTTTAGTTACAACACGTTTTACTTTTTCACTTAATGTAGGATTTTCAATTTCATCTATATCGTTTAGTAATTTTCTATCTGCTTTATGTCTATTATCTTAATCTTTGTAAATATAATATGCTAAATCGTGATGCATTGCTGCTTCGTCAATTCAATCTACTGGTTTATCTCCTTTTGCTATTCTTTCTTGAAATTTAGTTCCAGGTCTTAAATAATTACTACCGGGATAATGTACTTCACTTACATATCTCCCAATTTTATCAACTATATCACCACTCACCACTGTGTTAAAGCCCTTCTGGGGCGCCTTCGGTTCAATGCGGGATAATCCCTTGAGGTCCTTCGGACCGGTCTGCCACCCGCTTTCCTTTATAGTTCACACAGGTGTGTATTAATACAAAGGCCTGTAATAGTACAAGAGTCTGGGAGGTCGGAATTTAAATAGTTTACCCCGTGTATTATAACAGGAACTACCGTAGTTTAACAAAGCACATAGACCGCTAAGGCCCGTTCTACGGACGGTATCTACATGCACTTATAAAATATATAATAGGAACCTGAAAAGTAACTATAACCACACTACACCCACACAACTATAACAGACCCTAGTGGACCCGTGGGTTGATTGGAACGTATAAATATACATAGGTAAGTCTAACGTGATGACGCCAGCTGATGTCAATCATTACAAGCAAGCTATTCGTCAAAAATTGGTGAAACAGTAACATTACTATTTTTAAATATTTGTTTCGTCGTTTATTACAAAAAATGCTCCTTTACCTAATTGGGCTGTGATATTCTTTTAATAAAGGTATGTTAACGTTTAAGTATAGTCAAAACCTTTATTAAAGTTTACTAAAGTAATAATAGTTTAAACATTAAAATCAAGTTGCCATCCCTACTAAGATTCCAATCCGCAGTAATGTGTATTCCTACCCCTACTTTCTGCATCTCACACACAAATCAGTCTAACATCAGGAGTATAGCAACCCGTAGGGTTGCCTTACTAACTTGATTTATTTATTAGGTGTTTTTACCTTGCAATTCACGCAGAATATACTTTCAGGCATGTATTAACATATATTTTGTATAAATACATGTTACTTCGTTATGGTTTACGTGCTGTTGTGTTGTGTTGATGTTGTGTTGTGTTAGCGTTGTGTTAGCGTTAGCGTTAGCTTTGTGTTAGCGTTAGCGTTCGTTAGCGTTAGCGTTGTGTTAGCGTTAGCGTTTGTTAGCGTTAGCGTTGTGTTAGCTTTATGTAAAAATGCGTAAAGTAGGTGTTATATTATGACTTATACAATAAAAAAATTGCATAATGCAACGGGCTACGTCCTGGGAGAACCTACGGCTCGGAACACGGTGAATATGATATTCTATCATAAAACAGTATAACAATATAACAATTTTGAAAACAATGAAATAGCAATATAATAACTGTTTTTATAAAACTTGTATTAGGTGTTTATGCAGTTAGTCGACCAACGGCCTCTAAGGGTTTTGCTCGTCCTGAAAATCTTGAGTGTCAGTAATTTTATTATCGTAATATTGATACATTTTACTTGGTTTTAGACCATCACACGTTAAATATCTACCAACGTTATTTCCCAATGGTAGCATAAGCATCTTAGTACAACGAGCTGGTAAATAAATGTTATTACTTGTGGACCCTTGGTCCTTAATGGCTTCGCCCGTTTTATCATCAATATTTATACGCAGTTTAACTTAATTTACTTTATATGCTTCAGAATGTACTATTTCTCAATCTAAAATAGAATATTTTTCACCGATTTGTAACTATCCTAATTTTACATAGCCTTTAAGCGGGGCAAAGCCCCTTGAGGACCAAGGTGTGAGCAAAGCGTTACGATTTTCCATTTTCATTTTATAGGAAATAAATTTATAGGTAAAATTTAAAATTAAGAATAAGGTATGTTTGGATATTTTTAGGGCAAATTAACTAATTGATTGTGTGTAAAAGTATCTACAAGTATCTACTTGGTGTATAAAACTTGTCCAGGTTATGTCTATATCGGTTTTCACTAGCATTTGCTGTAAAATTAATGGTTATAATGGAATAATCCTCTTTCCAGCCTTGTTGACAAAATAACATAAATTCTTTTAAATCCATATCTACAGCAATCCTATCACTATGTAAGTTTTGTATATCCTTATTAGATAACCTAAATAAAATTAAAAGTTAGAATTCATACGAATAGACCTTCGATCTAATTCGAAGTATGACTGACTTAGATAAAATACACAGATATTAGTATGTCTTCCTCTTGTGAAATAACGTTTTACTATATCCTGCTTTTCACAATTCATTACATTACAAAAAATCAAAAGAGTTTTTAATTTAAAATGGATTTCACTAGGGTCTGGTATAACATCTTTCTTGTTTTAACAGCTATATGTATTTCTGCTTTGCCAGTTTTAACTCACATAGACTATGTTTTTGTATTTGATTTTGATTTTCAAATAGATAAATCACATGTTGTTTTGATAAATAATTTTTGAATGCTTTAATTATAATTTGATAAGTGTCCTGTTGAAGACTGTCTCCTACTAAAATAAGATTATTATGGTCCGATATTTGTTCTTGTAAAAGGAATTTAATAACTAAGCAACTTTTTGCACAATTACTTTCACAAATTACTAAAGATCTAAATATATTAGGAAAAAGCTTAGTATGTTAAAATTTTTGATTCTTATTCCAAACAAATATTGGTTTATTATTCATTTATTATAATCTTTATTTTTCAATAAAAGCATATTCTGGGCCAAAGGCCCTCCCAGGACGTAGTCCGTTATACGTAATTCAAGCCTTAAGAATTTATTTTCCAAGATTTTTAATTTTTCATCTTGTAAAGCATTAACATTTTCAATATTTGTTAATTTAGTACTAATATCTTCTAAAACAATAAGACATCTACTGTTAAGACACAAACGTGTAATACATGAAACCATTTATTATACAAAAAAAGGAATAAATAACAAACTAAAAAAAGGAATAAAGACATGAATAAAAGAATAAAGGCACAAACCTATTAAAGCTTTTGAACCAACAGAAATTACAGAGTACAGAGTAGTAACAACTAGATTACTGCAGATGTCATAATTTTAGAATGTATATTGGATGTTCTATGCCTTGTAATTTGTACTTTACGTCGACATTCACATGTAGTTTTCTGTTTGGTTTTTGTGTTATAACACATTTTACATTCTGATCTCAGACTTATTTTAGATGCTGAATATTTTCTGAATTTGATTGGTTCTTTTTCAATATTGCAGGTTTTGCATTTATACGTCATTGCATCATCACATATAATGACGGCCATGTTAATATTATTTTAATATTGAGTTAATTGATTTTAAATTATTTGATTATGAACTATTGTAGTTAAAATTTAAAATATTGTTTGGCTTACTTTTTCTTAATGAATGGCATGCCTAAAATTCGGTATACTTAAAAATAAAAATCTTATAAAATTACGAGTTTAAAATGTGAAACTTGCGACAAGCAAATATCAAAGAAAAATTAGAGTCACTACCTTAAATCTAAAGCACATATAAATATAATAGAACAAGGTGCTGCTAAACTTGGATGTGAGATATGCAATGTTAAAGTGGTAGATATGGATAAACGTTTACTAACTTAAATATATATTAATAATACAAAAGGGGCAAAAACGCCAATTAAAAAGAAGAAACAAAATATTGTACTGATTGTCATAAGTTTTGTCCTATAAAATCATAAAATAAGCATTTAAAATCTAAAAAACATTTGGGTGAAGAGAAGATAACAAATAAAAGATTAAAGTGTGATATTCTATTCGAAAATAATGAATTTAAACTGTATCAATTTGAAGAAGCTTTCGATGGTGTGTTTCCAACATTAAGCTAAGAATTCAAAAATAATACAAAAATGATAGAAATAGATGATACAGATGTATTATACAAAATTTAAAATATTCTTAAAGAAAATCTAACAAAAAAGCAAATAAAATTGCAATTAGTTTTGAATGGCACTTTTAGAAAATTTATACCTTCAACAGAAGAAAAAATTTTTTTTGAATAATTAAACAAAATTAAAGAAATATTAATTTAAGTATTGCTAAATGTTTTATCAAACTTTAAAATAATATTAAGGAGAAAGACAATATTAAAGCCTATTACCACCTTGATAAGATTAATAAAATTGATTTTAAACTAAGAGAATATAAACCTTTGAAAGGGTCATCTCATATAGCATTACCAAAATGGGTAAATAACAAACAACCATGTACAAATATCAAAAATGAAGACCAAAAGTGTTTCAAATATTGTATGTTATACCATAAACATCATAATGAAATTATAAAAAATCCTCAAAAAGTTTCAAATTATATAAAATTTGATTGGGATAATGACTTTCCTTTTTAAGGTGTAGAATTTTCTGTAACTCTTGATAAAACAAACAAATTCTGATTGCAAAATGATGTATCAATCAATGTTTATATATTACAAGGTGGAGCAGTTAATATTTATGATACCTGTTCACATTAAACTAGAAATGAAAACCATGTGAATTTACTTTTAATAAAGGGCAGGGACTGCGTAGCGAACCAGAGACCCTTGGAGGCCTTGGAACCTTGAGAGCTGATTCTAGCCCCTTCGTTGTGCCTTAAGGACCAAAGGTCCTCTAATGAAGAAGAAAATAGTCATTATGTTTATATTAAAGATTTATCAAGACTAGTTAGACAACAGCTAACATCTCACGAAGAACACACTTTTATTTGTGATCGATGTTTTCATTACACTAATAATGAGAAAGTAATGAAATTACACTACCTGGCATGTGATAATTATTTTACAAACTGTACGGCGGTTCCTAGATTACCTAATAAAGATGGAAAAGCTAATATTTTAAAGTTTAAGCATTTATACAGAAAAGTAAAGTTGCTAATAGTATATTATGCTGACATGGAATCTGTACTTAAACCTCTAAGTTGTACAAATAAACATGTTAAACATGAAACATGTGCCTATGCTTTTACTAGTATTAGTCAGGATAATATTCATACTAATTTTAAAAAGTATACTGGGTGTAGTGGGGAAGATACAATTAATAATTTCGTAAAAGCTTTTGTAACTAAAGGTCTAGAATTAGATAAAAAGTTAAAGAATAGATTAGAAAAATTTAAAAACATAAATTATCTAATTATGAAGAAGCAATATTTCGTAATAGCATAGTTTGTCATTTTTGTAAACATAGTTTTATTGATGATGAATTAAATTATAAAGTTAGAGATCACTGTCATCTAATAGGAAAATTTAGAGGTGCTGCTCATAATTCATGTAATTTAAATGTAAGAACATCGTTAAATATACTAGTTGGCTACTGATTAGAAAACTTCATAAAATGGTTTCATCAAAAGCATGTAAAATTTATAAATTAAATATTGTACCCCAAACAAGAGAACAATATTATTCAATAGCTGCTCAAATACCAGAAACAAATATAACATTTACATTTAAAGATTCAAAACAACATTTAAATTTATATACAACATATGACAAAAGGATCTTCTATCCTTGCGGACCATGACTAAACTATCTAGTTAAACTCCGGCAAAGAAGAAGGTACTCCTGAACTCGACCGTGCTACGGCAGAATTTGAGTTGCTACGTGCAAACTATTAGGGACCTAAGCGGACCAAGACATTAACAAGCGAAATCATTTTTGTCGCTACGAGCGAATATTCAGGGAATCAAACGCTGACCCTTTGACCCCACGGGGGAAGTTATATTTGACGCTACGAGCGAATTGTTTAGGGAACACATTTTGAACCAGAAAGAAGTTTTACAAGTCTAGAAAAGTATCCGTCCGGCTCTGAAATCAACAGGTGAGTATATTATTGTTAAAATTTAATCTAATCGTACAGCGACAGACAAGAATTTACCCAGAAAGAATAATAGGATTTCCAAAGTAAACACTTCCTTTTCGGTCACGGATCATTTAATTTGGCGTTACGAACGCAGTAAAAAGTATAATTATTATTCAATAAATACAGGGCTGTATAAGACCCTTAAAACATAATTTATATTATATAGTTTTATATGTGATTGCATCTCGGCCGCTAAGTTGATATTCGCATACAAAATATATAATTTATATTTAAGTAATCATACTTAATTCAATATCATATTTAGTCTGTATTCATAGCCATTGTTGGGAAAACGCATCAGTCCTTAGCACCCAAGGGTTCATATTTGCAAAGCAGAGTGCTCGCCATATATGCTCCATAAATCCCTCCGCATAGTCGTGCATATAAACTATCACGCCGGGCGGGTCCTGAAATACGAGAGAACCCCCAGGTAAAAGTATCTCAGTTGCCCGTTTCCTGACTCGGATTTAGTTGACCGAATTAAAATCCTTGTTATACACATAAATAACATGACGAAGAAAACCCTCGAAAAAATACGAGTAACACAGAAGCAATTGTATGTTGTACGCTTGAAGATCATAAATAACCTACCACTACTTGTGTGATTAGTCCCCTTAAAAGTTATACATAACTGCACACCTAAAGTGTTTAATTAAAAAAAATGATGGAGTTGCTGCCAAGCCTTAAACATCCGCATTGTCTATTTCCATTCACCCGTGACTGCTGCTTTATACAATTATACCTTAATAACAAACATCAGAATATTACAATGTATTCCCATGTTCAACATGGAAATTCTCAGCCAAGCCAACATTCATCACCCAGTTTGAAGGGAAATCAACTGTCAAGAACATAACGACCAAAGTTAGTATTCCTGCCACTCAATATGATATCCTATTTGACCTTGTGTCAGTCTCAGTTTACCCCACTTTACTTTAAAAGGAGTAACAAGGATTTTATGCGGCCTTCTAAATCCGAGTTAGGAGAGGGCGACGGAGTCAGTGTTAATCGGGGAATCTACACGACTTCTGGACCGGCCCTGCGAGATACTATGTAGTATGCACGACTGAATGGAGGGTTTAATTAGCAAAGAGTATGAGCCTGCCTGCTTACTATGCTATATAGGTGGGGAGGGTTATGATGCGTTTTCCCAAAATATAATATATGAAATATAATTTTAGTTTATAAATTATTATCCTAAGATATAAACATGCGAATATCATACGGGGAATATGCAATCACACGAAACACACATAAATTAAATATAGTTTGAGAGGTCTTATTATGCCTCGTATTTATTTTAAATACTTTACTTTGAAATGCACAATAGTGCAAAATTAAAATGATATGACTTTACTTTTAATTGGATCGTAGCCAAAAAGAAATAATTCTTTGAAATCAAATATGAAACTGAAATCTTTCAATAAACAACTGGGAGTGTTTTCTTAATTTTTGCCGTACGAATAATTAATTATAACAATATATATTTTTACCTTGTAGGTTGAATTCTGAGCCGGACGGATTATATTCTAGACTTCTCGTAGAACGTCTTTCTAGGTCACCTTGTGTTCCCTATTTTATTCGCTCGTAGCGTCAATATTATATCCCTCGTAGGGTCACAAAAAGGGTCAGCGTTTGATCACCTAAATTCTCGCTCGTAGCGATTAATACACTTTCCCTCGTGGGGTATCTTGGTCCGCTTGGGTCCCTAAGATTTGCACGTGGCAACAAATATATTTTCCTCGTAGGATTTCCTGGTCCACGTGGGCGCCTAGGATTTGCTCGTAGCAACAATTCTGCCGTAGCACGGTCGAGTGAGGAGTACCTGCTTCTTCGCCAGAGTCCAAGTAGAAACTGGTTATGGTCATGGTTCGCGAGGATAGAAGATCCTCACTTACCATGCTATAATCCCTATTCTCATCTCCACAGTGTGGAATACTATTTTTCCTTTTGACCATCTACTTAATTAGTGGGATAACTTTGCCTGAAGGGCTTTTGGGGAATATATCCGTCCGTCTCTGGTTCCAACACACAATTTACATTTCACATCATAAAATATTATATTTTATATTTTATACAATATATATATTTTTATGATCATCATTTTTCTTCTCTTAAAACTTCTGGACCAAATGTTTTGATGCCCTCATCAAAACTAAAACATAATTTCAAATATATAATAATAATTTTCATAATTTTATAATGTCTTCTTCTGGACCAAATCTTTTATTATCTTCAAACGAAATATCCAACATCTCACCAATGAAACGAAACAGCCAATAGTATGAACGTCCACTCATCCACATCATTTTCTCCATATCCTTTACTGCGAGCAACGGTGCAGAAAATAGACCTGAAAGAAACTTGGTATGCGGAAAAAGAAAGAACACACACTATTGCATTGATTAAAGTTCCTGTATGGTATTTATTATTTCATTTGTACTCTTTTTCTGGACTGAATTTGAACATCATTTTTACTCAGTCTTTTAGGGTGTATCCCTACTTTTACAGGTATTTTATTTAGTAAAATAAAAATTATTTTTGTCAAGTAATAAATGAAAATTTATATATCAAAAAAAAATTCTAAGCTACATTCAAAAATACTAATTTTTGCTTGTTCATTTTATCGCGTGTCAAACTGGTAATTATTTCATTTGGTCATTTTAATTTGAGATCACGTGAAAGCAAAATATCGCTAACTACTTATATATATAAAAATGTATCAAAATTTTTGTGGAAGTATCCGAACATATAATCAATTATAATAAAGAATCAGACGTGTTTGACGTAAAATAATTTGAAGATGAATTTTGACGTGGATTTTTCTGGAGAGTCCCTCGAGACGTTCCAGCGACCAAGTTTGGTAAACTTGACCGCGAGTGATTCGAAGCTCGTGAGCTTTTATTTCTCTTGGGAATTCTCTCTCGCTGACAATTTTTGATTTGGCGAGAGCCCTTTTTAGTCGATGGAGAAGTTTCTACGCAATTTCGATTGATTGACAGAGATAAATCAGAAATATCTCTGGCACTTATATTAACAGAGATTTTTCGCTCCTGATCTTCCAGAAAGGGTTTTTCTGGTGACAAATTTTCTGCTGGTCTCGAGTTGACTGACGACGTGAAGTTCGCCGCCTTGAGCATTAATTTTGGTAATTCATTTTCGTAAATGAATGGCTCATTGTCTATGATCATTGGTACGGGTTCGGGAAGGGGAGATCGGCGTGCGAATATCCCTGATCGTTCGTTTTTGTTTGGAAACGACATTTTGTAAATCTAAAATGTTGAAATGGAAAGGTGAGGAGCAAAAATAAAAAAATAAAAAATTCAAAACCCTCAATTCACTGATATTCAACATTTTTATTTTAAACCTTTTATATAACCCGTAATATCTTGTGCTCGAAAGTATACTTCTGGAATATCAAAATTTATAGGTCATAACCTGAGACGTATCACATTCTTATATCTACTTTAATATTTTACGAAGATCATAATAAATATATTATGCAGTCCAAAAAATCTTATTGCTTGTTTTTATCCGTCATTAACTCTTGTAAGTAATCTTGTTAATGTCCTATCTCGGTCCGGATTTTCTCAATCTCGTCTTTATTACCTTCGTTCTCCGGATTTTCAATTACTCGAAAACTTTTTGTATACGTATGTGAAGGATACCGCTTACTTGGTATAGGTACTCGTTTAGGTATGGGATCGATCTGGACGTTTCCCGCAGGAGCCGTCGAGGTCGATGGATTTTCGGCCTGAGTTTGTTGTTGTGTAAATATGGTCGGAGCTCGTAGCTGACCTGTTCGTGATGTCCCTTGTACCGGCCGTGATGAAGGTTGTGGTGACATTGCTGCCACCGGGCTTTTACGTGGTGTCGGTGGTTTTACCGACGGAGGAGTCCTACTTTGACTGGGCGATAGAGACATACCTCTCGCATCAATAAACACGGTCGAATGTCCCGTGGGACTGTGTCGTGGAGAATTTCCCGGGGTATTTACTAAATTTTCATCTAGAATTATTACCGAGTCGTCTAACTCACCATCCCCTTCTCCCCCTGGAGAGTTTTGATTCCTCGTAGGAACCGAACTCATTCTCGGACGTGTCCTGAGGTCCCATGAATCATGGGAATCATTCGTACTAACTATACTAAGCGCCGGGGGTGCATATATGGTTTCCCCGTCATCATTCTCATTCGGAGCTTCATAAACCAAGTTCAGTGCCGGGATTTGGGCAGACGATATGTTATAAACACCTCGGGGAACCACATCCCTATAATAAGTATTTTGTTCACCTACATTGGTTTCTGCAGGGTCGAGTTTTGGTTCCAAGCTGAAAACGTGGTCCTCGGGTGTTGGGACCATGCAATTTAAGTAATCCCTATCTTGGTCTACGTCCTCTGCTAAATCTGCTGGGTCAAGAGGAGTATAATACGTTTTTAGATTATGTCCGTGGACCATATCTAATACTAACGAAGCAGTCGAGGTTTCTGGTTCAATCTCTGGGTCACATAGAAAATATACGTGCTCATTTTCTATCAAACTATAGATCCTATATGGGCCGAAATACCTGACCATGAATTTTGTGGGAGTACCCTGCTTTCTTATGTGATTACGTTTGAGAACTAAATCACCAATGTTGAATTTTATATGCGCGTGACGTTTATCTAACTCTAACTTTCTTTTTAACTGATTTTCACATAAATTTTGATGTGTTTGCATTCTATACTTAAATAATTCGCCAATTCTAACTTGCTGATTTTCAATATCTTCCTTTTTGGACGGAATTTTATTCTCGTCAATTTTAAGATTATATATCCCATGCTAATGACTTTCAATGCCAAAGGAAATATGGAGAGAAACCTGTACTAGAATGCTTAGCAGAGTTATATTCGTTTTGCACCTGAGGTAATAAATCGTCCCAGCTGAGTTGCTGGTCATGTTTTAATTTCTTTAAGATACTGCCAAATGTAGAGTTTGATCTCTCAATTATTGAATTTGAAGAGGAATGCCATGCCGAGGTACGAATGGCGGCCACGCCATACATATCACAAAACTCCTGGTATGCCGCTCCAGTGAAGGCGGCACCATTGTCGGAAACAATTCCGCAAATTCCGTGATCCCTAACCAACGGTGTGAGACAACGTATCGTCTCTGCCACGGTCGGACCCGTAGTCGGAAAAAGGTGAAGGTAACGTGTACACTGGTCTATAACTGCAAGGATATATTGATTCTTTCTACGAGTCATATTTAATGGTCCTAAGTAATCTGCTGACACTTTTGCAAATGGGACTTGTGGCGTCATAATCACATGCAATGGACCCGATTTTCTACGTTTACTAATATTATATCTTTGACATGTGTCGCAACCACGTATGACTCCAATAACTAATTAACTCATAGAAAAGAATGTATAATTTTCTTTTAGTGCTGCATAAATCTTTTCGTGACCTAAATGTGATTTCTGATGCAGATATGTAATGAAATGGATAGCTAATTTCTAAAGCAATACTTTCACCCAAAGTTTACCTAGCGGTTCGTCTGAGAGGTTTTCTAACTCTCCCTTTTCATTTAATCTATAATTACGTCTATATTTATTAAATCCTTCATATTTATTTGTCCTGTTTTTCATGACTGATTTCATGACTTGAAAAACCTGTATGTCTCCCATTTGGAGTTCGCGTAAGTTATCTAAATTATATTTAAGAGTTTCACAATCTTGAATGAATTCCTTGTCCTGACGAGTACGTTTAACGACTTTTATTAACTTTAATTTTAACGGCGTCTTTTGATCAGGGTAGTTTCTCGGTGGTCGATTTAATCCATCGGCCAATTCGTTATTTTTACCTGCGACGTGAAATATTGTGAGGTCGAATTCACTGAGTTTTAAACTCCAGCGGATCAAACGCGAATTTAATTCTGAGGTTTTCAGAATTGATGTGAGGGCCGAATGGTCTGTATATATATGTACAGAACGCCCTAGTACGTAGCTACGGAATTTTTGCAGTGCATGGATAATGGCAAAGCATTCCTTGTCTGTGACCGACCATTTTTGCTCAGTCTTCGTCAGACAATGAGAATGGTACGCAATTAGTCTCCGTTGCCCATCTATGTTCTGTATGAGTGCAGCCGCGATCCAATGATCGCTAGCATCTGACCACACTTCAAGTTGTGAATGGTCATCCGGAAATGCTAATATGGGCGCAGAAGTTATGAGTCGTTTTAATTCTTCGACTGCTTGTCGACAATTATCGTCAAAATTAAACGGAGCGTCCTTTTGTAGTAATTGATACAATGGTCTGGCCACTCGAGAATAACCCTGAATCATGCGCCTAAAGAAATTCGTAATTCCTATAAAACGGCGTACTTTGGTCGTATTGTTTGGATCAGGGAACGTAAGGATTGTATCCACTCTATCCCTATCTATAGATATGCCATCTGCGCTAATTTTATGACCCAAGAATATAATAGATGGGTGTCCAATGTGACATTTAGAAGGTTTTAATTTTATATTTGCCTGCATGCATAACCATAATACTAACTCTAACCTATGTATCATTTCGGCGAATGTAGCGCCGCCAAAACCGTTATCGTCAACGTAAATCGAAGCCCATTTTTGACTATAATGATGCCATATTTTGTTCATGGCAGACTGAAAGATAGTACCACTATTCTTGTACCCGAACGGAAGTCTGAGCGGCCTGAAAGTACCACAATGATTAATATACGCTAAATAGTTTCTGCTATTCTTATGAAGCGCAATTTGTTGATATGACGATGCCATATCCATGGTGCAAAAGTATTTGCATCCATTGAGTTTAGCAAATGCATCTTGTACCGGTGGTACAGGTGCATTTATAGGTTTTACGCGCTTATTCAACTTCCGATAGTCGATTACTGCTCTCCATCCATTGATCCCTTTTTTAACGACCATTTGTCGTGATACATAATTTGAATGACATGGTTCTATGAGCTGCTTCATCAGCCCGTCATCAGTATCATCTCTACATACTACCTTAAATAAATTAGACATATTGGCTGCTGCTGATACGATAGGGGTATCGTCCATTAGTTCTACTGTCGCATATACAGTTTTCTTAGTTATAGGATTAATGATGGATGTGTGGAAATCTTCCTGTTTCCACCCAAATACCTTGTAATATTTTGATAATAATTGCCTGATTTCCAGCTTCTGAGCTGTATCTAAACCTTCGAATATTGGGAACATTTCCCATTCAGTGTCAGTCAATGCTTGAGATCCTGGTACCTGTTCAGGAGGAGGTACTTCTGGGTTATCACTAGTTGGGCATAGCTGATCCTTAACATGGATCTGTGCAGCTTTTAACTGCACCGGTGTAGATAATGTTTTATACGTGGAGAGACAACCCTGTGTTTTCAACTCCATACAGGCATCTTCTGTATTTAATAAAGTTGCTGTTCCTCTACCATTTTGAATATATACCTCTTCGGGCAGGACCATAATTCCTGTTTTATTGTATAAATTGTGATTTGGTTCCGTTATTATATATCCGGTATAATCTCTTTTATTAGTGAATATCTCCACTGCTGTTTTCTTTTGGCTTTCTAATTGAACCGGGTGAATTGTAAACAGTCGTAACTTATATTGATAAAACTCTCTCTCTGCATTTGAAGACATGGTAGTAGTAGCTATACTGCGTACCTCTTCCAATAGGGAGTCCGTAGTATCCTGTGTTTTTCTAATAGTTCGAATCGATAATGGCGAATGTTTCGTCTTTTTATAACCTCCTTGTAAGGAATTCCTAAAGTCTCGAAAATGTTTTCGATTGGTAGATGTGTCTTTATTTAAACTATGTATTTTACTTAACTGTAAATTTGTAAATTCAGATCGCAATGTGTCTGCATTTGGGAGTCTAATTGGTCCGTGTCGTGATTCGTATTTAACAAGTTGTTTTCTTGTTAAATAAGGATCTGGATTTAAATCATCGTAGTCTGAGTCTGAACTCTCAGAAGTGTTACTACTTTCGACATCACTTAATATGGGCGCGGAAGGCGCAGCTAGTAAGCTTGTATTAACTAAATTTTTCTTTCTTTTAGACTTTGGTTTGATTAAGTCCATTACTGATTTGGTTCCCTTGAATTTCTTAATCATGGCTACATTGGTCTCGACAGCATCTTGCGTTCGAGTGAAGACAACTAATCCTAATCTACATTGTACCATTGCATCATATGCAACTAATAAATCCATCCCGAAAACAACGTTGTCTTGTAGATTCTTGACGAGGAAAAATCCCCATCGAATCCATTCCTCAAATTCTTCAATGTACGTATTGATGAGTACCATTTCAGAAACTATTGTGGGGACACCGTGTTCTACTGACAACATAGCACGGATTGGTTTGCATGATGTAACCGTATGTTGAAGCCCTAATGATTCAACAACCTTTGGGTTTATAGTGCTAATGGATGCTCCGGTGTCAGTTAGTACATTGATGAGGACCGTTTCCCCAAAACAATTTTGGAAGGGAAATTGTCGTCTTATTTCATGTGGTGGGGTTTGGTTCCCCCTAATGAAATGCGTTACATCCTCTTGTGGATATGTGAAGAGCGTATCTTCATAATTTGATGACGTTCCCTCGTGGGTGAGTCCGTCCTTAATCTCTTTACTCATGAAATTATTTTCAAGCGTTTCCATACTTGCTAATGACGTAGTAACTGTAGCATTTTTGCTTTGATATATATCCCTGTCTATAAGTCCCGTCTGAATTGACTGACCATCCAATTCACCGGTATTTATTCTGAACATCCGTAGCCTATGATTATTTTGAGGCGTCTGTGCATGCGTTGGGTCTAATGGTGGATGGTAGTTATCAAAATTTCGATCATTCCCTTGACTTATTGTCTCACAATCTAAATGTCTCTTCAAGACCATGGTAAAGTTGTCTATATTAGTACAGCTTATTGTTCCTCTTCTCAATCTGTCGGGCAACCCTTCCGCTAATATCCTTATTTTTGTTTCCCAATCCATATTTAGATCAAGTTGGTTTATATATATTAACCGTTGACGAACATATTCGTCGGCATTGGTTTTTGGATTCATCGTATATTTATAGTATGTTTACCTATGGTTCACTAGTAAGTGACAATATTTATCCTTTAATTTATTTAAATGTGAATACAATCTCTTAACTCGGTACTTTATATGAGTACTGCGTGTTCACTTCCTTGTAGGAAAATGTAAAATGGATATCTATTCTTTGTGTCTCTCCGTAAGAGTAATGACTTTCGTATTTTATTTTATGTGTAGGAATACCTATGTGTGTAGTACTTAACTACCAAAGAATTTTATTTTATTCCGTTGATAAAACAATGCCCACGTCGACGTTAGCGTACGTGAACCGGATGCGTTTCCGCTTTAGGGAACCGAATCTGTTTTTGTTTTATTTGATTTAAGTCTGATTAATACTTTTAAATCAATCAGGCCTTAAATCTTCACCTTCGCAAACAATTTGTAATTTCACAATGATTAATTAACTTTGACTTGAATTAATAAAATTGACACGATTATGATTTGTATTTATTTAAAGAATGAATTAATTTATAAATGAATTTTATTTTCTATGATAATGATGATGATGATGGGTGATTATATGCTTTGCCGTGTGATATGAGGACGAGGGTACATATGTCTCGCGCAACAGCCACCAAATTTCAATAATAACAAAAGTAAGCTTTTAAGCACAAGCAATAACTTAATTGTAGTGTCGTGACACGTACCTTTTGGTCAAATAATCAAAACAAAGTAATAAGTCAGCAACTAAAGAAATCCTTCTAATATCCACAGAAAACTGTGCGTCAGCTATTAAAATCTTCCTCGACTAGTAAGTCGGGATCAGGAGCGTATCCTGTAAACAAGAATAGATTGGAATTGTCAGTAAGAATCCAATCGTATCTCTAATGGTTATTTCGTCGATGACGTTCAAGAGATATTTTTATTTTAACTATTAAATAAATTACTATTATTGCTATGATGGCTACCCAGTCGTATGGACTTAAGTAGAATACAATGAACATTCAACGTTCCAGTTGAATACGATAAACCATAAGCTTATTCCAAATTTTATTTAAAATCACAATACTAAATGTGAAAAAGATGAAGGCAATATCTGTGGATGTCAAATTTACTAAAATTAGCATTCATAAATTTTTATAGAATTCCCTAATTTAATTTTAATTCTAATTGGTATTGTAGTAATAATTACTGTAATAGTAAATCACGTAGATAGTTACTATTTATCAACTCCTCGTAGGATGTTGCGTTCAAAATTTGAAAATTTTGAATAATACTGTAGATTTGTAGAAGGAATTTTGAAAATTTGAAAAGGAAATTCAAAATTTCAACAAATTTTTGAATTGGAATTGAAATGAAGTTTGAAACTTAAATACTTAGGATTGGATTGATTTTGAATTAATTTGCTATTTATTTACTTAAGTAACTGTACTAACTGTTATTGACCATGACTTTTATATGTACTGTATTGTAATGATAGTAAATATTCGACGCTAACTTCCGTGCACCCACCATATAGATCTGCACTAACTATTTTTTACCACGAAAGTATGTATATATAATATTACTATGTACCTCGTAAGTACCTATGTTCTGTACTAGAATAGTACAGTAATACACGTCGCCAACTTCTCTGCACCCACCGTTTGGATGTGTACTTAACTAGTAGTCGCCACGAAAATAATCTCAATACTGCTATGTACTACGTAAGTACCTGTATATATATGAGTACGTATATACCTACTCCCTACTTTAACGTTCGTGATTAACACGACAAAATCTTTTTCTACGTTTGTTTTTGCTACCCCTTGATTGGTAGTTCGAATTATTTTCTAAAATTCGACTATTTATACACCTTCGCGGTCACTGACCATACGTTTGACTTACTTAGTGGAATTGAATGGAGATAAAACGAAGGATTTTCGTTTTCCAAAGAATTCTGTTTTCCCCAGATGGGTAATCGTAGGATTTGTCCAAAAGCTGGATTTATTCGACTTCTAAAATCCGTGTACGGTGGCAGCAGCTTGTGCTCCGTTTTTAATGCCAATATTGAGGCTGTAAAAAGTAAGTTTTTGAACTTTATTCACAAATACTTAACCGTATACTTACACAGAGTGAAATAGTGTATTTGTACAACAGTATCTTTTCGTGCACTCAAAATTTTAATCAGAATTCAAAATAAAATTCACTTCGTGAGTGACTGTTTAAAAATAATTAAGTGTTTTCTTTTTATTTTGACTTACAGAGAGTCGAACCGTGGAACGGTAGGAGCTTCGCTGTAGTTTCCGGTTTATATAGTTGACGGAAGTAGAAGAATCCAACTCCGTCTTTTTCTTCCTCCCGGATTGTCCTGACTCTAAGTCCAACTGACTTCAAGCACGTCCAAAGTGGCCCGTGTCCTGACCTCGTAAGGTGTCTATAAATTAATTTTAAAGATATAATATTATTATTTATGTTGTAATGCACTTATTTGTAAATGCCCCCAAAATGACAATTGTGAACAAATTACAACAGGCCCCCAAATTACAACAGTGTCCTATGTTTAACATAGGAATACATGTGTCGTCAATGTGCACCAAATACAACAGTGTGGACTCTAAGTCCAAACACCAATTTTAATTGTAATTTGTATTTTTATTTACCTATTTGTTTTCCTTTTTGTTTTGTGGGAATTCCTATTAGGCTGGCTCCACGTAGGACCAAGTATTTCGAAGACTTCGAAGTAGAAATTAATCCCTGATTTCCGGACCGTATCCGTTGTTTCAATCCGTAGATTTTTCTTGCTGATTTTCGATGGCAGGACACTAGTAAGTGTACTGAAATAATACAAAATGTTGACTTTATTTTATTATGTCTTATTATAGTCAACCACACTTAAGTTTACTGACACCTATAAGCGTAAATTACGGCCGTAGAATTATGGATGTAATTTGTGTGAATTTTATATTTGGTTTCAGCTGTTCTCAGGTGTACCTAACTTGAAGATTCACTTTTAATGATGATAGCAACCTGTAATGCCAGATGCGGAAAAACACAATAATGCACGATTATGAGTTGTCACCTGACAACGGCAGATTTCAACAAATATTCTGTAAGTTGAAATCTAAATTCACTCAACCACACCCTTTGTAGTCTAAACTCCCCTAAACAAAGTTTAAATGTAAATGTTTAGTCAGGGTCTCAATCCCCTGCAAAGTTTGAAACTCAATATTCAAAGTCAGGGTAGAATCCCCTGCACAATAAAGTTCACTATTAAGTGGTCAGGGTCATGTGCCCTGGATTTATTTAGATACAATAGAATTCGGGGGTTTGCAAATCCCCTGCAATTAACACTCAAAATATGATATTTGAAATACCTTGCAGTAGCTAATATCGCACACTTGAGGGTATTAAATTCACTGTATTATTTTAAACTTTGAAAAGTCGGGGTTGTGAAATTCCCTGCAATCTTTGATTTTGACTAATAAGTCCAGGCTGCGTCACTTGCAACACGTTAATACTTTATATTTCGTAAGCCGAGGTATGAAATCCCTCGCTATTTTTCACAAACAAAATCGGGGTATAAATTCCCCGTAAGAAACATTAAACAACTTTTTGAAATAAACAAAATCGAGCGTTTCGAAGTAATAACAAAATTATGTTTTATAGATATTAAAGCAGAAGCTGAGGATCGTATCTCTCGCTTTTCTTTTGCAGTCACAAATACTGGGTTGAAATTACCCTTTACTTTTGAGTCAAAATTAAATGGCACAAAATTTTCGAGCTATTTTGAAAATGTAAGTTAATACTTTACTAAGATTATCCTTATTCATTCGAGTTAAATATTCCTCGCTATTTAACTACTCACGTGGAGTCAGAGGGGCATTCCCTTGTAATTATATACCTACTACAAATAAGGCGAGATTTTGTATCTCGCTAAATACTAACTATGATATTACCCTACAATATTCGGAGTTATTATTCCGTCAATGATGTTCACACATAAATTAACATACATAAATGAAATACACAATAATGATTCCTGAAAACTTACATAAAATATGATGAATTATGGTTTCACACAACAATATTAATGATGAATTGATTCATAAAATATATATGACTGGCGAATTTTACACTTAATTGGCTGCTTACCGTTATAAGCACTAAAATGAAGAAAAGTGAATTTTCTGGAGTTCCCCGAAACTACAGAAAATCACTTGCACTAATTATGCTAACAACTTGATTTTTGATTTGCCACTTTTTGCAGACTACAGACTGGCGATGCCCTTAACGACTGGGATTTCTTTCCTACTAAACTAGTACTTATTGATTACAATTAAACCTTCAGTTTTAACTGGTAAATAGATTAAAATGGAATAACAAATTTGGAATTTCGAAATGAAATTCTGAGGTGGCTAATATATGGTATTAACCAAGTACTTACTTAAGTACTACTATTACTGCTGCTTAAGTGGGTACTGTTTTGACTGGCCTTATGGGCCCTTAAGTAAGAAAATACAAATTATGATTTTTCAACTGTCTAAACGACAAAATATGTGACTTAATGCTTTTCAGAAACCGAAAACTCAGTTGTCACTGCTGACAACCGTGGATCCACACAAAATGGATCAAAAATGAAAACTGGCTGACTACAGACTATCAACCATCGACCACTGCCTATACTAATTAATGGCAACTGGAGATTCTGCAGAATTTCGAAGTTTTTACTACTTAATTTTACTAAAATTATGAAAACTGAAACCCTTTAAATCTAATCATGTACTATATTCGTGCATACTGCTAACTGTATTATTGTAAATTCAACATTATGGCTTAAAATATAATTATGAGGACCGTGTCCTATCTTTACTATACAAAATTCAAGTTTAGAATTTGGCTACCTATTATATTATATGCAATCCTAATATACATAATGTACCATATGCTTTTACTGTATTACCTTACGAACCTCGTGTGGATTTCGTCTAGGTTTTCTTCGGAAAATTCAGCCTTCTATTTTCTGCTGCCTTGTGGGTCCAAAATTTCGTAACATTTGGCAAATAGGAACTGGAAATTCTTAATGTTCGCTAGTAGCGACTATTTTTGAACTCTTATTTTATCAAAATTTTATAATTTCCACTGAACTCTGAATATTTTCAGCTCTGTTTTCTGTTTCGGCAATGGGATGCTAGTACAGCCAGGTCTAGTAGGCACTCTTGGTCTTGTCCGCTCCACTTCTTGCTTCCTCTCTCGTCCACAGCAAAAACACTTCTTGTTGGGCGAAAACTATGCTTTATTTTTGGGGAGCTTTTCCCTCTCAAAATTTTATCACGTCTACGGCTTGTGGGTTGCTTCCCAAGACAACCGTACGTTACGGTCAGTCCTTTTCAATGCGGCTGGTTGGATGGCTTGTCAGCACTGTCCACCACCTTTCACTTTTCAGTTTCCAAAACTCCCGTCTTCTCGTAGAAGATGCAGTCATACGCCGTGGCGTTACTTGTACTGCCTTTCACTTTTGGCTGTAGTTTTAACTGCAACCACTAGTACTGCTATTAGGCGTCACTATAACAGTGGCGAAATGCCCCAACACGTGGCTGCCTATGCTTAATGAAGCAAATAGGTTTATATGGGCCCGAATTAATTCGGACTTTTTTCTAACCTACTTTAAATTTAATTTTCTATAACTATGAGTATTGGGGGGTAGATTTAATTCTACCCCGCACCTTCTTAACAAGGATTTTATGCGGCCTTCTAAATCCAAATTAGGAGAGGGCGACGAAGTCAGTGTTAATCGGGGAATCTACACGACTTCTGGACCGGCCCTGCGAGATACTATGTAGTATGCACTACTGAATGGAGGGTTTAATTAGCAAAGAGTATGAGCCTGCCTGCTTACTATGCTATATGGGTGGGGAGGGTTATGATGCGTTTTCCCAAAATATAATATATGAAATATAATTTTAGTTTATAAATTATTATCCTAAGATATGAACATGCAAATATCATACAGGTAATATGCAATCACACGAAACACACATAAATTAAATATAGTTTGAGAGGTCTTATTATGCCTCGTATTTATTTTAAATACTTTACTTTGAAATGCACAATAGTGCAAAATTAAAATGATATGACTTTACTTTTAATTGGCTCGTAGCCCAAAAGAAATAATACTTTGAAATCAAATATGAAACTCAAATCTTTCAATAAACAACTGGGAGTGTTTCCCTTAATTTTCGCCGTACGAATAATTAATTATAACAACATATATTTTTACCTTGTAGGTTGAATTCTGAGCCGGACGGATTATATTCTAGACTTCTCGTAGAACGTCTTTCTGGGTCACCTTGTGTTCCCTATTTTATTCGCTCGTAGCGTCAATATTATATCCCTCGTAGGGTCACAAAAAGGGTCAGCGTTTGATCACCTAAATTCTCGCTCGTAGCGATTAATACACTTTCCCTCGTGGGGTATCTTGGTCCGCTTGGGTCCCTAAGATTTGCACGTGGCAACAAATATATTTTCCTCGTAGGATTTCCTGGTCCACGTGGGCCCCTAGGATTTGCTCGTAGCAACAATTCTGCCGTAGCACGGTCGAGTGAGGAGTACCTGCTTCTTCGCCGGAGTCCAAGTAGAAACTGGTTATGGTCATGGTTCGCGAGGATAGAAGATCCTCACGTACCATGCTATAATCCCTATTCTCATCTCCACAGTGTGGAATACTATTTTCCTTTTTGACCATCTACTTAATTAGTGGGATAACTTTGCCTGAAGGGCTTTTGGGGAATATATCCGTCCGTCTCTGGTTCCAACACACAATTTACATTTCACATCATAAAATATTATATTTTATATTCTATACAATATATATATTTTTATGATCATCATTTTTCTTCTCTCAGGAGTGTGTTATAACTAAAGAAGCTTCGATCATCCTAGTTTCATGTAATCTCAGAGGAGAAAATACTCTGCAAAGAATTATGAAATATTGTGTAATTCAATTGAAGACGCCTAGGCTATGTGATTCAACTGCTTTGGCAGTCATTCTCTAATGACTAAAAATAGACACTAGCAGAATAAACATACAAGATGAAGTCGACCGTGATAAAGCAATGAGTATCAACATACTGCCAAAAAATTAACAAACGGCATTCTAGTACCTTGATACCATTCAACTGTGTTCAAATCATCCTTAACAACGCTACTAGAAATTCAAATGAGCACAAAAAATATACAACTAGTAAAAACAATTAAAGATACTACGTGCACTGCCCAATTAATCCAATTACGTCGGTGTTAGGCTAGCATTTTGGCCTCGGATTTATTTATTTAAGCAAAAACGGACGAAGTAAACATCCGCAATTTTTGCCTGTGATCAAGCTGAAATTTGAATACCCATCTTGTTCATCTATGTTACGTCTACGTTCACTACTTGTACCTTTATTCCTAAATTGAATACACCTCAAATTTCATAAGACTGCAAATTTGAATGTGCACAAAGTTTTGTGCTTATCAAACTTACCGGCCCTTTACACTACTTTAGTCACGTGGACGTCCAAAGTCAAAAAGTCACCATGTCTTACCACCCAGTACATACAAATACTGGATTCCATCTACTCCCCATCACTGAACTTGGATTCTTTAACTGAATTTCTCGTGGACTCATATTCACATGCATCATTGCATTCACGCTACCTATACTTTTCAGTAGCATCAAAACCATGATTCGCAAAATGGTTTAATTTGAAGTCATTCCTGTATCTCTGCCCATATCTCACAATCCAATGATATAATATTTATATATTTTTTGTTGATTAGTTTGTTGCTCTCTTTGCAGTCAACAAACGTGTGGCAGAATGCACAGCAATAAACATCACGTCTATATAGGAGACAAATAATCCAGTATATCTTATACTAATCACTACACTATATAATACAAATACACATATCAAGTGTACAAACCCCGGCTTGGTGGCTTGGAGATGTAATGCATCGCCTTGTCACCAAGTCGGGGCCAGCCAGTAGTGCTCTGGATTGTGGGCAGTGGGGGGATGGGGCTTGGTGGGGCGTTGGGGGAGTTGAACGGGGTGGGTGTGAGAGTCTAAAGTGTTTGGGTGCTGGTTGTATTTATCTGTGGTAGTTCCTACCTGAGACAGAGATACAAGTCAGCTTAATAGTAGTTTACTACATGCCTGCACACTGTACATTCAAATGTATAGACTCAAGATTCATCTCGAAGTTCCTCTCTTCCTCGTCCACTACAGGCCGTCGCCGCCTGTCCACTCTCGTTAAAGAGTGACTGCTGGCGGGTTGGCTCTGGCATGGCGAATTCGAAGTAGTGGCGGGCCTGAGAAACCTTCCACCATTCGTCATACCATGTCAGACTTCGCCTCCGTTATACGGGAAAAACGACATATGATATTCTGGTGATGATCAGTATAATCCACGCTCTCTAGCAGGACGGCAGTAAGTAGCCTCTATCAGTAGAATAGTTAAGAAAGTGAGTCACTAGATACCGATCATGTGTCCATCATGTGTATCATTTATAGTGGCTCTTATAGTAAAGTTGTATCAAGATACAGTCAGAAATGCCCTATGGGCGAATATCTGGCTGTCTAAATACACACAAATAATAATAATAATAATAATATCAAGTGTACATATTAAACTTATAAAACATTTCTATAGTAATAAGGCCACGTATTTCTATAAGGAAATATTTGCCCTATGAAGACGGAGCCATGGGCTAAAAAGCTGTGATATTTCTTTCTCCTGCTTTCTCTACTCTAAAGTGGAACAGAAAATCTTACAGTATTATCGATTATTTTCTAAGTTTCCTCATTACTACTCACTCACCTTGCACAATATGTTTTACTTAGTAGCCTTAATAATTTAATGTCTGATTCTTTCTTCTACAATTATATTACCATTCGAATGTAAATTATTATCGAAAAACATTGAGCTATGTCTACCTCTAAATTAAATACAAGAACTTTAGCTTTGAAACTCAAACTAGCATTAGATCTAGACCTGAACTAAATAACACAGCGTTTCTTGTATGTTATTTCACATTGTTTGGTGGCGAACCGAGAGTTGTATGAAATTTGGGATGATGAGACTTCAGGTTGTAAATCTGTTTCTTCAACATCCGTGGATGTAGGTAGATGCAAAAATCCCTAAGTAATGAATTTTACAATCTGGATTGATGCAGTGTAGCTAATGGTAAAAATGACAATAATTCCACCAGTGGACTCAAACCCAAAACCAACACTTCTATAAAATAATAAATAGGATTTATTTTAACTAATAGAAAATGAAGGTACTTTTGATGTATAGTTTACAATTGAAAGTGGTAAAAGATACAGGTAGAGCAGTTCAGTTTGTAAGTCTGGACTGCAACAGAGTTGGATTGAAAGTCAGAGATTTTAGGCTGAGTTGTGGCGATGAGAGCTTGAAAGCGTGGTCATGCCACATGGCTGATGAAACAGAAAAGTCGGCATGGTTGAACCGCATGGTAAAATCGAAGTTTCCAGAAATATATGTATGTTCTAGTAATACAAATATTGTAGAAGAAATTTCAGTCCACGCGGACTGCACAACCGAAGACAAGAAACTTACATGAGTTCAAGGATGATCTGGCCGGAAATGTAAGGAATGCAGAAATTAACATATTGATAAGTGACCGAGCCAGATCGAAGAATACAGTTATACATAGAATGTAAGGAATGAGGAAAGTCAGGACTAAATTACTATTTCTATAGTCATAACTTACAGATATGTGACATCTCGGCCGATGTCGAATGATCCTTAATATTACACTAATATTAACATCAGAAACACATTAAATATGAATAATTATTGCTGGCATTTCAACTCACAATTTGTGAAGTTGAACAAACTTATAGGGGTAAAATACAATATATCAAAGCTTCGGTTCAATACCGAACACACATTATAAAAAAACATACTTAAAAAGTAACTTAGCTTATTCACATATTTAATTCGTTGACAACAAACTCATGTAAATCAAGAAGTACTTTCTAAGATAGTCACCTAGAAAGGTGCATATCTAAATTATAGTTGGACAAATCTATAGTTTTGAGTACGAAGTCTGTTATGTTAGTTAATCAAATAGCTGTAGACGCCCTTTTGAGTGATTCAAACTGCATAGAGTCAATTTTGGGTTATTGTATTGTATTGGTTATGTCTGTCTGGGCTATTGGTCTGATATCGTTAAGAGATCCTAGATTTTTAGTTTTAAAATCAGTGTAATATACCCTAGTTTCCACTTACTAGGTAAAATTTAACAAGTAAGATATTCCCTCTACTATTAGGATACTGAATTCCTTACTTAAGGATGTAAGTGATAAATGAGCTACATATTTTTTTTATTCAAGTTTATTGAGCTAATGTAGAACGTCAATACGATTGACTTGTAATAGCGATTACTTTTCTAAAATGAGGACCAGGAGATAAGTTAATATAGGTTTGTAAGTACTTATAATATTAGTGAAGTGTGCGTTAATTTATTAATTGTTTCGGTCTGTTTATTGCTGTCTGTAAGACAAGAGTTAGTTTCTATACATGAAAATTTAGAATAAGAACAACATTTAGGGTTGCCAGGTGTCCTGGAAAACGCTGAAATGTCCGGGAATGGACTGTCATGTCCTGCGTCCTGTCGTAAGGTTCTATCGGACGCAAAATGTCCGGGAATTGAAGGTGTTTAGAAATATGGGGCAAATTGTAGAATTTAAAAAACCTATTTGTGTAACAAAATGGTATTTTTATATAATTTGCTGTTTATAGTGTCTCAGTTGCCCTCTATGATCTAATTCTACTTACTTATCCTAACATTCAAATACTTGATTATGCTAAACGTATTTTTTTAACGCATTTATTCAAATAATGAGCAATTCTGCAATTTTAGTCTTAGCTTTATGCTGCATTTATACCACAAAGTTGTGATATCGTAAATAGACTAGCATTAGCTTATTCCGCAGCCTAATTAACATTTATTCTGTAATCATATTATTAAGATTGTGCTAATTACTTTTGTCAAATATAAGTTCCACACCTCCTAAGAAAGTGAAACGAATGTGCAGTTATAACACTAAATAGGAGCAGGAACAAGAATTCAAAACTTGGCTTAATGGCTTTGCAAAAATGGATCTGACACAGGAAGTGCCCGTTGTCTTGTGTGTAATAAATAATTTTCTGTAGAGAATAAAGGCAAAGGGGATGTTACATCACATGCTAACAGCCAGAAGCATATTATTTCTGAACGAACTAAAAATGTTTCAAAAACTGTTTCCAACTTTTTTCCACAATCATTTTCAGCTGTTGAGGAGCGTATAATACTGACAGAAGTCGCTAGCGTTTATCACGATGTCAGACATTTAGTGAGCTATAATTACATTGACTGTCAGCATAAACTATTGCCGATGTTTTTCAAGGACTCTAAACGAATGATTTAATGCTGTTTAATAAGTTTATAATTTTAAATTTGTATTTTAATATTTCTAATGGCTTTTGGGCCGTAATTTAAGCTGGTGAGGCAACGTAGTTTAGCACTATATGTTTCCAATTTTTACCCAAAAAATATCCTAGAATTTGAAATTCCAAACCTGGCAACCCTAAACAACATTTATCTTGAATTACTCTGTACGAATGACTAGGACTATTATTACTAATTTTGTCATTAATATATATTTTTAATGATTTGTTTGTTTCAATAATTTACTTTTCAATTCATAAACTTTTGCTTTTTATTTGTTATCGCCACAATTTATTAATTTTGTAACTGATAAGTTAACTACATTAAGGGTTACCCAAATTGCTTTACTAGGAATTACTTTTTTTCTATTAAGTGAGAAATATTTGTTAAACACTTTTTTAATAAGCTCATTGAAACTATTCACATTTTTTTCTAGTGACTTGGAAGTCTTAAAACCTGAATTTTAATCAATTGCATTAAAATAATTAGCAAATTCGGTTTTATTATCAAATTTAAAACCATTACTGAATATAAAATTAACAATTATATTTTTAGTTTATAATTTGTGGGTATTAGTTGAAAACTAACATGACCGTGATTATTAAAGTCTATTGCTGATAGCGGACACGGAATTCGGTTAAAGTCAGCAATATTTGAAAACATTAGGTCAAGAGTGCCTATATTTGAAATCAGATTTAGATGTGAGGTTTAAGGCACAAGGAGCATGAATTACGGGCCTTTAAATAAAGGCAGGATTTAAGTCCTTTGTTGGGACTGTAACAAGTGTGAGTCCAGAACCCTTTCTTTCCCAATTACAAATGCCTGTTTGGAATTTGACACAATTCCAGTCATCTCAAACCTCTACATTCCTGCACAATGAGTAACAGAATGAAAAGAATTAAATTTGGATGGCTCAGATATTTCATCTATAGAGCATAGGATAGGCACAAGTAAACACTTCTATGCATCAATATAGGGTGTGGGTACAATTTAAAAGCCTATTTTTTTCCCAAACATTCTTTTTGGAAAAACTCGTTAATTTAAGGACATTTGGGACATATTCCTTCAAATGACACATCTATCCAACACCAATTATATAGAAATAGTGACTTCCCTGTAGTACTCTATAGTGTGGTCCTTGGTACTTAAAGAAATTCCCTAATTTACTGTGTTTTTCATACACGTATAAGTGGCATCTTTTCAGACCTAACGGTTAAAATTCGGATTCTCATTTATTTTCTGACGCACAACTGTTATTTTTTGACGCAGCAAACCAAGGGACCAGAAGTATAAATAAAAGAGACACTTACCAAAGAAGGCCAGTCTAGCTAACTCGTCTCTTACAGCTTGTCCTATACTGGGAGCTATAAAAGGTCCCACAAACAAAAAATGTAGGAATATATTTGTAGATGGCAACAGATACGAATAGTATTGGTACGAAAATTAGAAATAAGTACGGTACGAATACAAGTAGCAGAACGAGTTCTTACGACTTAAAAGAGATAAGAGCTTTGTGTATAATTGGTCTTGGTTAATAGCATACTAGGTACAAACATTTAAAAAAAGTAGTGCCTCTTAAAAATGTGCAGGCCTCAATACTGGCATTAATACGAATGATGCAGGTATGAAAAGAAACAAGACGATATTGTGATAGGGGAATCTCCCAAAACACCGCAATCCCGCACTTCTACCGCCTCAAACACCAGGACCACCTCTCCTCGAGGTACTCTTCTCCTATTACTCAACGGCCTTCCCGGTGCGGACCTCCAGAGCTCCTGCTCTCGAGTGCTAGGCACAGATCTAAGCCCAGCCCTAGGCCCCGTCCAGGCCCCCACCGACCGTTTCCCTTGAGCTCTAGACCTCCTGGTCTGCGGCTTAACAAACGAGGAGCCCCTCTCCTCGAGCTCCGGACCAGAGCTCCTGGTCGGATCTCTAGGTATAGGTCCTTGTGTACTGCTCCTCAGCACCCGATCTGATGTCGGCTCCGTGTTGCGGCCTGGAGATACAGTATGCCTCACTCGTATGCCCGTGCTGGTATCTCGCCCTCAACACTTGCACTCCAAAGGTAAGCTCACCCGGTCTAGAGATAGACGATGCAACTATGGGCAATATGAGACTGGTCCGGCTGACCAGCCAGGTCTATCTTATGCGTATAACTAAATGTCTCTACCTGACCGGGGCAACTTGGACCCGAATGAACACACACTAATGCACAATGTCTTATACAGCCCCCCTATATGCTGTCGGCCATAAGCCAAAAAGTCAGTTCGCACACCGTTAATGTCTAGGGAAATCACTCACAAATTACACCGATTTATTCAGTCTCTTTCTCGGTCTTCCGACCCACAATTAGTCAATATTATGTCGGGAATTTCACTCACACAGTTACCCGGGATATCTGGTACAATATAGGTAATAAATTATATTATTAATAATAATCTAGTCACAGTAATATATCTTAAACTAAACCCCAATAATGGCTAACACTAAAGCCACCACTAAATCAGTGTTCTTGTACAACTAAGGTCTACACACTACTTCACGAACATGCTACTCTTTCCACCGTGGTCTGTCCCTCATGGAGTCTGGCAAAAGAATGAGGATTGTGCTCCTAGCTCATCGTCTCGTAAGCCCTCAACCTACAGACCGACCCAAAATACCCCACTCGCTGGCATCCCTACCCTGATCAGTGATTGGCTATCGATCCCATATGCACCTGCCTTCCGCCGATGATTGGCTGTCCATCCTATACGAGCCTACCTCCTGCTCCCCCAGTCCTCGTCTTCTCAAATGGACTTGGACGGTCCCTCATCATACGACCACTACTTCACAGTCCTATACCTGCTACTGTGTCCGAATCGTTATCATGTCGTTTGCTTGCGTCCACTATACCACGGCCTGGATCCTTCTAGATCATATTCAGCCCATCCCGTCTACACGTGATGGCTCTAGTGCATTGGTACTACCACCACCACTGCCAGACCATGCTCCTCTCATCCAGTCCCCACGTGATGGCATGACGACTGCTACCACCACTACCTACACCTACTTCCCTGTCCCTACCTAGGTGTCGCCTATGCCCCTTGTTGCTGGAGCCGATTTCTCTCTCCCACTGTCCCCCCCACTATTCTCAACTTTGCCAGGCGCCTGAAACATGGTAGAGGGTTCTCTACCGCCTGAGCATCGCCGAGAATAAGTGAAGAGGCTAGTGACTGGAAACGGGAACGACTCTTAGCTAAAAGATCTTGCCGTTTCTCTCTCCCACGACCTCAGCTAAGAAAGACTCGGTAAGTGGAGCAGTGGACCTGAGGACCTCATCTGCTGTAGCACAGTAGACCTGGACACCTTAGAGACTCGACATGATCGGGGGGTCCCCGTTCTTATAGCTATAGACCTCCCTACCTCGAGACCCAGAAGACTCACGAGCTTCCGTATGCTATCTAACTATGCGCTTAGATCAGGGTCCCTATTCATAACCACCTATTCCGACTTTAGTTATTCTGCTCACAATATAAAAATTAAATAAAATTATCAGCCAGACAAACTTACAATAAAAGTCCCTTATTCTACGTATATGTACACAATAATAACACAAAACTCATCTTTTACAAACTCATGTTCATGATCGAGCACCGGCCCGTCCGGTTATTAATAGCATATACAAAACAGATTTCCAAATACACAAAAAATGCCTTATATCATCAATCTCGACTCCCCTCGAGATCCTTATCCAACAATTATATAAATTTCAACAAATTATGCAATAAAAATATAGAAGGTATAAAAATAGATAAAATATACATGATGTAAGCCCCCTCCTCCTGGTATCCTAACTAATCGGGGAATTCGTCTGGTGCAATGGTCTCCGCATCACTGGTGTTACCTCCCTGATCCTCTGGCTCCGGTCTTCCTCGTATGGATCCATTGCGAGATGTAGGCGTTGAGGTATCCTCTTCGTGGTCCGACAGATGTATAGATGTAACGGTCTCATCAATAACCAAGCTAGAGGTGCTCCCTGATCCCGAGGGTCCCGCTAAAGGGCCGAACTCCAGTGAGGCTTTCCTACCCCGCGACAGCTCCAGAGCTGCAGCCTGCTGTTGCTTAGAATCCTGAGCCGCCGGACCTCTGGTTGAAGTCGTCTGGTCTACCTTCTTCTGCTCCTGTTGCTTATTCTGCCACTCTGTTACGACCAATTTCGCCAGGTCAACTTGCTTTTGCATTAAGACCTCCCCTGGTCGATTGAGCACCCTTAGATCAGTTACTGACTGTGTAAACTGAAGAGCTTGAGCTTGCAAGCCCGCCAGTTTTTGATCCAGAACAACATCGTATGTCAGCGGCGGGGGTACCGGCTTAGGTATTTTCCACTGACTTGTATTCAAGATCTCTTGTACCGAGCGAACTACTTCATAAATATCCTTTGTTAATGGACGCTTCAGCATGTTATTCAACATCGTGTGTATCACTAATCGGTCTTCGTCTGATCGCTTAAGCTCATGGGATCTGATCTGGATCTGGTACATGGCCGACTGCACCACGTCTGCCCTGAACATAATGTCTTGGTCCCCTGGTAAAAGTAAAAACTGGTGATCCTCATCGATCTGCTCCGGATCCACAACCAGTTGATTTGTCTTGTAAGCGTAACACTCTGTGGTGGTATGTCCGATGGCTCGACAAGTCTTGCATATACGCCACCACTCGTCCACGACCGGCTGAGTAGGTGCATAGATCTTCCCTGTGCTGTTCCGCTGCACAACTCGTAAGTGCCCTGGGATAAAGTTCTGCGGGAACAACAACCATCCCACCAACCTGTTGAGCGTGTATACCCTTCCTAATGCAGAGTGCCCACTACTCCACACTCGGGTCAACGTACTCTCCAGGAGTGACATGATTTTGTCCCCCGCCTCTGCACAGAGTCGCCCCATTGCCTCTTCATATGACACGAGCTGGGATTTTAAGACCAGTCTCGTGCCCCCATCTGACCAACCTCACTCATCATCGGACGACGATTCTTGCTCAGACGTTGATGCAGCTCCTGATGCTGTCTCCGGTGCTGGTGATCCTTGTGGTGAGTCGGCTATGTCGATCTCTTCTGGTACTGTCTCAGTTCTCGGACGCTTAGCTGGTCGCTCTGTCTTCACCTGGACCTTATGTCTATTAGCTGGGTTCGGACTAACACTAGGCCTTGTACTAGTCCGCTGTGTAGATATGGGAGGATTATGGCTGCGGGTCCTTGGTCCTCGATCCTTTCCGTCAGAACGCTTATGATCCCTAGACGACCGTGGCCGTTTCTGTGATGAAGAATTAGGATCAACTGCATGTTTCGCCTGGGCCATAGCTGCCGCGAGATCATCTTGCTGCTGCTTCAATCTTAAACGGTCCAACCTGTTCTTTTCCGCCACTCGTTCGGCCAGGCGCTCCTCATCCCATTCCTGCAACACCAGATCATGCCGAACCTCAGTATCTTTATCTGCAGATCTGGAGGTCATACAATCATCCCAGTCATCGCACTGGATTTTCCCGTCTATAAGGTCCAATATCTTCAACTCTAGTACTGCTTCTACATGCTTCTGCAGGTACGGGTAATCAATCCATTTCCGAAGCTCACCCTTTTCTTGCATCATTTGGGCTGGCTTACGCGGCTCCCCCTCTTTGCCATTTAAACACCACTTATCAATATAGCTTTTGAAGGCGTCAAACGCTCCTCCAAAATGATTTCATACATTCTGTTGTGCATTACATCGATAGTAATAAAGAAAGCTAGTGGGTTTATCTGATACTCGAGTCTCGGTTATCACGTCTTTCTCCTTGTAGAATTGTGCTTGTAACATATAGGCTACCGTGGTTGTCTTGAGCCATTCTCCTGGTTGCAAATCCAACTTATATGCCATTTCTAAGCGAAGCACTATTAGTATGGCCAGGGTACCGCGAGCGTCCAAGGTTTCCTTATTTTTAAGTTTCCCCTGGCGATACAGATTAGCATATTGATAGAGCACTTTGCTCAGCTCTTGTCGGCACTGGTTTGGAGAGAAGTCAGTTGCAACCACCGGCATGCGAGTATCCATGATTCTTATTCGGTCCTTGGATGCTTCTCCCCACTTATCAAACCCCGTCTGAGCGGAAGCAAAAGACTCTGAATAGAGCCGACCCAAGTGGTATATACCCAAGACTTTGGTGACCATATACCTGAACTGGGTTGGTGTGAAGTACACTCGGTTCTCTGCTCCCCTTTTAGCTGGGCGATTATCTTCAAGGTAGTCTTCAATGGTGATTTCGAGTTTAGGAAATACCGTAAGTAATACCTCCTCTGCTCGTTGTGGTATCTCCTCCTTATATTTAGCTCTCCACCATCGTTTCAACAGGTATCTGACATCCACCATGTGCTTTGGGCGAGTGTCAGCGAAGTTCCTCAGGAGTTCAAATTGGGGTCCGAGCTGGTAAGTCCATTTGACTGCCTTATTCTTTTCCAACCAGTTCAGGAGATATGCTTGTGCTTCTGGTGCCATCGCTGCATAACCTGCCAGCACCACCCTTGCCCCGTCCGTGATTGCGATCACCGAGATATATCCTCTTTTCGTGGTGTGTGTGTTCGCTCTCCATATCTGGACTGCAAGATGCGGTGATTTGTCGAGTTTAACTAACACTGACTGGATCTCCGCTTCCTTAGTCGCCCCCGGAGTAACCCCCACTTCCTTGGGTATGGCCGGACGAATTCCCTGGGTTTTAGCTGGCCATGCCTTGTCTCTTGTCACAAAATGTCTCACTATCCGGGGGTCACCATGCGGATCATCTATCTGAGCTTGAGTCAAGTGTGCGTCGGGCGTGTCGTCCTTCTTAGTTCGGTAGGCCTCTACTACATCTCGGAATGCTGAGTTTTCCTGTGGACGGGACGCAATTGGAATTACGCCTCTTCTTGCTGCTATACCCTTCGCCTTTCTTGATTCGGGTCCCAATCTTGCTAATCGGGACACGACCGTAGGGTTGAATGCTGCATCGTACGCTCCTTGAGCCAATGCATGTGCGGCCCATGATACCTCATGTAGTGGTGCGACGACGTCCTCGAGCCACGCTGGTGAAGCTGCCATGCTAAAATTTAAAATTTTAAAACCACCGATTAGACAAGGTCTAAGTGAGACTCACCGTCTCCCTTATTCATTAGGTTACCTGAACCATGTTACTATATGCGGTCCCCCCGACCTGCTAAGCCGGTTTGTCTTACCGCATGGTCCTTGATGTATGACCTATAACCCGAGGATACCTAGGTCGAATATACTGCAAATGTCCAATACTCGCCCCTTAAGTTGCTCCCTGATCACCAGTATGGCACGCATCTTATTGGATTTGGGCGAGATATATTGGCCTAGTTACCTACTGCTCCGCAGTACACCTCACTGGGGTTGAGGTCGAACCCTTTCTATGGAACTCCTCTCCTGCCTCGCTAGGCTGATCTATCTCTGATCGCATCTACTCTTCCTGAAGCTGGATACAGTGGAGAATTAATGCCGACCCTACACTGTGCTTACTCTTGTCCGTTTCACTAATGCTTTTCTTGAAAAAAGAAGTGGCATGCACATGGGGTGGGCCCTGCCAATGTCTTTTCAAAGATCGCTTCCATTGTCGCACTTGCTCTGACTTGTTTATCCTCCCTAGTCTTGAGGAGCCCTGTCCTTCTACTGCCCACTCTCGATTACTGCACCGAGACACTGAAGTGGGACAGACCAAAAGTCACATTGGTATGAAGTCTCAGCTGGAGTTCGTCACTCAAAACTCTCAGCTGGAATCGAATTGGTTGAAATAACTGCCGGGAATTCTGCCCGGGTGCTTGTTTATCCTCGCTAGCTTGAGGAATTCTACCTGCCCTGTTTACTATAACTTGCCTACCTGGATGGAATTCCCTGATCGTCCAATTTACCATTACTATGCTGGCCTCGCATTCGACCGGAACTGGTCATTTCCCAGCTCGCTTGGCAGAAATCCAATTAGTTGAAATCACTGCTGGATGTGGTCTCCCTTGCATGTTTATACTCTCTAGCCTTAAGGACTAACCTACTCTTGCTTTCTGCTACACGAATGCTCGATGTCCTCCTGCCGGACCTTTGATTTAACTGTTACGTTGATATTAATCTACTGGTTGAGTGCTTGTTTACCCTCTCTAGCATTGAGAACGCCGACCTACTGATGGTGACTACCTGCATACCTGGTTACCCATGCGCCCTCCTGTTGGACTCTCATGCTTACTGCCTACGACCGACTTGTTAACTGGATTTTCACAGAAAATCATATGCATGGGAAAGCATTTAAACGGCTCTTGCGTTGTGCTAGACTGTAATATTGTCCTATAGAAGTATCTCCGTACCCGGCTGAACACTACAGAACATCGCAGCTATGGCTCGTTGGCCTGCCCTGTGTTCTTCATAGTGCTCACAATTGACATGTAATTGACTTCGCTTGTTTACCCTCGCTAGCTTGAGTACTACCCTCCATGGCATGTTGTACCTGACCTGAAGCCCAACTCTACACTACTCATCAAAGTGAGTCATTCAACCGCCTCGGCGGTCTCCTGGTTACTATGCTTGTTTTTTCTCCCTAGCTTGAGGATTGAACTAACTACTTGGGTATCGTGACATGACTACAAACCTGGCAGGCTCATGGCCTATGCTAATCATCACATCATCTACCCGCTCATCTCGATTCCGGGGTCCTCCGGTGCTCCTAAGCGATGCTAATTCTGACGACTGTACTATTCTGTTGCTGGTTTATCATGCTCTCTCAGCTTTGAGCGTAACAAAGGTGGATTGACTTCGACCGAGCTGATGGTCGCTGGAACTGTACTGATTAAATTACCTATGCTGAGCCGCGTTGGTCCTGTGGATCTGTTGCTCCCCGTGCCTTTGATCAAGGCTACCCTAAGCTAACCTTCTATGAGGGCTCTACGGGCCCTCTATCTCCGTGCTGGGTGCTCCACCAACATCTAAATCGGACACCAGCTCCCGGTATGTGGATTTCTTGTGCTCTGAACCATATGCCGTGAATAGGGTTGGTTACTGAGCAAAAGAGCTCACTAGCTCTAAGGATGGATCCCCAGCCTTTCGTGATTCTTTTGCCGATGGGAGTTGTTTACCCATTCACTAGTAACCTACCCTATGCTCGTCCCTACGGTGGAAGTCAGGACGAGCACACGGCGCAGTTTAACGTCTTACACGTCATAGGACGTGTTCGGAAGAGTAGAGACCTCAGCCCCTACAAATTTGTCTTAACCTAATTATATTTATATTTTTTTTCATTTTTATATATTTTTATGTAAAAAACTAACTAATACTCAGGTTCCCATCACCAAAAACCAAATTTCCCAAAATTCCTAAATAAGTTTAATACAACCCATTTCTAGTTCTGATACTTCCTGCTTTAATAATTTGCGGTCTCGTTCCAGGGAAAAGACATCCTCAGCAGGTCCCCCATCCGGAATGCAGTTCTGCCCGACTGCATAGCGTTCATGCCTAAGCGGTCCGGGGGTTTACGGGTCCTTGTCGACTTCCTTAGTAGCGTAGGAGGTCCGTTGTACTCTAGCTCGTACTCATCGGACGTATCTACCGGCCCTATGCTCGGGCTCCTGATATCTTTTCCTGCCACTAGTGGTGTTTGCTGTCGCTCCTTTGGCTTGCTTAACCTGCTCTCTCCTATATCTCTAGCTTGCCTGGCTTGTGCCAGTCTAGTCTCGCTCCCTGATATTGCTATCCTGAGTTTCTGTGATTGAGTCTTGGACTCGTCTTTGTCTGTCACCTGTACACTGTGATGATATGGGAGTATAACCGATGTATGGGATTTAAAAGCAGTAGCTTGCGGATCATATGGGTCCTTGAGGCTGACCTAGAGATCTAAATATACCTCCGCTATCATCCAGGGCCCTGTGTGTATGGCTTCTAGCGCTGATGACTGGTGTTTACCACGTGTCGTAACCAGGTCTCCTACCTTGTATACACAATCACGTATGTTCCGATCGACATGTTCATTCTGGGCTAGCTGCACTATTTTGATGGTTTTATGCACTTGCTCCCTGATGATTGTAGCATTCGAGAGCAATCTCATCTCGAACTCTGTTTCCGTAACTCCTAAAGTTCGTTGGAGCTGTGCTTTGCGATCTATTGGTAGCGTAATGTCCCTGCCTAGGTTAAGTTGACAGGGTGAATACGTGGCTGCCTTGGATTTCGACGTGTTCAGTGCCACCATGTAGTCTCCTAGTTGTTTTGCCCACTTGGTTCGACCTTGAGAGCAAAATGTCTCAAGAGTGCTCTGGATATCTTGGATGGCTGTACCTGACTGGTTTGGGAACATCTGGTATGGTGGGACTTGTACCACTAGACATCCCCATTGATGGAGCTGCTCTTCCAATTCTGTTCCAGAAAAGTACGATGAGTCATCGAATACTATTCTGCTGGGGGTACCGAAGGTGTTAAATACCTTTCGCAAAAATCTCAGCACCCTAGCCGTGGAGACAGATGTGAGTGGCTCTATACTTATCCATTTAGAAAAATGATCTATACAGACTATTATGTATTTGTGTCCCGCACTTGGGTTGAGCTCACCGATTATGGCTACCTGAACGCACTCGAAGATCTTATTTCTGTATGAATGGATACCGATCCTATCTGAAATTAGCTGGGTGGTTGCTTTAGCCGACTGGCATGCTGTGCATGTCCTAACGTATGCTTCTATCGTCTTTGCCATGATGTAGAACCAGAATCGGTTCTTTATTCTCTCATATGTGGTCTGAGCCCCATGATGGCCTGGTTTTGTAGATTCATGAAAATGTAAAACGATATCCCTCTCGATGGCTTGCGGGATTACTGGAACCAAGCGCTTTCTAGTAGTAGCTACCTCTGGATCCAAGAAATCCGATGCAATTAGAGGATGCGACCATTTAATATGCTTGCCTCTGCGAAGTATGTCGGGTGTGATCCTAATTTGTGATGAGTTATGGTGGCCTGATGGTCTGCCTACGTCCCGTTCCTCCCGATGCTGTTCCCAGAGTCTATCTACCCTATTGCTATAGAAGTCGTCCGTATGGGTGCCCTGTTTCAATATAGATTTCAATGGGCTCGGGTCCTTGTTTGGAATGTACCTGCACAGAATACCTTGTACTACCGCATAGTGGTATCTGTACCTGGATCGATGACCAACTCGACATAAACTCCCAGCAATAGTGGCGATCGCTTCGTCCGATCTCTGAAGAGTCTGTAGCATGGGTCCGTCCAGCATATCCATGTCGATCTCGATGTTATTTCTCGAACTGGTAAAGGTTGCTATGCAATGGTCGACCTGGTTCGGATCATCATCTTGTGATGAATCCGGCAGAGCACCGCGTGAGAAGAGGTCCGCCAGTCTATAATCGCAGCCCTTGACAAACTCGATGTCGTTCACTACATTACCCAGTTCAATCGCCCACCTCACAATATGTTTATTGTAGAGATGGTCGTTTGTGGCTGCGTGTTTCAAGTAGGATAGGGCCTGATTGTCGCACCTGAAGATAACATTCTTCTGGTATCGTATCTGTGGGTTAAAGACCCGATTTGCAAATCTAATAGCCAGGCATTCCTTCTCTCGAGCATCATATTTCCGCTCTGCGGTGTTTAGTAACTTACTACGACACTCGATCACCCGGAACCGGTCGGCTTTAAGCTTATCACAGTAATACTGCTGAGCTAGAATTGCTCCTAAGCCCGTATCACTGGCGTCCGTATAGACATACAAAGGATGGTCCTCGACAATATCATTGAGTGCGATTTCCTTTGCAACTGCCTCTGTGATTGTATCGAAGGCTGTTTGCTGCTCCGGACCCCAAGTAAAAGGTCGATTAGGGTCTTCCTCCTTTTTGAGCTTAAGAAAGACGTGCTCTAATTGTGTCGCATTATGGGGAATGAACCTCATATACCAGCCGATAGCACTGAGAAATCGCTGAACGTCTTTCTTGGTTTTGGGGGCCGGGTAATCGCGAACAGCCTCAAGTTTCTTTGGACATTTGGTAATTTCCATTCTGGTAATTATATGTCCGCAGAATTGTACTTCCGGGAGGTCGAAGTCGCATTTTTGCCAATTTATAGATAGGTTAGCGTTATGTAAGGTCTTAAATACGAATTCTAGGTGTTCTTTGTGTAACCCCTCTGTCGCGCTACAAACTAGCATATGATCGGGGTTGAGAAATAGGAATTTACCTATGTCGCTACCAAAGATCCGGCTCATAAGCTGTTGAAAAATCACGGGTGCGTTCTTCAATCCCATGGCAAGGACATTCCACTCCCAGCACGCATTTTGTGTATGAAAAGCTGTGTACTTCCTGGAGGACTCCGATATCGGGATCTGCCAAGAACCAGATCGCAGATCGATCCTTGACATATACCGACCTGGAGGTAGGTGTTCCCTGAATATATGCATGTTTGGCCTGGGACTGTGAATCTTGGGGATATACTTGTTTAGTTCTTTATAGTTAATTACCAACCGCTTGTCGCCGTTCGGCTTCGGGACTAATAACATCGGAGATGAGTATTCCAAGGTCGAACGGCGTATCTTGCCGTGTCGTTCCAACGCCTCAAGCTTCTCGTCTACCCACTTGGCTATGGCCGGTGGCCGCCGAATGGGTCTGCATTGCAAAACTGGGCAGTTGGGGTCGATCTTTAGATCGTACACCATTGCGTTTGATATACCTGATGAACCATCGCTTCGAACTACCCGATCATATTTTTGCGCTAAGAGTTCTGCAAAGGTTTGCACTGGGGTCCAGAGGACCCACGTGCGATCTGATGTGTCTGGGGTCGGTGTCGGTGGTAGATCACCGACATCTTTTGCTGAACAGACCGCCAGACCTCTTATGAAGTCGCCTACCTGGTGTTCTTCCTCGGCCTCAGTTTTGACTGCCCAATGCAGTTCTCCTTTGATATCATCGAAACTAAGGCCGTACTTCCACCTAAATGAGTTTCCTATGAATATGGGATACATAAGACCTTCTTGGACTAGGAACTGTTCTCGGAACCATCTACCCGCTATATTAAAATCTATTACTACTTGCCCTGACGCGATCTTACCTTAGGTATACCGTCGAATCCGGTTACTTTAGTTTCCGATTTTTCTACCTTTAGGCCTAACTTAACGCATGTATGCTTTGATATGGCTAGTGCGGTACAGCCGGAGTCTAGTAAACCGTAGATTGGAAATAGCTGTTGATTTACCTTTACTCGTACCAGGGCGAAAGGGGCTCTGTTTCGTTTCCGCACTCGACACGGGTTCCCTTCGATGTCCGTGTCTGAGACCAGTTCAAATGCTCCTCGGTTTCTGGTGGCGGTGTAGTAACGAAAGTTGATGAGATGATGTCCGTCTTGTCGGTGTCCTGGCGCTTCTTCTCTAACGCTTTTCTTGCTCGGGCTGTCATACGACGTGTGGATCCACTCATCTGAAGGTCCTGTAGTTCTATTTTAATGGGCTCTTGCGGTGGGGGTGTGTTCTTGGCTTCCGGCTGTTGGCTGATGTCTTCTTCTTGTTCCTCCGTCGTCTCTTTGAAGTTCTGTAGCAGTCTGTGAGCCAGAAGTTTTGCCTTTTTTTGCCCTGCAGTCTACAGTGTGATGCGAGCTATTCGCACATATCGTGCACCATTTGGGGGGTCGCTTCATCTCGGTTCTGGGTTGCCTGTTCGGAGGTCTGGGCCGCCTTGGAGGTGGGCTCCGAGACCGGTCTCTGGGCCTCGTGCGTAGATGTTTCGCTTTCCCCGGGGAAACCCGACGGGGCCTCTGTGGGTCTCGGTCGCGAACCCAGTGTCTTCCTTTCGTGGATCGGCTCGAGCTGCTATTTCCTGAGTATCGCCTTGTCCTCTCTGCTTGCTGGTAAGGCCTGTCATGTCTCCTATGTTTCTTGTCGCCTGTGGGCTTATATGAATCTTGTTCACGATGTGCTCGCTGCTGTGTCTGGTGAAAAGATTCAACTTTGCTAATGAAGTCACTGATGTTGAGTGGTACCGAGGTACCTGAAGGGAAAGCCCCCGCTAAACTAGGATGCATGTTTTTCCTGATGCGGTCCATGATTTCCTTAGGTGCCCATGGTCGGGGCTCCTGGATGTTTCTTAGCTTGGTGTAGAATTTCAAAGCCCAGGAACGAATTTGCTCTGTTGGCTTCTGCTTGTTGTATACTATGTGGTCCAGGGCTGCTTGCATGTTGATCTTGTCATATGCTTTCAAGAACGCGGTACGCACTGGTTCCCATTTGGGTTCAGTGTCTACCAAGACTGCTCTCAACCAGGCTGCTTCTGCCGGTGTGGAGAGGCATTGTTGAAAGATGGTGACATACGACTTGTGCTGCACGCCGTGGACCTCCATGTGGTTCTCGAAGGATGCAATGTAGTTAGGTGCTATGTCTATTTCTGGGTCAAATTTCTGTGGTAGGATGGTCAAGCTGGTTGCCATCATTCCGATTGTCAACTTTCTTTGCTTCGCTTGGAGCTCTTGTGCTCTGGACATCTGTACTGTCTGTAACTGTAGTATTTCCAGAACCGCATCTATCGTTGTTGACTGTCCCGTTTCTATGCTGTTCCCGGAATCCGGAGATGCGGGCTGCTGAGTGGTGGTTTCCTTCCTGGCAAGGATGGCATTCACCAGGGCAGTTTTTTCATTAGTCTTGACTGTCTGTTGCAGCTCTTCGTTAACTCTTCTAGTCTCGACTAGCAATAGGTTTAGTTGTTCAAACCGTCTAGACATGTCTCTTAATGCTTCTTGTAGCTTGTGTATTTGCTGCGAGCCGGGGTTACGTAGGTCCTCGTTGGGTCGGGACGTAGCTGGTCGGACCGGGCTAGGTTTCCGAGCTTCTGCTTCCTCTTGGGCCAAGTCCAGTACTCCGCTGAACGCCGTCTCCCCCTCCTGTGCCAGTTTTCGCATTCTATCTTTTTTCTGTGCAAATAGGGATTGGACCTGGTCCTGTGTCTTTAACTTAGGCAGCTCTTCCTTCTGGGTGATACCCCATTGAGCGAGAAACCATCGTTTTTGGATGTAATAGTTCCCTAATTCCTCGCCGTCCTTTAGCTCGAGTTGCCCCAGTTGGATCATCTTGGCGATCCGTTGCTTCCATAAAGTCTTTAACTCTGCTTGTAGCTGGGTTGAAGCTGCCATCTTCCAAATCCGTCTTCTGTCTTGACCCGCTCACCTTAATCCCGATTGACTTTACTGGGTCTCAGACCTGATTTTTACCGGATCTTTCTTGTGCCCTTGGTACGTGACCGCCTTGATACTAACAGGAGGTTTGGGTATGAAAAACTAATAATTATACCTGATGCTCTGGTGCTCTGTGTATGGCCTAGAACCTCCACATCGACCAGTGCACAGCACATCTAGTGACAGAATACCCTTAGCCTGGACAAACTGGACCGCCCAGTCGGCCAGACCGGGGGTCTGTATGAATCTGCCACTATTGCTTGGAGCTCGAATTAGCTTATATTGTGACTCTCTTGGTGGTGATATACGTTTACGTAACCTCTAGTAGCAACGATATAAGATGTGACCTATGTTAGTGATGTTCTCTCTCCCCTTAAATCTCGATGCTCCCAGTATGGTGTTCGCCTGACCTGCCTGAGTATAGGTCAGTCGAACCTCTATCCCGGAACTCGTGATGTGTTATACCAGCCCCTATTCTAATGCTCTAATATAGTGATATAGAGAAACAAAAAAAAATTATTTTAGAAATAAGGGAACTGGTTTATCTCACCTGGGTGTGCTCTAGTTCTGACAAGATGAGAATCTTGTGTCCGTCGTAGTCGCCAGTGTGATAGGGGAATCTCCCAAAACACCGCAATCCCGCACTTCTACCGCCTCAAACACCAGGACCACCTCTCCTCGAGGTACTCTTCTCCTATTACTCAACGGCCTTCCCGGTGCGGACCTCCAGAGCTCCTGCTCTCGAGTGCTAGGCACAGATCTAAGCCCAGCCCTAGGCCCCGTCCAGGCCCCCACCGACCGTTTCCCTTGAGCTCTAGACCTCCTGGTCTGCGGCTTAACAAACGAGGAGCCCCTCTCCTCGAGCTCCGGACCAGAGCTCCTGGTCGGATCTCTAGGTATAGGTCCTTGTGTACTGCTCCTCAGCACCCGATCTGATGTCGGCTCCGTGTTGCGGCCTGGAGATACAGTATGCCTCACTCGTATGCCCGTGCTGGTATCTCGCCCTCAACACTTGCACTCCAAAGGTAAGCTCACCCGGTCTAGAGATAGACGATGCAACTATGGGCAATATGAGACTGGTCCGGCTGACCAGCCAGGTCTATCTTATGCGTATAACTAAATGTCTCTACCTGACCGGGGCAACTTGGACCCGAATGAACACACACTAATGCACAATGTCTTATACAGCCCCCCTATATGCTGTCGGCCATAAGCCAAAAAGTCAGTTCGCACACCGTTAATGTCTAGGGAAATCACTCACAAATTACACCGATTTATTCAGTCTCTTTCTCGGTCTTCCGACCCACAATTAGTCAATATTATGTCGGGAATTTCACTCACACAGTTACCCGGGATATCTGGTACAATATAGGTAATAAATTATATTATTAATAATAATCTAGTCACAGTAATATATCTTAAACTAAACCCCAATAATGGCTAACACTAAAGCCACCACTAAATCAGTGTTCTTGTACAACTGAGGTCTACACACTACTTCACGAACAGGCTACTCTTTCCACCGTGGTCTGTCCCTCATGGAGTCTGGCAAAAGAATGAGGATTGTGCTCCTAGCTCATCGTCTCGTAAGCCCTCAACCTACAGACCGACCCAGAATACCCCACTCGCTGGCATCCCTACCCTGATCAGTGATTGGCTATCGATCCCATATGCACCTGCCTTCCGCCGATGATTGGCTGTCCATCCTATACGAGCCTACCTCCTGCTCCCCCAGTCCTCGTCTTCTCAAATGGACTTGGACGGTCCCTCATCATACGACCACTACTTCACAGTCCTATACCTGCTACTGTGTCCGAATCGTTATCATGTCGTTTGCTTGCGTCCACTATACCACGGCCTGGATCCTTCTAGATCATATTCAGCCCATCCCGTCTACACGTGATGGCTCTAGTGCATTGGTACTACCACCACCACTGCCAGACCATGCTCCTCTCATCCAGTCCCCACGTGATGGCATGACTACTGCTACCACCACTACCTACACCTACTTCCCTGTCCCTACCTAGGTGTCGCCTATGCCCCTTGTTGCTGGAGCCGATTTCTCTCTCCCAATATCTAGTAACTAGTAACAGTCTATGGTTATGACATCCGTTTTTGAAATAGTTCCGCTCAAAGAAATGGGATACTTAAAAGGATTATACTAGGTTAAAAACTTTTAAGTTGGAAAGTAGCGTAATTAAAACTATTTTTGAAGGACGTCATGTATAGACAATCCCTCCCAATGTGTCACTGTCTTTATTATCTTTGTGTCAACACAAGTTGTCTGCTATTCATAACAAGCCCCAGTGTCATAAATACATAGAATTACACTGCCTTGCTCTCTTACATATCATATAGTTATCTTTATTGCTCTTACATCTTATTATTATAACCACGCTAATTTCATGAATCACGCTCATTGCAATTAGTCATATTCTTTGACTCATTGATTTTCTTATGACTAATTACTTCGCACAACGTTTATTGCCAATTAGTTCTCGTATACCTAATTAGTAAGTTTGTAATCTAATTAGTAAGCATTTCCTATAATTAATGCAATGTAATTATTTTTAATTAATGCAATGTAATTATTTCCTATATTTAATTCATGCTACATATTTAAATTCATTACTGTAAAACATTATACTTCCTGAATTTTAATTAAGCATGTGTCACTGTAATGCACGTTAATTAAGAATGTGTCACTGTAATGCACGTTAATTAAGAATGTGTCACTGTAATGCATGTTAATTAAGAATGTGTCACTGTAATGCATGTTAATTAAGAATGTGTCACTGTAATGCCATTACTCATACACCAATTTCCTATCACTCTTATGGGTATATAAACCCAGCTTAATAACTAATAAAGCACTATCACTTTAGCATTCAACCAGTTCTAACTGTCTTGTATTATTACCAAGCATCGAACACGATTAAACTTAAACTTCACTTTCATACTCATTACTACTTACTATCGTCACTAATATCCGTAACTATATTGGCTCCCCGAACGAACCTTCGTTACCCGGTTCTCGGTTTCTTCGTGTTCTTCTTTGTTTTTTGGGGGTGGAAGACTGCTCGTGCGTTTTAACGGCTCCAGCGATCTTTCCATCCATCTTTACTCCGCTCTACGTACCAGACTACCTTCTTCAACTGGACCAGGCTGATTCTACCCGTTCACCTCGAGTCGACGCGTCGTGGACATCGTGGGATTGACATTCTGGCTTCGACTACTCTGGCTTGTTCTGTGTCACGTACAGCACACTCTATCCAACACTTCTCCTGATCAGTCTAGGACCATTTGACTATCAGGGCAACACCAGGTTCGTACACAAATACGACTTATAAAGAGTAACGGTACCCTATTAACGTACACTCTCCTTCACACTATCCCCCCCACTATTTTCGTGTCCATTACTTACCCCACCATGATGGATCATGCAACCAGGAGATGAACCTACGCCTCCTCAGATACGGCTTTTACGTAGCAATAACCCCAAGGATCACGAACGATCACCTCAAGTGGCCCCGGCCCCATTAGAATATAAACCCAGAGGTCGTAAGAAACAACCGACATCTGAGTCCGGACAACTTTTACCAGACTTTGAAGACAGCCTAAACACCTCTTCCTCAAGTCGTCGAGGGACGTCACAAGCATCTAAGGAAAAGGCTGCTGCCCGCAGACAACGCAATCTTGAACGATTTCAACAGATCGTCTCTGAAGTCCATCAGAGACGTAACCTTAACTTTGTTGTTACTCTATATCAACTCCTTAACAGATTCGAATTTCAAATCGCAACAGCATTTAATAAACAATACGCCAATGCGCAACTTGAAGACGCTAAATATCAGTATCTAGAATTCCGCGAACGGCAAATTGCTAAATTACTTACATTACCAGCTCACCCACGAGCCGGTCCTTCTACTTCGTCACCTGTTCGAGCACAAGCCTCATCCTCACAATCACCTGCATCATCAACTTCAGCAGTAACATCGTTTTACAGTTACGATACCCCTGCTCCAAAAACACCACGAACCAGCACACCAACAAAGGATTCAAGAAATAAATCTAGATTAACACTATCTGAACTACCTGACTACAGTAACAGCTCTGAGTCATCTAATACTGAAGACGACGAAGACACGCTAGAAGATATCGACGTTGCAGACATCACGATAATCGACACAACCAATACTACAAACACTAACACTACTCAACAACAGACCTCAGGTAATCCAGGCGACCCAGATTCAGATCCTTCAGGCTCTGACGACGACTCAGAGCAACCAAACCCGGATAGACAAGAAAACAGGCAACCGTCAGACGAAGTTCCATCAACACCAGATAACCAACAAGACAATACAGGGAACGGCAATACTCCAGGCCCTCCAGCGCCACCGCCTCCTCCTGGGCCTACAGCTCCGCCTCCGCCTTCGCCTTCACCTCCGCCAACAGGTACAACAATGGCTAAAGAACTCCATCTAGCAACTCATAATGCCTTAGAAACCCGGATTGCGGCTATTCAAGCCCGGGTGACCGCACATAGCGCGGATCCTCCTAGACTTCTAACAACTGTTAACTTGGCACTCTACATTGAAGACCTCAAAGCTATGGGACCGGAAATCGCCAACCAAATGACGAATTGCTATAAATTATTCAGAAACATTCCGGCCTCAACTGGCGTAGATGAAGACCTTCAGCTCACTCGAGCTCTCAACACTCAAACGGATTTAGACACTGCATACAACAAGGTCAGAACAGAATTAGTCAAAATCTCACACGATCTCCAATCAGCGACCGTAATTACCCAACTGCAGACACCCAAACTGAGTCTCCCTAAGTTTTCTGGATTTCACAACGAATGGGCCGCGTTTAAGGGTCAGTTCACAGCATTGGTCATATCTTCACCAAATTACGCTGCAGTGGATAAATTACGCCTTCTCATTGATGCACAAAAAGATAGCACAGCCATAGAAAATATTTCCGACCTTCAAATAACGGAAGGTAACTGGCCTATCGCATGGACAAGAATGAAGACACGCTACAACTCTCCACGAGAACAAGCCGCATTATCGATCAAACCTCTACTTGAATTGCGTGCCTTGATGTCACAAACAGAAGGAGGACTTCATAAACTTGTCAATGTGGTCAGAACAACTCGTGCTCAATTATCTCAAATTAACTTGGGCACTGTATCTGAAGCCGAAGTACTCTATATTCACTTCATTATGGCACGCCTGGATAGTCGAACGATCTCTGAATTCAATCAGAGTCTTCCGGATAACTCAATTCCTAGTCTTGAGACTTGTATACAATTTCTATTGAAGATGGCAAAAAACTGTGAAATGACCAAAGGCATCAAGGATAACAGCTCTATTGCACCACCTAGTACACAGTTCAACCGTTCTCGACGCGATAGTTCAGCAAGACGTGTACACATACATACAGCATTGGACGGATATACCTCCTGCGATTCCACAATGAGTCAACCATCACGGGATTCTTCAACATCCAGCATTAGTAGACGTAAACGACGGACATCAGTCAAGACACGACGCATCTCGGTTAACACTATAACAAAACGAGTAAGTCGTCCAAAGTCACCAGAAAAACGACAAGAAGCAAATCAAAGGAGTAAATCTCCTACTTCTCAATCCTCCAGAATTGCTAATCGTGATCCATTTTGCAAAGTATGCGCTGCCAAGGATCACTGGACCAGATCATGCCCCAGATTCCTCAGTATGAACTATAAGCAAAGAACCGATTGGGTCAAGGACAATAAGAAATGCTGGAATTGCCTTGGGGACCATCAGAGTCGTGACTGCCCTACCAAACGCACATGCTCGGAATGTCACAAAAAACACAATACGTTATTACATCCAACTGAACGTCATACTGAGCTACATTCTGCCGTCAATGTAGTTATCAACCACAGCCATTCGACTGAATTATCACCTGAAACCGTCGAAGGACATGCTCTACTTCCTACCGCTATGGTCAATATTCTCCATCGAGGACGATCTGTGACCCGACGATGTCTTATTGACACGGGTTCCCAAAGCTCTTTTATTACTAAAGATCTTCAACAGGATCTTGGAATTCAACTCACACCATGTTCATTGGACTTTCGTGTTGCCGGAGGCAAGCAACTACCTGCCTTGGGTCAAGCTCAAATCACACTACAATCCATTCATGACCCACAGTTAAAATACAAACTCGATACGTACGTTCTTAAGAAAATTACCTCTGAGTTACCAGGCAAAAAATTTTTTCCACACGTATGGAAACATTTAAGCAACCTCAAATTAGCAGATCCTGAATATAATACACCAGGCCCGATTGACCTATTACTTGGAGCTGGTTTTGTGGATCGCATATGGGGATCCGAGAAGATTCAAGGTTTTCCAGGATCTCCTAGTAGTTTTGAAACTACATTGGGTCATGTTATCATGGGTGGTACTCGGCAGCAACCCCAAAAAATGGGTCACGTACACACCACAACGGACGCACCAAACATTGCACCATTTAACATTGAAAAATTTTGGAACATTGAAGAACTTCCCTATCAACGATATTACACTCCAGAAGAAGAATTTTGCGAGGCCTTTTATCGCCAAACCGTGAGACGTCTCCAATCCGGTCAATATAAGGTTCGATGGCCTCTCATACCGTCTCATGAACCGCTTGGACGCTCTTTAGAAATGGCCACTCAAAGATGGCTGAGTGTAGAGAAACGTTTACAAAAGGATCCAGAACGAGCAAGAAAGTACCATGAACAATTGCAAGAATACTTAGATCTTGATCAAATAGAACTCATACCCGATGATGAAATCTACACGGATAGACCTGTGTATTATATGCCTCATCATGATATCTTTAAAGAATCCAGTACCACCACTAAACAACGGGTAGTTTTCGACGCTTCAGCCGCGACCTCCAATGGGACATCACTCAATAACATTATGTACGTTGGTCCAGTTGTCCAGGCTGATATGTCCTATCAAATACTTAAATTCCGTCTCAGACCCCTGGCATTTAGCGCGGACATTACGAAGATGTACCGACAAATCAGAGTCCATCCTGATGAACGGGACTTAACAAGAATAATTTGGCGTAAAAAGCCTACCGATAAGTTAAAGCATTACCGCATGAAGACCATTTCCTTCGGGGTGACTGCTTCTCCGTCTCTTGCTTGTCAAACGCTCAAACAAATCGCTGAAGATGAGGTCAACAATTTTCCTCTTGGTTCTGCCGCACTAAACGATGATTTCTACATGGACGATATTCTCGCCAGTAAGGACGATTTGAACATTGCCAAACAAACGATGCAAGAACTCATTGACATGTTGAAGGGCGCACATTTTACACTCACCAAATGGAGCTCTAACTCTACAGAATTACTCGAATCTGTACCCCCTGAGTGTCCCGAAACTCAGTTGCCACTGAATTTAGAGAAAACGGAAACTATTAAAACTCTCGGAATTATGTGGCAGCCTGCAACGGATATGTTCACCTTCAAGGTAAATTTAGATCTACAGGGAAAACAAACCAAACGATCGATTCTATCAAACATCTCTAAAATCTTTGACCCCCTTGGATCCGTTGGACCAGTGATTATCAAGGCCAAAATATTGATGCAACAAATCTGGATGTCAAAAATCGAATGGGATGATACGGTACCGGATGCATTACTCCAACAATGGATCACCTACGCATCGAACCTCAAGGAATTAGAAAAATTAAATATCCCTCGCTCCCTAATGTACAATGGTAAAGGGGATTGGGAACTCCACGCCTTCTGTGATGCATCCGAGAAGGCATATGCAGCTGCTGTATACCTCAGAGGCAAACAGGACCATGGGATAATCTGCAGGTTAGCTGTATCCAAAACCCGCGTAGCTCCACTAAAATTGGTCACAATCCCTCGGCTGGAACTACTAGGATACGTTCTCCTTGCAAAATTAGTACATCATGTCAAGACTGCATGGTCACTTCCATTACTTCCGACACACTATTGGACTGACAGCACTGTATGTCTGAATTGGATTTATACTCAACCTCATCGATTCAAACAATTTGTGGCTAATCGGATCACACAAATTCATAAAACTTCTACACCATCTTAATGGCACTATATCCAGACACAAGAAAATCCAGCGGATAGCGCTTCCAGAGGTCTCAATCCCAAAGAAATTGCAAACAATCAGCTCTGGTGGTGTGGACCACATTGGTTGTCTGAACCACTATATGCAATTCCAGTATTTAATGCTAAAGAAGTTAACGACGAAGTGAAAAAGGCAGTTCTCACTCTAGCTGTGGTCCAAGCAGAGGCATCGACTCTTCTCCACCGCATATCACAAATATCATCTTGGCGAAAGGCTGTAGCCGTCACAGCCCTACTACTTCGCATACAAAAATCCAGGACATTCAAACAACAGGCCAACTCACTTTATACTCCCCTGGAATTACACAAAGCGGAAACATTGATTCTACGGTAGATCCAAGAGAAACGATATCCAGAATTAATCCTTGCTGTTGATGACAACCACGCCATTCGTGACCGCCGGTACAAGGCCTTATCATTATTTAAAGGCCCTGAAGGGCTTTTAAGGGTGCGAGGTAGATTGGAGAATGCTGATATTCCATTTGACACGCAACATCCGATATTGATTCCTGGCGATGAATACCTTATTCAAGCCATGATTATGTACGAACACTATCGTTTGGCCCATGGAGCTAAACAAACCGTACACAACCAACTTCGCCAAAAATTTTGGATCCCATATGGCGCTAAATACGTTAAAAGTGTCATCGATAAATGCTTAACGTGCTTTCGATACCGAGCACGTCCAACTACTCAATTAATGGGCCAACTACCAGCAGCTCGAGTTTGTCAAACAAGACCATTCGTTCATACTGGTATTGACTGCGCCGGGCCATACCTTTTGAAAAACATGCAAGGCCGAGGCTTGGCTAAGTATAAGGTGTGGATTGTCGTTTTTACATGTATGGCTACAAGAGCTATACACCTGGAACTGGTATCAGATATGAGCCATGAACGATTTCTGTTCGCCTTACGACGTTTTATATCAAGACTTGGACAACCCGCATACTGTTACTCTGACAACGGGACTAATTTTGTTGGAGCTCACAATATTATCAGTGCAACCCATGACGAATTACAACGAATAAAACTTCAAGCTGACACAATCCTTCCTGATCTAGCAATGGAGAAGATAACTTGGCGATTCAACCCTCCTGTAGCCCCCCATAAAGGAGGTGCTTGGGAATCTGTCATTAAACTTATCAAAACCCAACTTCACAAACTGCTATCCCAAGACTCGTACAATTGGGAACAATTCACGACTATTTTGACATTTGTAGAAGCTATGGTCAATTCACGTCCACTTACACCATTGACAAATGACCCTGATGATTTAGAAGTCCTAACACCTAGCCATTTTATTATTGGATCTCCGCTGACTGCCATACCGCAACACGACCTATGTCATTTAAAGCTCAACCGTTTAAATCAATATCAGCTCATTCAACGGAGAACACAAGACTTGTGGAAACGCTGGCAAGCAGAATACATAACTGCACTACAGAAACGGAATAAGTGGAATTCAATCACTGAAAATTTGGAAATTGGGGATATGGTGCTGATTCTAGAAGACGACACACCCCCAATGAAATGGCAGATTGGACGAATTAAAAATACACTACCTGCTAAAGACGGACTCGTTCGAGTGGTTACAATTGAAACAGCTGGAACATACAAAGACACAAAGACAGGACCTAAAAGGGTGATTAAGGAATATACAAGACCCATTACCAGATTGGCTAAATTACCACTGGAGGATGACGACCCCTGCGAAGCTGTTGAACTTCCAGATAAACCAATTTCTCAGATCCATCACCTCAAAGCATCCACAAGAAAACCTCCAATATCACCTTGGACCTGGATACACGTCATGCTCACTATCTTGGCACTTAAAGCAACAAGCGTACAAGGTGTGAATAATACATTTGATAACAACACTCTAAATCACACTGCTGTACAACCTGTGAACTATACACAATATAACATACCTGTGGGAATCATCGCTGGAACTTAGTATTCTTGGTAATATGCTATCCATTTGTGCTCTTGTCTTTGATAAAACACTAATGGCCAAACACACTACTTGGTTCATTGTATCACTACACATTTCTGACTTGATCACCAGTGTCTTCTATATACCGGTCAATGCCTTCAAATATTTAATTCCCAACTTCATCCATGACTCAACAATGTGTCAAGTATACCCGTTTATACACTACAGTACTACAGCTGCCGCGCTTCTCATCATGACATCCATAACTATTAATCGGTATATACGAATCGTCCACCCTGAGATGTACAGTTCCATCTACACAAGACTGAACGTCCTACTTATGATCATCTCTATCTGGATTTTTGGATTTTCTATGATGCTACCTCCGCTTTTCAACATTTGGGGAAGCCTCGGGAGAAAGTACGATAACGCTGTTAGCTGCACAATCATTAAGGATGAAGCCGGCAAGACCCCGAAGTCATTCATATTTATTATCTTCATTCTACTGCCAGCAATAGCGATGTTATACTCTTACATACGGATATATCTCCATGTACGAAAATCATACAACAGGGTGAAAAATAGAAGAAACTTTAAGAAGACCTATGGAGATCTTACAGCAACAATCGCATTCATTGTTCTAACCTACACACTATGCTTTCTGCCAGTTATGCTTATGAAAGTGTTGGATCCAACTGAAAAACTTCCGCACATACTACACATCGTAGCCATTACCTTGGTCTGGATTTCTCCAACTGTAAATGTCATTATATATACTATGACGAACAAAAATTACCGCAAGGCATATTCACAGATGTTAGGAAGCCATCACAGTACTACCAGTAATACGGACTATGGCAAACTAGCAAGATGGAAAACTTCAGCCGCACTTCTCTTGATAACCACTGGACATACATCCGCGCTGTACGAGCCTAACCCTAACCTAATGTCTCGTTTTACCAGCTGCGACATAGCATGGCCTACCTTACATGAAATTCCTATCTGCCACGATGACGTCAACTGGCTTCATGTTCTAGAGAATGGTCAAATCTGCTCACGACAACAAAGCTGTCCTCAAGGCAATATGGTATCCTCGGATGCCCGGTCATGCGTACCCCAATCCTTAGGCTGTAACAACACAACAAAATTAAATCTGGATCACCTCGAATGTCAAGGTGTGGATACACTCATGAATACATCTTTATTGGAAGCTGCCGGAATCAAATCAACCCTATGTGCAGTGGGAGAGTATACCTTACAGACCTGCACTCATTTTTCAACATCTCTGGAATACGTTCCTGTGGCTATCGCCCGAAACAAGTTATTCCCATTATCATCGCTACACATCACTCAAGACGCACAGATCAACTCACTGAGCTCTTATACCTGCACTGGTCACTGTATTGAGAACCGTTGCAAACGACGTCAATGTTCTGGAGATGATACGTTTTGCCGCAACATTGGATGTTTTCCCGAATCCAATATACTACAGCGAGATAATCCCTGCCATTGCGAATATAATTCGACATCACTACATCATAAAATACAGACTCTAAAGGAACCATTTTCAGCAGACTGCTGGGGGACTATGTATTTTATGACACGGAAGATCGATTTAACTCGTACTGAAGCAAGATCTGACTGCGGAAAATGCGAATATTCCTGCATACCTATAGGAGTACGAATAGTGACTCCAGGAATAATTCCTAGATATATTAAAGCTATGCGTACTCCTGGATATGTCTCAATGATACCCCAATCCGAAGAGAATGAACTTCAACTTACGAACCACATGTTAGCTTCAATCGGAAACACTACAATTGAAATCTGGCTACCTAATGTGGATCATCCTATTATTCAAGAATTACCTTGTGCTCGAGTGGTTATCTGCGAATTAATCAATTGTCATATATGTATGGATCGGTGGATTAATGTCTCGTGCTACCATTCCTACCACTGGATTATTATTTCTATTCTCGGACTTTCTATAACGGCTACTATAGTATCAATTATTTAAGTGACCCGTTTTATGATGACAATATCTTGGTATCTCAGCTGGCCATTACGATGCTGCCTTCAAATTGTACGCAGACGACAAGCACAAAACCGTCGGCAGGTAAATAAATCTAAACTAGATGAAGAAAATGGACTTCCATTGCTGGAATATTCCCATCCAATTTACAAATCTACAAGCAAACCCACTAACAAGCGTGCTACACATACACGTCAGTCAATGTTTCTACCGGGAGCGCGATTATCGTTATTTATAATCCTTTCTGGACTCTACATTGTTGATGCTTGCACCAACTCGGCTACTTTATCCGCAACTAGCCGGGAATGTCATCAGTCTGGGGATCAAACCACGTGTGCAGTTAGAGTCAATACTAGACTCGGACTCAGTGCCATAAACCAAGATTCTTGCTTTAAGATTGAAGACTCTCACCACGCTGTCATGGGTACCATAATAATTCAAACAAAAACAGTAGCACTACAGTGTAAAAAACAACTTCTGTATTGTATACCAAAGGCAGTCGCCAAATGCCAAAGTGCGCTAAAATGCTACAATTTATACTCCTCTGCTGCTTGCCATGGAGACAAATGTGAGCAATTTCAAGTCAACTCCACTATTCCTGAATTCAAAGATTCTCAACATCACCTAGGATGGAGCAGCTGTAGATACCTACGACATGTGCACTGTTGGTATCCATGGACTCGCGACTGTCATTTCATACGTGTCTACCTAGACAATCCGACTAATGAAATTTTTGAAGTATCATCATGTCCTGAATGGATTTACGCTGTGGAAATTGCTATTACATCACATTTTGGTGACACAAAATACCAAAATACTACAACGTTAAAAGCTGGGATCACAACATCACTCCATGGAATTGATTTTACCCTAATCTCAATCTCATCGCCCCCTGTGCCAATACTATCTCAATGTATAATCACTAAAGGAAACCTGACGTCATTGGCCCCATGTAATTCGCGGGGAGAAGCCACTCTTAATAAATTGGGGGAAATTCTCTGCAATACAATTCCAGACGCACGTTCTATTACGCCTAATTGTATGGCCAATATGAACCTTATCCGGACTATCGCAGATTCCAGCGGAGTCAAATGTATATCGTCCCTTGTTGATCCAGACAAAATCATGCAGATCAATCCTCTACCGCTACACTTGGAAAACGGAGTCCTAGTTCCGAAAAATAATACTGTCATTTTTGAATCATCCAGCAGTTCTCTATTAGAAGTCCAAATATCTACTGATAATTTACAACTGATAAAGCAAACACAAGAAACAATCTGCACTGCAGAATTTATTAAACTTGAAGGTGCCTATAACAGTGCTGCAGCCGCAACACTATTTATTCAAGCCAAAGTCAACACGCCTTCTAACGTCGCAATATTGGAATGTAAACAAGCCGGATTTACCATTCCCATTTATCTAACCAACGAACTGGCTACCTACCCATTACGTGTCAAATTTGATACCCCGGAAATTGATATTATTTGTCACTTACAATGCTCAAAAAACACAATTGAACTACACGTAATCGGTCATTTAGATTATTTGTCCAATGCGGCAATTCAAAATAATCAAATGACATTTGTCTACGAACCACCCACAACGGATACGGGATTTCATCTTTTGTCCCTCACCGGCTTCAGTTGGTTTTCTTGGATAACCCGAGGCGCTGCCTCCTTAGCCTTCATCATCATAACTGCCATAACCCTATATGGTAGCATGAAGTTAGTCATACGTAAATTAATTTAAAAATTTGCCACACCAGCAGACGTTTTTTAACTATATCTATGCTTTGATGGTTCTATTACACTATTATTTATATGCAATAAGTTTCACTATGCAAACTAGCTATACCTATTAATAAGTTAACTTGACAGCCACTAAATTTGTTCATTACACTATATTTTTTAATTTAGTTAATAACATATACACTAATAACTTTTATGTAGTCTCAACCACTACGTAAGGTTCATTCCACTCTACACCGCACTTCCGTTCCTGTTAAATTAAGACTTGCTACTCAATTTCAATTTATTGATTAGCTTTAATTAGATATGTGATAAATTAACTTTCTATATTCTGATTATTAATTCTACAAACTTTGATATTTTACCGCACATCATACCCGATGCCAGTTCCAGATCATCCGGGTTATTATTATTAATTATCATGCACCATATTTGTAGACGCTTAGTCCTGTTGTGTAATCGTGTATATAAGGCCGAGCAGATATCACCATCTTTATCACTTTAAACATCATCATGGACCTCCGCAAACACTCTAGATTGACTTCTACCAGATCTCATGGAGCCCGAACATCCCTCTCCGTTGGCTACGCTTCTGCGAGACAACCAACTCCTCCGGGCACCAACTCGCCCTCTCCGTTTGCTCCACGGGCCATGCCCATGGGCCTCAGCCGGGCCTCGCCGTCGTTCCTTCCGAACGACACGCCGATGTCACCGGTGTTTACTTCGCCTATTCCTAACTCCACAGCGCACTTTCCGCCCCAGCCGCCCCCACGTGCGGTTCACTCTATCGTACCAATCTTGAGTATCCAGGAATTCCAGGACCTCCACCGAGCGGCCGAAATTCTCCAGAATATCTGCACTCGATTCACACTCGAAATGCGACGACCACGACAACCGCCGTCTGTCTCGCCTTACAACTTGCTGGTTCAATCTATCCCAGTGCCGTCACTCAATACAGGCCCCCCGCCGTCGTTGGGCCACTCCCGCCAGCGCCGTCCAAGGAATTTGTCACCACCGGCTAGTCCCCCTGGTCCACTCATCTTGGACCATATTGACTTGGCGTCGACCGATAAAGGTGAAGAATGACGTATCTTCCTTGTGCCTCCTCTCATTTTGAAGATTTTCTTCAACAGGTGGGAGTGTAGTTATCTTTATTGCTCTTACATCTTATTATTATAACCACGCTAATTTCATGAATCACGCTCATTGCAATTAGTCATATTCTTTGACTCATTGATTTTCTTATGACTAATTACTTCGCACAACGTTTATTGCCAATTAGTTCTCGTATATCTAATTAGTAAGTTTGTAATCTAATTAGTAAGCATTTCCTATAATTAATGCAATGTAATTATTTTTAATTAATGCAATGTAATTATTTCCTATATTTAATTCATGCTACATATTTAAATTCATTACTGTAAAACATTATACTTCCTGAATTTTAATTAAGCATGTGTCACTGTAATGCACGTTAATTAAGAATGTGTCACTGTAATGCATGTTAATTAAGAATGTGTCACTGTAATGCATGTTAATTAAGAATGTGTCACTGTAATGCCATTACTCATACACCAATTTCCTATCACTCTTATGGGTATATAAACCCAGCTTAATAACTAATAAAGCACTATCACTTTAGCATTCAACCAGTTCTAACTGTCTTGTATTATTACCAAGCATCGAACACGATTAAACTTAAACTTCACTTTCATACTCATTACTACTTACTATCGTCACTAATATCCGTAACTATCATACAATAACCACTACAATGGCCAAGTACCATCCAACAATACAACTCCAGCCCCGTCAATTCGATTCATCCCCATTACACTACATCACAATGCCCGTAACACTGTACACCCTACAACCCTACCTACCACTTCTGTTCTGTCCCAGGGATACCTCCAAGTTGATAATAGTGTCCCGCCCGTGTATTAGTATGACTATGTTAAGACTATTTTCTCATTGAGTATTTAACACTGGGGTGTACTAAAGAGGCGGGAATCACCGTAAATGCAATGTAGAGCGCATTTCCTCACAGGATTTTATTTTATTTTCGTAAATAAAATCCAAAAAAACTTTAAATTACCTTATACGCAGGGTTAGTAGAGTGTCTACATGGTCTGTTTGTGTTTTTGTATGCCTGTAAACGTTTTGCGATTGTGCCGTCGTGGTATTGTATGTAAGGTTCACATGAAGTAAAATTCGAGTTTTCGTTCGAGCTTATCCCCATTATGAAACCATTTTTAAGCAAAACTTCCGAATCAATCGCGAAGGAATTTAAGAAAACGTTTTTCTCGAGCGTTATATCCAGATGCAACCATCCAAAAAGTGGCGACAAGTCTGGCATTTGTACTTCGTACAGTGAAAACTCTTTTATGATTTCTGTAAAATAAAAATTTGTGTGTAGTGTGCATTAAATAAATTCCTTTTACCTTGCTACGAGATAATAGGCAGTTAGCGCAGTTCGAAGTAAAATACTTTCACGCAATACGTAAAACGCAAAATTTATTTATTACGTTTATGAAAAATTACGGACAAAATAACGTTGCAGAGTTTGCGCACTCCAATAATATAACGAAAAACAAATTGCACGTTATATTCAGTAATTTTATTTTTTAATAATAAATTATAGGTTTGTTTTTCTTCTCGTTTTTACCAAAAGCAATTTATATAATTAAACAATGATACAAATCTAAATCAATTATTTTATTTAGTAAACTATTTCCATCGTGACGTAGTCACTTTCCAGTTACTAACATCTGACTTTTAAAAATAAAAATCTTAGATTTTTTAAAATAATTTGAAAAATAATTTAAGTTATATAGAACTAAGGTGCAAGTTGATGTTCGATAAGTAACTGGGACGTTGGTTGACCACACATGTCGTATAAGACCAACTTTCACATAAAAGTAATTGGCCGCCAGTGAGGATTGAACCCACGACCTTGAAGGATAGGCATGTCCAGAATCCTTGGACAATTCGCTTCCCTACCCACTGGGCAACCAGGGCTCTCAGTAAGTCCGCGGAAATTCAAATTACGTTAACGTGATATTTTGATTACGCTATACGTAAACGCTACCGTATAATATAGCGGTACGTAATTTCAGATGTTAACGCAAAACTTGAATTTTACGTAAAATGGGAGGAGATTACGTAAAAATATATTTTACGCATAGCGCTTTGCCTTTCACGTGAACTGCGCAAACTGCCTAATAATAGGCACAATTCAGCTTACAAAGTTACTTTAAAATATTTTTAAATTGTGGACAAAATCGTGCTTCTTGGTTTAAAAAAAATATAAATGAAGTATACAATAACATACTTAAGTTTAGAAATGTCTATTTCCTAAAATTTTTGGAGTGGGAACACCTCAACGTATACCAGCAACGTATAATGCCGATGTAAAACACCGAGTTTGGTAACTTTTTTTATTTTGCCAAATAACATTTAATGGCCATGAAAAAATAGTTCGCCGTATTCCGCAGCATTCTGTGAATTTATTATTAATCGCATTTTAATTTCACAGCTAGTCAAAATAAAATATTTCATAGAAACGATGAAATACCATGTATAGTCGATCATGTATTTTATTTGACAGGGTTATGCAATAAATATTATTTAGAATTATTTTGTATAATTAAGTGAAACTCATAAAAATTGAATACATAGCCTTGAAATTTGCACTTAGCTTGGATGGCATTGTTACTTTAGATATGCGTGCTGTAAATAATGGCTAATTAACTCGACGCACTGTCCCAGGCTGACTTAAAGCTTATGCTGTTGACTTGTGCACTCATAGACACGTAATTTTTAAGACCAGTGAAGCTCTCAGTTACATTCCATGCGTCAAGCTTAATATGTACGCAACCTATAAGCAACACTTACTGGCAATCGGATATATAATAAGTAATAATAATAATTTATTCATTTTGACGATTTGGCCTCAGCCCATACAACATTTATATTTACAAGTTTGATTTTTGGGGATAATGTCCTTATTTAATATAGAATATGTTTAGTGATAATGTGCGTTGGTTAGTTGGTTTGGTTATTTCGTTTTGTTCCTGTAAGAAAGCATGGTAGAGAAATTATAAGTATGTAATAATAAAGTGACAATAGTATTAGTGTGTTCCATTTATATTACATAGTCATAGTTTTTGTAGAAATTATTGATGTTCTTTTTAGCTAATATTAAAATAAATAAATGTATGCGAGATCATATAATGCAATACCTGGTCAACAACTCTAACAAGGGAATGGTTTCACATGGAACCCGTCGATTTCAATGAGTTATGTCTACAAAAATCAGGCTACTTGTAAATAGTGGGGATCCAAAGTAACTCGACTGCATTTTGCGTTGTTCGGTCACAATAGCCCGCCAAAGTTTAAAAAAATTCAAATTTTAATATTTTGCCGCCCTAGTACTTTTACAGTTCTTGTCCGATTTGGATGAAATTTTGTTTTTTCTGATCCTTAGTGTTTTTTCTGAAAAGGAATTTCAGAATTTTTCGAAATTCAAAATTTTTCATTTTTTCGAAAAAAATTAGAGAAAACATTATTTTTGAGGCCTAATTTTATCGACCAATTTTTTCGAAAAAATGAAAATTTTCGAATTTTGAAAAATCCTGAAATTACTTTTTAGAAAATAGACTAAACGCTAAAAAACATCAAATTTCGTCGCAATCGGATAAAAACGGTAGATTCTAAAGGGCGGCAAAGTATTAAAAATTGAATTTTTTAAAACTTTGGCGGGCTATTGTGACCGAACAACGCAAAATGCAGTCGAGTTACTTTGCATCCCCACTATTTAAAAGTAGCCTAATTTTTGTAGACATAACTCATTGAAATCGACGGGTTCCATGTGAAACCATTCCCTTGTAAGTGATGGGTACAAGTGGAAGATTTTTAAAAAAGTTCACTGCTTGGGTGAAAATGATTCCACAAGACGGGTAGGCATTCTATTCTTCAACGAACGAACACAAAAGGGGTACATATTCGATCCTACTATACGATTCGAAGTAAACAAAGAACAGTCTTTGGAAGTAGACCGGGAAAAAAAGCAATCTACAATCCTTGTATACCGTATTTCAAAAACAAATATTCTCTGGGAGAAATACAGGTCAGGGGACTACTGATCGGAGCAAGGGGCACTCTAACTTTTCTTTCACGAGTTTATTACAGAATTTTCACTCTCCGGAGCAATACGGAAGAAAATAGTGATAGCAGCAATTCGTGGCTCAACAAAAATCGTCCACCACCATTGTTACAATAATTTTAACATATATTTATTTTAAAACAATAGATCCACATTATAATACCTAACCCATTTTTAAATTTTACATTAAAAACTCTGTATTTTTACTGTGTCTTTAAGGCAATTACCGTAAAAGGTAACAGTGTAAATAAAGTTTTCACTCTCTCTCTCTAGTCTTATTGTATTAAGCTTATTCGTAGGGGCGGTCAATTAATCAGTGATTGTAGGTCGGTTTATACTTCTTCAGTACATTGGTAGTAGAAATTCCGGATTCTTAAGGCTTCATTCCAGAAGTTGAAAACTTGTTCGAATTCCCTTACATCAAGGTAGCAGTCGAAGATTTTCTGAGTGATTTTCGTTCTGGTTAAGCTTGTACTCGTCAGTTCCTTTAGAAATTTAGTTCTAGGCAGCTTGTAGTGAGAGCAGTTGAACATGATGTAAAAGGTGTCTTTTTCTTCTCTCCCGCACAGGTCGCAGCTGCAAGATTCCTCTCGCTTCCAGATTCTGTTCATACAGTTGAAGTTAGTCTTCTTTCCTCTAAAACGATTCTTGGTAGGCTACATCTAAGGTTCAACAGAAATTTCACTATGTTCCAGGCCAGACTCAGTTCAAAGTATTCTGATCTCAAGGCATGGGTCTTCAATACATTGTAGTGTCTTAGTGTGTTACATCTCTGCATCTGTTCAACGTCCATGTTGATGCAGTTGAGCAGATGTTTTTTGAGGATATCATTTTTGCTTTCCAATAAATATACACCATTCAGCTTTTTTAAATCTTCTTAGAGAGATGCATCAATAAACTTCCTAACTTGTAGCATCCAGTTATACGTGGGATCTTGACCCTTTGTGTTCATTACCTCTTCATAGCAGTTTTTGGCTTAGCATTCATAGTCTTTTCCAAGAATTTAAGTATTACTTTGAAAAGCTGCATCTTGATGTTCTGCGCTCCTGTTTTTAGCCTGAGGTAGTATCCTGGCGTGGAGTTGGATGTTTCTGTAAGTCTCCTATGAATTATGGTTTGGAATGTTACACATTCTTTAGTATATCGAAGGTCCCACAATCGAATCTGTGCGTACGATTTATGTACATGCATTATTATTATATGTCAGGAGGAGCAGCGACAACAGGACATATACACTACCAATAATTTAAACTCTTAGGAGATTGGCAGGCGCATAAAACACAATGTTAAAAACGTAAATAGAATTTTATACTGAAACATAAATTGAATTCAAAACGGCCAATATGACAAAATAAACACTGTTGTAACACATGACGTAGATATCTTCTGTTTATCTGAAACTTGGACGGCTAAAATAACGGACGATTTGGAAAACACTTTCAAAAATCAAATGTAATGCCAACAGTAGGAGATAGGGAGAGAAAAAGTAGAGAAATGATTATTATGTGATTATTGTCATCCAAAACAGCAAATCAAAACATTGTAAATTTATTCACCAAGATAGATTTTTAGTTTTTATTAAAATCGCGTTAAACGGAAAGAAATCTATAATCTGTTTTACCTATCTACTGCCCGCAACGCAATATTACGAACAACTGGACAGTCTTCTTGAAGAAACGATAGCCATTATTAACTTCAGATACATCGTTATGGGGGACCTCAACTGCAGAGTGGGGAACTACTAGAATGCGACTGACAATACGCTTTACTTCAACTAAATTAGAAGAACAACTGACAAAGGTTTGAACAAACGTGGCAAACGACTAACAGACCTAGTTTAAACTAACCAGCTAGCATTAACATGTGTACAATTTTTAATACTAATAATTTTGAATATACAAAAACTAATGACGATGTGAAGATACTAGCATTTGAATTTTCTACTTTTCATTTAAACTACTACTGAAATACATCGTACTTCTAGAGAAAATGAGCAATTTTTCACCAAGTAGTAGACACACTTTTATATTAATTACTAGTATACAATACAAATGTACACTTTGTCCAAACATAAATGGATAGCATTGACTAAACGTTGACAGTGTAATACAAGAAATACTTAAGTTACTAAAGTAAAATTTGTGGTTTATAAAAAACGTGCAACTTGTTGTTTGATATTTGCCTCGCGTTCTTCCTTGCCGCTGCTTTAAAGCTCTCGTAACCGTTTTTCCTCGTTTCACCGCAATTTCATTTTGCGTTTGTGTAAAACACTTAAAAGTCTATTTGCCTGAATAATCTCATGGTCCAGAATCAAAAGGTTTTCAAACGAAGCAAACCGAGACAAGGCAACGTATGTAGTACACGCAATAATTTCTCTGTTTTCTAGGAAAACGCAGCCAATAGGTATCGTGGTTTCGGTTGACCTATGTACAGTCATTGCCCAGCTAAGAACTAGTGGAAACGCTTGAATTCGAATATACTGCTTAGTTTCTTAATCCAGTTCGTTGTAGTCAATACGCAAAATCTTACATCCACGTCCTCGTGACGTTACTACAATGTCGTTGCCTCGATAAGACGGAAAATCTACAAAATTGCTTTAACGTCGTTCTTTCAGTAGAGCCTGTTGCGTGATGGACTGAAGACAATATCAACAACTTTGCCTCTGTTGCCGTTTACAAGATTTGCTTTCACATCAATATTATGGCTGAGCATAATCGGGACGCTATAGTCGATTTCTAAGGGGTCTTTTGTAAGTGAAGAGTGCTCGGCAATAATGACAGGAATTTCAATGAAATCAGGATGTAGTTTTTGGATCATATTTCTGGAAAATAGAAAAAAGACAATTTAAATATTGTTATATTTTAGCTGAGTATAGTTTGTACAATATATTTAAGCCAGAATTTTGTCGGCGTCGCTATTTAATTGTCAGATTCTGATTCAGTGTCACTCTTTGATTCGTCGCCATTGCTGTTGCTGTATAATTTTCAACTAACGCATGCGTTTAAACCGGTGTCGCCTTCTGTATTGATCGTATATGTACAGCTATTATTAATACGTATAAAAATTAAAAACAATATACGTACTTATTGTGAGCAGCAACGTTACTGTTGAGTTCGTACAGGTGATTGAATTTTCAAATGCTTTAAGTTGTTCTGCGTTTAGTGTTGTTTTAAAAATATGTTTTTGACGTTGCTGAAGTTAAAAAGATCCGCAGCAGTACATCGCCAGTATCGAAGTCTCAATAAAAACTCGTAGATCTATTGCTGGTTTGGATTAGTGGTATTTTGTCTAAAAGGTGTGTCTGAAACAAAAGCTGTCGTAAAAGAATTGTAGACTTGAACTGCTTCTTTTAAGTTGTCAAAAAGGTTGGAAACAAATTGAGTATACAGCGACTAGTCTCCACAACAAGAAGTTTGATTAAAATCTCTAAACATGACAATTGTTTGTCCTGCAAAAGGCAACGAAGCTCAATATGGGTCTACTAGTTTAAAATACCTATCAGCAAAATAAAGCAAACGACGACCAACAGTCGAAAGTTCGTCAATCAGTGAAACATTTTTAAAAGCGATTCTGTCAGCCTGTGGATTCCATTGCGAAGCTGGTCTATCAAATTTCCATTTGTGTACGGCCGTATCTTAAAACACAAGTGGAAAGTAGTTTGTTTCATAAAATAAATATAGATATTGCATTCAGTAGTGTGGGTTGTGCAAGAAAAATAATGTTTTATACTTGTATCTAAATTCTATGTTGAAATAGCAAATAAGTAAATTCAATATAGTTGGTATTTTTCAGTTTTGGATACTCTAAAAATAGGTTACTTGAAGTGCAAACAGAAATATCTATTCGTTTAATAATAAATCACAAAATACAAATCGTCAAATGAAAACAAGCCACAAAAATAGTATCGAGACTCAATATAAAACTAAAAGTACTCAACTCTACATTTTCTATTGGAAGTATAAATACGAGCAAGCAATATTTGTAATTACAAGCAAAAATAATATAAAGTTACAAGTTATTACTACACATGCAACAGGATAGGAATGGAGGAGGCAGGCAAGGAAAGTGTAGAAGTTTAATAGCAATTGTAGAATGTATAAGGCAATACTAGAGACACACAGGAGCAGTGTCAGGCAGAAACAATATTTAAAAAAGACAAGCAACACTGGCAGCCAACTCAATTAAGCATGCTAAAAGATACGCTGTATGCTGGCTGTAAAGACTGGAGCAGCACTGCTAAGGATCGACTGCTTGGTCTGAATTTTGCTCGACAACTGAATTTGATGTGGACTAGCATTTTGCCTTGATAGTTTTAGAAACATTTTCTGTGTGAGGTGGGAAAAGGTGGAAGGTTGGAATTTACAAGCCCATTGGCCAATCAAGCAAGACCTTTTCTGTATCCTCTAGTGAATGTACATTATGGCAATTGTGAATATTAGGGGTTACAGGGAAAAGTAGGTGTAAATGGGAATCTAAATTGCCATGCAAAAGTCTATAAATACACCCTGTTTGCCGAATTCATAATCATTCTTTTCACAAACCTTGAAGTCGACTTGTCTCTCTAACATTCTCTCTGTATTCAAACAACTGTCAAACAACTGTTGTTTTGAATTATACATATAATTCATAAGAAATCACACGAGGCACAACGGCTCCACGTGATTACATATGCCTATATGCACATGCCATTCAAGGTACATCCATATACAATAATATTACACTTAATAACGCACACACATAATGGCACCACAAAGATACTACACATTGACATCACTAAAACACCACATCACTATGTTTGTTTTCACACGTCAATGTCCAAAACCGCAAGTTTTTGGAGCCACCGCAAGTTTTTGCAGTCACCGCAAGTTTGTCCAGCCGCCCATGTATAACCTATGGGCAAGCTGTCAATTCCAAATAATTGTTTTTACAGAGCAGAGCCAAGCTGTGATACCAAGAACATGGCTCACCATCACGGGTATCACAAACTTTGCCAGTGCCCATCCATAATACATGGACAATTTTTGTCATTATAATTTGTATATCTCTTGGACTTATTATAATTACAAGAATTGTTTTTCTCATTATTAGAATTCCAAAGAATTGTTTTTCTCTTAAGATTATGTCATCCTAATAAACCACAAACTTCCTTTGATCCGTTGTTTAGCATACAGAAAAATTTATAGAATTGTATTTTTATCCTATGCCTAAATTTGTACACGATGACATACAAATCCGGTCACTATATAAGAAGCTGTCCGAACAATTAATAAATCAGTTATTCAGTTATTCACAGCTACTCAACAACTCGTAGACTGGTAGTAGTCTCACGGCTCTCTGCCTCACTTTATTCAGGAACAGTTCAAGCCTTGCTTACTGTCTCCGCATCCATACAGTTCAAGCCTTGCTTACTGTCTCTGCATCCATACAGTCAGTCCTGCCTACTGTATTTACACTTCAACTATAGACACTCAAAGTCTATCATATAGTCTCATTTAACCGTGTACTGCATTATTGTAGAAGATTCATCCAGGCATTTGGCGCTATAGACCAAGTAAGAGTAGATTTCCGGATTTCAACAATTATCAAATATATCGAGGAAATTATAAAGAGGCGCCCATACTCCACTCACAAGTATATCACGCCACTTCTTTATACATGGCTCCCTGAGCAATCAAACCTGGTCATCTATTACCCGGCCTTTTCGCCACTTTAAAAATCTTCAGGTTCATCCGCTGAAACTCAGCCAAAATTGGACCCGCATTACAGTCGATTTCAAGTTTCCACCCCTTCAGTTTGGCCGCTGTGACGTCCCTGCGTCTTCCAGCCTTTCTGAGTACTCAGGATCCGGCTCAGTGCTTCCTCCTGCCGTTCCTGCTACCGCTGCCTTCAATCACAGCCGTTGCTGACACCGTTGCCTGCCTGGTTCCTCTCTTGCTAAACGTACTAACACGTGTCCTGGAACCGTCCTATATCGTAGGTTCGTTTTAATAATTTTTTTGGTGGTAGGAGAACTTTCAGTTCCTAGTTCCGGACAATGGCATACTCCTCAGCCACGCTTCAATTCCAGTAAGCACTCACGGGAACTGGACGAACGCCCTGTTGACTATCATTAAAGTTGGCCTGTCGGTTTCTCCCAGACACTTAGTTGATGTTGCTCAGCTGATTCAGATCGAGATGTACTAAGCTGGCCCTCATTTGAATCTCACTTTTTGGTTTCTACCTCTTCATTTCGGAGCTTGAAGCTCACACCTGAACCGGGCCATCGCAGTCTCCATTGATGCTCGTTCTTGACAGTCCTCCAGACGACTCTGACCCTTGGTTAACCGGTCAGTCCATTCCAATTTGGCCTATAGTTAAAATTGGTTTGTGGAAATTCTACTTGGAGCTCAAAAGCTCACACTTGTACCGGACCAGCGCAGTCTCCATTGATGCTCGTTCTTGACAGTCCTCCAGACGTCTCCGACCCTTGGTTAACCGGTCAGTCCATTCCAATCTCACCCATAGTTGGAATTGGTTTGTGAAATTCTACTTGGAGTTCAAAAGCTCACACCTGTACTGGGCCACCCAGGTCTCCATTGTTGCTCGTTCTTGACAGTCCTACACGACGTCTCCGACTCTTGGTTCACCAGTCATTCCGATCCTGTCTCACCATTAGCTGGATTTGGCTCTCATTTCGCTGAAGTACTAGTGGATGTCTCGGAACTCCATGCTCCCACCTTTACTAGGCCATCCAGGTCTCCATTGATGCTTGTTCTTGACAGTCCTCCAGACGTCTCCGACCCTTAGATAACCGGTCTAAAAAGAAAATTCAAGATTTTCACTGCTGCGTGTCCAGCTCTCTCTCTCTCTCGGAGTCATCGCTAGAACTTCAACAGTTGCCTCTATTTCCTAATCCCGGCCACAAATGTCTCCGATGATGCTCGTTCTTGACAGTTCTCCAGACGTCTCCGACCTTTGGTTAACTGGTCAGTCCGTTCCAGTCTCACTCGTAGCTGGAATTAGTTTGTGGAAATTCAACTTGGAGCGCTTCCACTCACGCCTTGACGGTAAATTCAAAATTTTCGACGCAACGTATTCAGCCCAGTCTGAAGCGGAAATTCCAGATTTCCAAGAATACCTATTCAGGCAAGTCTAAAGCGGAAATTCCAGATTTCCAAGAATACATATTCAGCCAATTCTGAACCGAAAATTCAATATTTTCACGGTCCTCGCTCGACCATTAGGCGCTGCGCCTTCATCCGCCGCTGCCCATTTCGGCATCCGCTGCTTGTTCTGACATCCACGAAGACACAGCATCGCTCTTCACCGCTGTCTGTTTCAGCATTCTCTAAAACAAAGTACCGTTCTTTACTGGTGTCCATTACAGTCTCGCCTGTAGCTGGATTTAGTTTGATGGATTTACATTAAAGCTCATCAGCTGACGCCTTCGCCATACTGACGACGTCTCCATGGACGCCTGTTCTTGATCGTCTGCATCCGGTTATTCTTGAATTTTGTTTTCTTTTCATTTTAATTTAAGAGGAAACCATAAAGGTTTATTTGCATGATCATCCAAAGCAACCACACTTCGTAATTACGTTTCAGTCAGCATTATAAACCTCTGCACCAACAAGTCTACTCGCAGTGATTCCACCTATGTCAAACACAAGAAGAAATAGGTCTCTTTGGTCCCTATCTTCAACACCAACAATTACCCTCTCAAGTAAGGATTCGTTATCTAGTGACTCATCAATCTACATTTACTCGCCGGTTTTGGATGTGGATCGACCACGGACACCATATATTCCTCTGTCTGACTACAGCCTATATGCAAGTGCACATCCCTTGATCACGCGCCTACTGGAATCACCAGCAAGGACTATTAAAATCAGTTCAGGGCCGTCTACTCCTGCGACTCCTACCAGTACTATTACTCTGTCTAGTGACGACACCTGTGATTCTACTGTTTCAATCTATCTCGCTGAAGCAGCACCATTTAACATTGATCTTGTAGAAATTGCCTCTCCTTCTGCAGACCATCGTCTAGACGCAGCCCTGATTGACATAGACATTGTGGATCTTGTATCCCCACTAGCAAACATTCCTGCTGAAGACGAGCCCGCTGCTCCTGTGCCCGCTGTCACACCTCCTGACGCCTACATCCTTAGACTTATTCAGGAACAAAACGCCGGTGAACTACCACAACTAAGGCCATACACTACAGAAGACCACGAACATTATTATCAAGAAGATTTTCTTCGAACGGAAGAATACGATCCTGAAACTGGTCCTCAAAGACCCAGGTGGGAAGTACTAGCTCCAATGTATGTATCTCAAGTTCCAGCTAACAGTTCTATCAACACTGACAACTGGCACCCTCACATTGAACCATTTTTACCTCATCCAGAAGTAAATTGCCTCTGCTGCGAATGGTCGTGGCACCCGTCGCTACCTGGCGTATGCTGCACAATCTACGGACAAGTTGCCCGCCGTAACGCCTAACACATCCGAGATTGTTGGCACCTCACACATCACTCTATTTTTTAAAAACGTTGTTACCTTAAAGCCCGTTTTGCTTGGTGGCAACTGTGTAACTACGAGGAGAGTGACGGTGTAATTATTTACCCCCAGGACAACAAACCATTGGAAGAATAACCACATTATATGCCCTGGTACGACATCTGGACCGCTTTATCTGACATCCCTGTGTGGATAATTCTTGCTACATGCCTTATAATCACCTTCTGTATAGCCTTTATCATCAACGAAGTGTTCATTCTTAAGAACTGTAGCTGCTGCCCGTGTCTAACTCTCGACGACTGTCCATAACAATATTACGCATCCGTGCTATCGCAAGACGTGTCATTAACTGAACAAATATTACAAGTACCATTCATTGTGATTTCATTACCTGCGTAGTTATACCTTACACTCTCATTGCCTAATCCTCATTCCTCCCTGCCCCGCAAAAGGCCCCTAGAAAGATGCAGTGCTAGTTTGGTGTTTTTTTTACCTACTCAATTCACAACGTCGTTCCAGAAGCCTATAATTATTACATCGGTTCTTGGAGTCTATCTTTTGCCGGACTGGCAGAATACAATAAGAGGAGCCAGATCAGTGCTCGCAGTACCAGTGCCGCCATTTAAAGCTCTATCAGCTAGAAATACTTCATCCAGTTTCTGACACTCAGTGCGTATGTATTCAGTATAACTCAAACCACTACGTACTTGTCATCTGCCCCAGAAGTAGCCCATAGATAACTCTCTGTGGTTGAGCGTGCTTTTTATATATATTTAAATTATATCATTAACGACTGTGTATGTTGCGCCTGCAAGTAGGACCCACTAGGAAGTGACTATAGTGAATATCGTTTACTTTATTTGAAAGTCACAACATCGTAGAGTCAAATGTTGAAGGAAAATAAAGAACATTTGCTTGCAGGCACAAAGATAAGAGATCATTTGCCATACTTTGAAACCAGGACGTATTCACAGATGGCTAAAAAAAAGCGATTGAGCAAGAAAATTCACGTACTGGCAGAACCCACATTTCACTCTCACATCTGTGCGAGTCCGTTATTTATTCAACACCATGACTGGGGGATCCAAATGTTTATCAACTCCAACCCATCAGACAACTACTTTTAAAAGTGGCCAGCGTATGGTGGCAGCACTATTTCGTTCAGTCTTGTTGAGATAAACGCTCTTGTGGAATATATTACAACTTTCAACTCAAAGCTTGCTTGCGTAGAACCCTGAGATTTTACATCACGGTCTCGTCAACTAAATGTTTAAGAAGTCACCCAAGAACAACGTAACTCTGAACCCAACTCTGAAGCTCAGCTTGAGAAGCAACACTTTGAAATTGACTGGGATAAAGTTATATCTACTGCCGTCGCAAGATTTTGTCCAACTTCAACACTATCAGTTGATCTTAACTCTAGCGCAGTCACAGATTCTGATATCAAACACTGAAAACTCGGACGACGACTGCGATGCTGACGATAAAAACAGCCATAACAAAATCTAACTTCCACTAAACAGTTTTCATTCCCCTAAACATTGTGTTCCCAATTTCAAGTAATATTCATGTGTGTTTTGTACTTTGTCAAGCTATAAAGTTAGTCATTCTAGTTTAAGAATACGTGTCATGTTAATGTACAAAATAAAATTTAGAACTCTCAATATAAGTTTTAAAAATATGTAGCTGCTTGAAAGTGTATAACTATAAAACTCTGTCGCCCTTTTTATAACCAACGTGTAAAATATTTTATATTTTGATTGTGTACAATTTATAATAAAAACCAAAAGCAACGTTGTAAAAATGTACACCAAGGGCTTTGAACATGGACTGAAATATATTTGTTTCCAAAACATAGGGCACATATTCAATTTTATTAGTATAGAAGCACTATATTAGAAGAGCCACATCTTATATACTTAAACGTCCGTCAAACCAACACAGCAAATACTCTGCCAATTAAAAGTTTCTATCATTCATATTTCAAAATATACACGCAATATAAATTAGAATGTGTTTTCTCATGAGGAATAATGGTAGCATTCTTACAATGCGTGCAGTACTGAAAATGTATTACAGGTACATAAGGCCGGCCGTAGACTCACAAGTTTAAATGAAGATGGTATATTTTTATTTTACTTTGAATATATATTGAGTTTATTAGTTTGGCTCGTGAAAGAAAAATAATGTTTTATACTATCATCCAAAATTTATAATAAAATACAGAATAAGCAAATTCAATATACTAAGTATTTATAAAGTTTCAAATATTCTAAAAATAAGGTACTAAAAGTGCAAACTGAAATATCTATTCGTTTAATAATAAATCTCAAAATACAAGTCGTAAATAAAAATAAAGCAACAAAAATAATATCAAGACTCAATATAAAACTAAAAAGATTCAACTCAACATTTTCTATTTAGTAGTAAAAATATAAGCGAGCAATAATTGTAATGACAAGCAAAAATAATATAAAGTTACAAGTTATTACTACGCATGCAAAGGGATAGGAATAGGGGAGGCAGGCAAGGCAAGTGTAGTAGTGTTGGTGGCAATGGTAGAAGGTACAAGGCAATACTAGAGACAGAGGCAGAAGCAAAGTTACAGGCAAGAGAGAGACTCAAAAATGAGTATTAATACTAATGTGTAGTCGAGTTATTTATTATTTCTCATGTTTGAGAAGGAGGAAAATGGGTGGTTGGATTGACGCATGAAAATATCCACTGCGCACACGGCACTGCCCCGTGCACCCCTAGTGTTTCAAAAGTCGTCCTGTTCTCGCTCACTAGTCAAATCCGTATGTACGCGCTAGTGAGGGATAGCCCATCTGTATCTCACATGTATTTTTTTATTCACATTTCTTTCCTATTAGTTTGTACACTTAAGAGCTCCATAGGAAAAGCAATGGAAGTTCACTCTCCTTCTCTCTCTCTATCTCATTACATTAGACTGCATTCAATCGCATTGTACTTTACCTACCTACATGGTAACGGCCAAACATTAGAGTGTACTTCTTCTTTCCTCCCAAATCTGCATACGTTCTTTCCCGTTCTACATACATGTCGCCGTACCTATTTCACTGTCTCTCTCTCTCCATCAGTTCAGTTCATAGGGACTGCTTGTGTATATATATTGCCCGGTGTCCTGTCATTTGCATCTCTCTTTCTCTCCTTCTATCTCTATCTCTCTCGTCCTAATGCATTAAATTGCATTATATAATGCGCTACTGCTACTACTACTACTACTACTACTAGGTACCTTTATACCTATCAGTCTCTCTCTCTCTATTATCATTCATGTCCCTTCATCCCAATATACTCTCGCTCCTATCATTCACATTCCCCTTCGTCCCTACGTTCCCACTTCCCTCAGCTCAGATTCTGGACTCCTCATATTTATTTCCCGTTCCACTTCCCCACTGCCTTTCCCCTTCCCCTTCCAAGACGTTTACCCTTCTTTCTTTCTTATCTTCCGTCTTCTCTTCCAATAAATAATTCCATCTCCACCCTATCTCAAGTAGTCATATTGCTTAAGTGCCATAACTATCACCTATCATCCCGTTAACTCATTACCATTTATCATTACCAAACCATCACTTTAAAGTTTTGTAAGTACCACAACCATTATTTGCGAGGCAGTTTAGTACTGCAACTAGCAAATAATATCCTGTCAAGTAACACTACCACTTTTTATCCCATTCAGTACCACATCTATCATTTTTAAACTCCTAAAGTACCAGAACCAGATTTAGTTTCTGTAAAGCACATAAACTATCACCTTTAAATCCGTAGATTAACACAACTATCACATTATATTAGGTCAAACACCTTAAAAATCATTTATAATTCCGATTATTATTACAAATATTACTAAATATCCTGTCAAGGACTGCAACTGTCACCCTGTATACAGTTAAGTACAACAGTTATTCATTTATATATCGTATTTGTGTTCTACAATCGTCTCCTTTTATCGTTGCTAGTGTTGCAACTATTCCCTTATAACCCGTGAATTACCGCAAAAATTACCTTATATGTTGTCAAGTACCACAATTATTACTACCTGTAAAGACTAGGAAACGGAATATTTATTTATTTATTGGAGAGAGTAATTAATTAGTAGGAAGATGAGGAAGAAAGATTAAGGGTACTGGGAATCTGTAGGCTGGAGATGGGAGGCTAGAGAGGCTGGGACCAAGGCAATGAAGTAAGGTAGGTAGGTAGGTAGGTGCGTAGGTGCGTAATAAATCCGTAATGTATAATGCGATTTCAAGTAATAAGATGCAATTCAATGAGACAAAGAAGAAGAAGAGTTAATGCATAGTAAGTGTTGCGAATTATTTGTGTCTTTGCCAAGGTGTGCTAAATCTAATGCAAATTGAGACAGCGATGTAAGCATGTGTGCAGCGCCATATAATAAGATGCATCACTTAGGCCAATCAAATTGTGCATGAGCTGTATCAGTACACAGGCAGGTTTATATATAAAATTACAATTTTTTTAAATTTATTACAATTTATACAACATTTATATATACATGAAATACAGGACATTTAATTATTCAACGGTATACTTAACAGTATATACAATATAAATCTAGGTTACATCTACACTATACTAATTATATATACACTTCTTACAAGCTAGAGCTTAGTATTTAATAAATATATGTAGTTCACAAATAACATTGACATTAAACAGCTAGGTTGCTTATATACTAAACAATTGAAATACACAAGTCTTACAAATACAGAACATTTGATTATTTAACTGTACACTTAACAGTATATACATTATATATCTAGGTTACATCCACAGTATGCTATAAATAAATAAACTTCTTACAAGCTAGAGCTTAGTATTTAATAAATATATGTCGTTCACAAATAACATTGACATTAAACAGCTGGGTTGCTTATATACTAAACAATTGAAATACACAAGTCTTACAAATACAGAACATTTAATTATTTAACTGAACACTTAACAGTATATACATTATATATCTAGGTTACATCTACACTATACTATAAATAAATACACTTCTTACAAGCTAGAGCTTAGTATTTAATAAATATATGTAGTTCACAAATAACATTGACATTAAACAGCTGGGTTGCTTATATACTAAACAATTAAAATACACAAGTCTTACAAATACAGAACATTTAATTATTTAACTGTACACTTAACAGTATATACATTATATATCTAGGTTACATCTACACTATGCTATAAATAAATACACTTCTTACAAGCTAGAGCTTAGTATTTCATAAATATATGTAGTTCACAAATAACATTGACATTAAACAGCTGGGTTGCTTATATACTAAACAGTTGAAATACACAAGTCTTACAAATACAGAACACTTAATTATTTAACGGTATACTTAACAGTATATACATTATATATCTAGGTTACATTATTTTAATACTATAAATATACAACTATTACAGAATAATATATTTACTTATTTAACAAATCTTAATGGCCAAAGGGCAAACTAAAATTACAATCATTGGGGTCTAAAAATACCCGTGATATATCTAATGTGTTAAATGCTAATCTATTTACACTCACTACGTACATGTTATGATCTACTGATCGTATAGAATTTACAATAATATAACACGGCTTGTTTGTTTCAAGCATTTGTTTATACTTTTCGTGCCTGCATTGGCGTAACGCAAGAGCCGAAACACCTCTGCATTTCTGTTGTTCACTACTGTTTAAATATAACATGCTATACATTTTAGGCTTAAGTATAATTTATTCTGATACATTTAAGCTCTATATTCTTATTTTGCCACTCTCGTCTTTATTTAGAAGATACAACTCTGAATATTGATTTTCGTAGCGCTTAAAAAACTCATGATTTCGTGGAATTTTGCTGAAATCAAATTCTGCACGTGCACTAACTATATCATCCCACAAAGTATTTAAGGGATCTAATATATCTAACTCGTATCCGTCGGTATCTGAATAATCCAAGTAAGCTCTATTCTGGAATATTCGACACAGCATATCAAACTTTTCATAGAAGTTAACTTTTGCATTGGCTAAAATTGCCAGTCATGTAAGTGACAAGTCATCTGCACGATACCTCTTGAGGTATTGCGTAATAATACTTAAACAATCAGACAAACCATCAAAGTCTTTACATCGTGGTGATGCAAGTAGTTTTTCAGCATTGGCGGTACTGGTGCAAATACTGGTTTCAACAAAATCTTTAACTTTTTTCAAAGTCTTGCCATACAAAACATTGGATTGGAATTTAAGTAATTTGTTTTCAAAGGAGTTTTTGCTTGCTTGCGTCTTTCTAAATTGGCATCTATATATGATTTAAAGTAACGTTGTTGTTTAAATCTTACACCACGGTTTTTTTTTAAGAGAACTATTCCCTTTGGCAGATAGTAGCGCAATTTCTTGAAATGAACTGTGTAATTGAATTTGTCATAAGGAGTTAACATTAGTCTTGGTCGGGATATAAAATGTTTAATTGAAGCGTTTTTGCGATATTTTAAATTTAACTGGCTCGGCATTTCTTCGAACTTTATTACTCTCTGTTCCATGGCAAGAGGCAAGTTTGCGTCTCGATTATGTTAATTGCAAGTCACAAACCAGTACGTACCCATAGCTTCCTTCCGTACTTCCTAATTCTGGGTCTGTCCAGTCGATGTTTATGAGATCTTTTGTTTCCATGTACTCGTAATCAGACACTGGCATCATTGCTTTCATACTATGTGGATATAAACTATTGATATCTAGTGAAAGTAAGTGTCTACGTGGCTGTGATGTATCTAACCCACCCGGACAACGTTCGTGATTAGCAGTCACATGTTTCTTTGCAAATATACATTGACCTCCCCTTATTCCTTTTTTTGCAATTTCAAATACCCTGTAATCTCTTATGTAATCTATTTCAGCTTTTGATTGCTTCAAAAAGCATTGCCATGAGAAGCTTGGCAAAGTTAAAGAATAGGTAGGATCCATTTCGTATGTTTCCATTCCGAATTTTCGAAAGTTTTGCCAAACTTCTGCAAGTAATACTGTATCTAACAAACAAGTAAAACGCATGTAATCAGCTAATGTGAAAAGGTTGAATTTTGCACAGATGTTTTGAACAAGCTCCCATTCACTGTCTGGTATTGGCATATCATTAAGTAAAGATTTCCTAAAACACGATCTTGTGGGAATGGGAATATCAAGACTTGTATTTTTAGTAAGAGACAAGAAAGGAAAATAAACAGGTTTTTGTAATAGCACAAGATCGTCATGGCATGGTTTTGATACTTTGAGTTTCTTTGCAAAAGAACCATGGCATTGTGTTGGTAAAAATTTGTATATACACTGCTGTACTATTTTAAGTGACTGAAAGGTTTTTGCGTTAAGTGATTCTACAAGTTCAAATAAATCAGAGTCAAAAAATAAATTGGCATCCATAAAACGTATTTTAACTTTTGAAGCAAAAGATTTGCCAGTATAGTTGGGTTGCTTTAAATTTTCAGAGGGATATTCTAAATTTAATTTAGGATGCCACGTATCTTTAGCAGTTATCAAGAGCTTTTACGTTTTTAGAAGAAAAGCAATTAGTTTTCATTGCACCTATTAAAAGGTGATATTTAAAAGAACCTCTGTAGTGCGAAATAAGTGGGATCTCGTGCTTGTATTTAATACTAAGGTTACAACGACTACATGCAGCAAATTCAAAATTACCATGGTCGTGGTTATGGTGAAAGGTCCTGGTCGTCTTGGTTTCTTTACTAAATTTGCGCTTACACAGGTGGCAGTGCGTAGCTTGTTCAAACTGTGCTCTTACACTTTCTGTTGGTTTTACTTTGTTATTTGTTTCTCTAATATGTGTAAGTAACCTGTTTGCCCAGTAAAATATACGTGTAAAAAAATGTTTAACTACGTCTTCCCCATCAAAATACTCTATAGAAACAACGTTGTCTTCATCTTGCATTTGCCTGATAATAATAAAAGAATAAGCTGCAGGTGTAATTTCTGTTGTATACTTTGTGTTATTTTTTGCAAGTTTAGAATCTTGAATAGGATTAGCAAACGTAAAGAACTTATAAACAATGACAAAGGGGTACGAAAGTGTTTGCCATGGTTTTGCAAACTTGACTCGTTCCCACGGTTTAGGAAAAATGATTTTTCTTTCTTCACGAACTTGACAGTTGTCACTGTGCTGTTGTAAATTCTTTTCAGAATTAAAACTCCTTAAACACAATTCGCAATAAAAAGTTTTACGGGTTTGTTCATTACACATAAATTTATCAAGATCAGTAATAAGTACTAAATGGTACGACTTGGTCTTGTCGTCCTTTTCTTGGTTATAAATTAAAAACAAATTACACAGTTCAGTTAACTCAGAATTGCGCGACCGTCTTATAGGGACAATGTCGTTGTCGCAATGACTCCAAATATTAATACCAAGATTATTTTTAATTTCAAAATTATTTAAATCTTCGCCAATACGCAAAGGACAATTAATATCAGTAAAATCAAATTGCAAAAAATAGGGAATATACTGTTTGGGACTCTCCAGTTTTTGTTTTACATAGCGAATAGCATTAGATTTAGACTGCTGCTTATTTACTTTATACCCAGCCAAGATTTCATCGCGGTATGTGTGGGAAGCAACACAGAATTTAAAGCAGTCATTGCATTTGTTTTTAATATTTAAGTATCCTGATTTTCTTGGATTAAGTTTTGGGAATTTATTATATTCTTTTGCTTTAGCATTTAAAAATAAATTTAAAACTCCTACTTTAAATTGAATAGAATTTACTTGCTGAAGTGTCCAACCAGTACCGTGCTTATTAAATTCGTTAAGCCTCTGTATAACTTCACTTGCACTGTTGAATATAAAGTTTTCGATTTCGCCTTTATTCATTATATCGTAGTTACTAGACACTAAACTAATGCTTAAATCTTTTTTTGTTGGTTCGTTTTCTACTATAATTTCTAATTCTAATGCTACATCTATTATAAGTTGAGCCTTAATACTAATATGTACAGCTAGGTTTTGAGTTAACAATTTCACAATAGACTCGTATAAATCAGTCAAAATGTATGTAATGTCTTGAGACTCTTCAGTTGGTTGATGCATGTAGGTCACCATAAGTCCCTTATGAGCTCTTGAAGACTCTTAAAATACATCTTGATCTATCAGTGACGAACGACGAGTACGGCGAGAAGGTCCAGCGGGACTATCTTCACTGCTGGTAGTAGTATCAAGTCCGTAATTTGCTCCTGAACGACTGGTTCCACCGCCAGTTAGATTTTGATTTCTGTTGTCATAGTGTGCAAGACGCTCACCAGGGTGCAGACATGAGTGATGGGTTTTGTCAGAACAGAATCGGTTGCAATCTCCACAATGATGAACATCCTCAACATGAGCTTGGTACGCCACATACGTTCTGCATTTGAACAGACATCTAGGCATGAAACACTCAAAGCGCTGTAAACCAACAAACACAATATGATTAGAATCAAACTTATATTAAACAATGAAATAACTACAGAATATAATAAACAATGTAATATCACATGTACTTGACACTTAAATATACGTACATAGTCAGTAGTTCCAGTTTTGCGAACAGTTGGAAAGTTTGGTTGTTCGTAGTACTGCACTGAATTTTAGCTGTGGGTCGTGGTTGGTACCAAGGCTGGTTGATCCATGGCTGAAAAGAAGTAGTGTTGTAGAGGTAATGCTTTTCGTATGTTTTAATGCTGTTCTTTGAGGCGAGTAGAGTAGGATGGAAACGTTGATGTTCAAAGGAGTGCTAGAGATGGTGTGAGGGTCCCTATGAGTCTGCTGCGGTACTTATAGTCGATCTGTGGTGGGTGGTGGCCACCTGTTTCTGGTAAACCCCTTCTGATTTAACTAGGGACCATAGTTTTCCATTGCGATAAATCTTGATCATTTTGAATACAAAGAGGAGTAGGACCAAGATAAACGACACGTAGATGGCTGCACATGCGCAGAAAGAGAAACAATAACAAATGCACATTTAGCAATGGTTTCAAATCGTACACGTTATATGCGCATCATATCTTTTGGACCATATACATATATATATTTGTATTACACGTAATGGTGAATTTTGCACTCACTAATCAAGTCAAACGTTGTATTTACTACCGGTTTTGCTTCGTGTTGGTTGTACTTGTCCACTACATCAAGTATAATTCCGTTTTGCGTATTTGAATTTTCAAGCATATATTTTAAAGCTTGAAGAATCAACTTGTTAAATGAACTGGGCTTGGTCACAGCAGATGGCGTATTATCAGGGCTGGAAAATGACGGTTTGTCTTGCTGGAGGGTGTTTTGTATTGCTTCTAGGGCGTCGCACAGTGGCTGCCTGCCAGGCAGCTGTGCATTTTTAGTCCTGAGGAATTTTGATTCTATTTTTCCTTTTTATTTGTGGTAAATCATTGTCGTGAGTCTCCAAACCTTACCCTTGGGATGGGCAATTAGCCCGTAACGATAGTGAGGTGGAAATTTCTATCAAAATATTACCTCCAATAACTTTTTTGAGTAATTCAAAAAGTTGAATTTGGATTTTTTTTATAATCGTTGTGCTGCTGTTCAAGCTTCCAACGTGATTCTCACTTCTCTCGGTGCTGCCGCGTGGCCGCATAGTGTATTTTTTCTACAATGTGCACGTGGTGGTTCTGGAATTACATCCTTGTCGTGTGGATCGTATTCTGTGTGGCTCGTTGTTGCATCGGGGCGGTGTGAGTTTTGTGTGGGAAGCTTTGACAGCATCATCAATGTGGTATTCTGAGGTAGACTATATTTAAGGCGAAGACTGTAGTTTACACTCTTGTGTAGTGTTTCTTTTTTTGGAAGTTTAATTTGTCAGGTCTAGTAAGTACCTAATATCTGGGTGATGAGCAGAAAACTCTGATCCCATTTTCTTTCTAGGTGTCGTAGGTTGTTTATTTTTTCGCTAAGTATTTACTTTTCTCCATTTAGCATTAAATTCTGTTTAAGATTAAGGCCCGTACGGGCAAATCCAGTGACGTTTCATATGTCACTGGTTGTCCCGTTTGCCAAAATTAAACATTGTTATGATGGGACGTCCGCAATGGGCCTTATTGGCCTTGGCGGTGTCTGTGTGGATCAGTATAATGATCTACATGGTGCCCAATAAAAATAATAATAATAATAATAGTGCTATCTTTTCCTTTGTAAATAAACCATTATTGCTTGGTGTACTTTCAAAGCTTAGAGCGGTGCTTTCAGTGTCAACTTTCGGATTATTAAATTCATGCTAGGCATGCACTACAGTGTTGCAACATGTTGCCAGTAGGAGACAGAAAAAAAATACCAGACGTTGCAGAAACATTGTATAGCTTTGTATTGAACACTTTGGCATTACAAGGTAGACTGACACTGTCTAATTGATGGCAGCTCTATTTATATGTATCGAGATTTACCTTTCTTTGATGCACTTGTATTTCTGCGAATTCTCACGTATGCATATTCACGGTATCGAGCTGATTTTAGCAGTGGTTTCTTTATATTAGCTTGCGACATTACTTGCTCGTAGCTGAGCCACTCTTGAACAGGTAGTTGTTTTAACCTATCGACGCCAGATGGAGCACTGATGGAGGAACTTTCACTTGGTTCTTTGTAATTTCCGCCAACGTGCATTGGAACGTCTTTGTAACAATTGAGTTTATTCTCTGGCAAACAGTGGTGTTGCTTAGCAACGTTCAAAGCCTTTTGCTCTTCTCGGATTTTCATAAGCTCAGCATAGAGCTTGGGTTCAATTGCTTTCATAACAGTAGCCATAGCTATTTTAATTGTTTGAATTGTATATTTTATCAGCACAAATTATATCTGACAGTAGTGTAACACGGCAGATTTTACTGTTGTAAACTTTGTGGAATATTGTTGCTAGGATTCGACGCACAAGGTTCTTGTTTCTTATATATAGTTTTTCCATGTTATCTAGACCCGTTTTTTTCAAAGTTTTTACAAGTCTATTTATTTAATTTAAATATCGCGGATCTATATGTTTGCAAAACTTATCTACGTTGAATATACACTCTGCTATAACATAAAGCAAATCAACAGTTGCACACTTAATGTAGGTTGAATATTCTCTCGGTTTTGAGTTTGCTTATAGTGATAGATATTCAAAGTTTTCTTCAAACAGACTTTTTTGCTTTCGTTCCACCGACATGATGAGTTTTATTTGTATATATATATGTCAGTACCAATCACAGGGAAAATGTTATTACGTACAAACATATGCGGGTTGGGGCACTGTGGATGCAAGTCCAAGAACAAGTAACTATGTTGGCGTAGACTGCATGCTTTTTCGTATGCTTCTTGCAAAACCTTCTTACGACTAGGTGCAATTTGTCTTGCAATTTGGTTATTTATGCTACGGTCTCTAGGCACGTCAAAGAGAACTAGATATTTTGTACTTAAACTAGTGGTTCTCAGTTCTTTAGAAAAGGCGTTTTGCAGAATAAGTATTACACTGAAATTCATATGATGAGACATTTCTGTGAATATTTTCTGAACTAATTGTCTAGCCTTATGATTTGCTTCCATAAAGTTTAAATGATCGTCTAAAACAAGAAGACATGGGCTGTCTATTTCTTGAATCAGTGACTCAATATTATCTATATCGGATGTTAAAGTTATATCTTTATCTTCTAGGAAATCAGTGCTTGAAAATTCTGGTTAGTAAGTATGTACACTTATATACAACACTTTATTAATATTATTTCCAATGATTTGCCTACGGCGCTTAACAATTTCTAAACACAGAGTACGTTTACCAGAAAAACTAGGGCCACATAGCATAGCCGTAAAAGGGTGTATTAATTTAAAGTCAACAGTATCTGATGTTGCCATCGTCAAGTGCAAACAACAACTGATCAGAACTCACAAAGAACAAGTATATTTAGGGAATATTTACAATATATTATAATAGCTAATTATTTATACAACTATTTCTTATACAATTTGCTATTTTTTCTTAATTTTTTACATTTTATACATTTTTATTATTATATATACAATTAACATACGTTTATTTAGACATTTTACAAATATATATAGTACTCTGTGTATTTATTTACAATTTTACTTAAACATTAACTTATGATTTATATTATATACAAAAACATATATATATATGTATAGTTTATACAATTTTATTACGATACTATTACTATAGTTTTACAATAAACTGTGGTTTTTACATTAAATAGACAATGTTTTATTCTTAAATGTATTACAATACACAATAAGTTCACAAAAACGGGTGCTTAATTGCTATATATTTACAATATACACTTCTTATTGTTATATCTTAAGCCTAGGTATACTATAACATATTTTTACAAAACTCAGGACAACATACTTTACATGTATTAGACTAACTTATATTTATGTGTAGAACACTTGCTTAACATGGGGATCATATTTACAAACTTTTTAACTTTTCTATCATTAACTAGTACAGAACATGTAAATACATTTATAAAATCTTGGTATGAAATACTAATTGCACGCGAATATAAGAAATATAAACAATACATTCCGCAAACAGTAGATCGTCCACTCTGCAGTGCTGTACAATTTTCTGCAATAACGTATCTGCCTGGCACCTGGAGGTTTTTGTATTGCTGAATTAGAAAACCATAGGAGTCGAAATATTCAAAGGATTCTCTCAAAACGATCCAGTAACATATCCAGTGACGCCCAGTGCCCTCTAGCTTGTCTGTATTTTGTATTATTGCAATTGGATACGATAGCTCCCCGTTGCTGGTTTCTTTTCTTGCGTTTTCTAATGTAATCTTCATTTCGTCTGCAGCTATTACGTAGTATTTGATGCTTGTTCCGCCAAGTAAGATTCCGAGACATTGCTCCAACTGTGCTGTATTCATTCTGCACGCGCGTGTTGTTGTTGGTCAGTCAGCTTCTATTTAGCAACAGACATGTCTTGAATTCGCACACGTAATTTTATGCACAATTATCTAAGGTGTTTTGGCAGGAAGCTTGATGGTTTGCTACATACATCTTAACGGTTGATGATGACTTGCTTATTTCGGTCAATCTCAACTACGGTTTGGTACTGGCTAAACAGTATAGCCGTAACAGACGTGGTCAATGCGGTTCTGAATTTCAACTGGATTTGAACTTGACCAGATTTATTTACACTCAGTGCATTAGCTTGTGTAGGTACCAGCTCAAATGCAAACAGGACTCTTCCTTTGGTGTAGTTCTGCTGAGATATGCCATTCCCTAGGGTTGGGTTGGCTGCGGTCTTCTTTAATGTGTTTAAAGCAAGTAGATAATTATCTTGACCATTACCAGAGGCATCTTTGAAACTCATAGGCATTGTCTTGTACTCTATTGCTTCTTGGTTCATTGAAACTGTGATTTCGCTGAGATTAAAGTGTTGAAAGTTGCAGAATGATTTGGTCAGCTTGCCATAGTACGCTGCAGAATCAACAAGTCCAAAAACTATATACTGCGGCAACCTGCCGTTAATACAGTTAGTTTGGAAATAATTTGCCAATTGCATCCACTTCAACTGCAGCTGTGTTTCGCACTTTACGTGCTCGTGGTCTCTGAACAGGTTGTATCATAGCAGGTTTTGGGCTTGAAGTATACCTCAGGCTTACGAGTCCAACGTCATAGTTTTGCAGATCCAAAGGGTATGGCAACACAGCTACAAAGCTTGCTGGTGTGTTATCTGTATAAACACTATTTTGTTGGTCACTTGTAACTGTCACGTATATATTCTCGGAACCAATGGGATCTCGGTCTAACGGCGAGCAGTAATGGCCGCCAATCTTCTTCTTTTTTGCGAAAATTGCGGTTGTATGACATTGGAAAACAAGGGCAAGAATCCAGAAGGCTCCATTGTAGCAGATATTAGGCTAGGCTCAGCTCTTCACCATAGAATGCTCCTGTTATAGGCGTGTTATTCAAATCTTCAAGGTAGTAGGTTATAGGTATAGTATCAACGTTAACTGACTTTACAATGAACAATTCCTCCAAGTACGATTGGCTATATCCTGTTTGAAATACAAACGACGAATGCATGTAAAACCTAAAGTGCATCTCCTTATATATACTGTGTTTGTTGACCTACGTGTATTTATTACATGTACCTTTATCAAATAAGAGTTTTGTTCGGCTAATTCTAACATGGTCGCCGGGGGAATACTTTGCCTTTCTTTTGTCAGTGTTGTTAATTATATCTAAAAACATTGTTCTCCAGACTTTGTTCTCGTTCAATCGATTAACTTGAGAGGGCGCTATCTGTATTGTTGAGTGAAATGTGTTGTTGTATACCTTTACAAAGGCGGGAAAAATATCTATGATCCTAGTTGTATTTCTCTCAGTCATGTATCTAGCAATCCGTTGAAAGATGGTCCTATACCAAACAAAGCATGGTATTATTAAAAGCACACGTGACTATAAAATATTGTATCTAAATATATACAGGCTTACAATCCTGACAGACTAACCTTATTACGCGCTCTACTATACTAGACTTGGTCTCGCTATATGTGTTATAGTACTTTATTCCATGAGTTTTTAAAAACTGTTTATACGACTCGGCGCAAAATTCTGTGCCTGTATACAAATTAATATAATAGGGTCAAGCTACAATTTATAATAATTTAAATTAAATAGATTTATATAACTCTTATACTAATTTATAATATTATTATAATATACGTAACACATTGAAGGCTGACACACCTTGGCCTGTAAATAGGTATATTGGAGTCTTCTTTGATTCTTTAAAAATATCTTTAAAAGCTTTGATAACTGACTCGGGTTTCTTATTTTCATTAAAACGGCAGTACAATTTCTTTGAAAATGCATTAGTAACGAATAGAATATTAGCATAGCCGGAATTATCTTTAGCGAATTCCTTTCCCAAGATTTTCAGATCCGCACAGTAAATTTCCCCTTCCATATTAACTAAAGTTTTTCGTCGTTTAAAGTTTTTGCGTATAGGCCGGTGCATTGAAAATGAACGGAGCTGGCTTAGCTCCTTATTTACTACTGCTTCATCATGAAAGTTTTTGTTATTCTTGAGAAAACCACTGAGGGCCGAATACGAACCCTTGAATCTAGAGTTTAAATATGATTTACGAATTTCAGCCATGTTTTGAGCTGGTATAATTACTGACCTACATTAAACAACTGTAGATTGCAAATGCATACGGAGTCTTAAAATCAATGCTATTTATACACTCCCAGCGACATTTACATTTATACACTATTTATTATTTATAAATATATTATTGACAGTGTGTACATATTTTTTGGGCTTTTAATTTTAAAATTCTAACTACTGCAGACTTGCATCACATTTAATATAGAACTGTACATTATTTTGGCAGGTCAGACTCAGTCAGTTACATTATTTACAATACGCATGTGAAATTAGGTTGAAACAATGTCTAATAATAAAACCATGACGTTTTGAAAAGCTAGTCTATCTACGTGTGATTTTTCATTGCCTACTTAGTCTAACAAATTTCCGCTTGTACGCAGTCGAATTTCAAATAATAGGTAAATGTAGTTTCTCTGACACTTGAAGCACAGATCCCGATAAATCAAACAGTTCCAAATGAAAACGTGCGATCGTGACTTTTTTTTGTGACAGTATATGGTTTATTGTTTTTAGAGCCTGATACTTTTCAGCTCCTGGAGTACCCGTGACAATCATTCTTAACGCGTTTTGGTGAAACTGGTTTTTAGGCAACTCAATTTGATTTCTGACAAGATCAATAATTCGTTTCTGAGCGGGTGACATAAAAGTATACGACACATCTGGAGGTTAAGACATTTGTAATATTGCAGCTAGTGTCAAATCGTCAAACTGAGTTCGATTAAATGAGTACAATGGTTCCCACTTTAATGTTTTATCAGAAATAGAACTAGACAAATCACACTCACACTTACAATCTTCTTTGTCTCTGGCACTAAGTCGATGCTTGTACAAACAACTTGGACAAAGTGAGTGATTTAAATTGAAAGCATAGAAACGCGACTGTGGCATTAGTGGTTTGTGTGGCAATGGTTCTGAGTATAGTCTAGGTAAGCCTGGCCGAATTGCCTCCCTATATTCTTTCAACGTTTTTTCGGCAACCTCTGCAAACTCAAAAGAAGTTCGTTTACATGAGCAGCATTTTATGTGTCTACAACAAACTCTTCTTGCTGGCTCGTGTAATTCTCGTTCTTGTGATGGCAAGCTTTGTAATACTACTGGTGGTGGCTCTAGCCAAAGTTGGCCGTCGCGAGTGTTTGCACAAAGAAGTCTCTGAAGTTGTAAAGAAAAATATATTTTACTTCCGTGGCACTGTCAACAAGTGAATCGATGTTAAACTGAACTAAAATTGTTAGTAGGAAACCTGGCATTCAAGTCTCTATTAAAGTATTTGGGTTCTGTTGGTCGAGCCCATAAACTTCTCTTAGAAAAAACCGAAGCTCCACAAAACTGGCAGCTTATGAAAGTCAGCATGCTACAGTACAAATTGCTCGGATCCACAACATTTATACAATAGCAGCTCTACTGGAGATGGACTTCTCAATTGGATTTTGCTGGACAACCAAATGAAAATGGACAAGTATTAGAACCTTGTTATTATAGTTGCTTGTTCTTGGACTCGTCAAAGGGGGTGGTAGGTAGGACTATGGTTCACCTTAGCCAATCACACGACGCGATGATGACCCCCGCCTTGATCACCCGTCTTATTAAATTAGCATAACTGCAAACTCTGAGGGACAAAACTAAAACGTCGCTACATTAATAACATATGGCCACTACAATCAATGATATTAATAGGCAAAGCTTGCCATTTTTAGAATCATTCTGTGTTTAACTTTAAAATTCAACTTGTCTCCTCATTTTTTGGTCTCGTTTAATACAACTCTCAACTATACTACCCAACCATGCAACCAGAAAAAGAAATAAAGCAATCGCGACAACATCAAGAACACTCTTACAATTCCAAAATAACCCAAGGAAGAAACAGACTTTTGATGTTGCCAAAGCAAACAATTCAAAACAGTCCTCGTGTGGCACCATATGGACTCGACAGAAACCATGGACATGGCAAGTGGAACTCTGACTGCAAATCAGTCAATGCATTGTCAACTAAATACGACAACTACAACAGCAAAGACTTGACCGGCTTTAATGCGCGTAGCATCACTGCTCAAGACTGGAAGTTTTTCGAGACGTTTGACACTACTGTTATTTACGAGACTCCAAAAGTTGAAGACTAAATTCGAGCACGGCTTGTCTACGACCAGTATTTGCAGGCCCACGTCTACTACTTTGGGCGCAAGAATTATGGCAACTCTAGCTATTCTAAAGTTTCGTTCACTGTATTTAAAAGCCATAATATTCTGGACTCGGCAATTGAAATGCTGAAGCAAAATGAGAATTATCCGCTGCCAGGGAAAAAAATCACGGACCATTTGCCGTATTTTGAAAACAGAAGCAGTGCTGAGCTTTCAGAAGAACCGCGAAATCCAGCCAAGAAGTTTACTTACTGGCAAAGCCCACATTACACTCTACGCTCTGTGCGAGTCCGCTTTTCATTCAACACCATGACTAGGGCAATCAAAATGTTTATTAACTCTAACCCCTCTGAAAACTACGCTCAGAAATACCCTAGGTATGGTGGCAGCACTGTTTCAATCAGTCTGATGAAAATCAACGCTTTAGTTGACTTTCTGACTACACATAACGCAAGGCTTGCTGCATCTGAACCCTACGATTTCACACCTCGGTCTCGTCAATTAAATGCCTAAGAAGTCACACAGGAAGAACATTTCCAAGAACCAGCCGTGAAAGTCCAGCCGGCACCACAACGTGTGGAAGTCGATTGGAATTGGGTGGGCTATTAAACGCTGCCTTGCCCGCAATCAACCGTCACCGAAACAACCATTTGACTATTCTGATGTTGCTGCCGTCACTGATTCAGACATTGACGACTTTGACAATTCTGACGAAGACTGCGATGCAGAAGACGAAAACAGCAATGAAGAATATAATTTGTAAACTGCAACTTGCAAGTTTATCGAAATAATAATATAAAACGTTTGTAGTATTGTGAATTTTGTAGTGTGTCCAAAGGCAATATTAATGTATGTGTCTTAGTCATGTCTCTTGAAAATGTTGCCAAGTTCTTGTTATAAATTTAACGTTTAGTTCTGTGTTCAATTTTAAAAAGCAGTAGCAAGTCGTATGTGTGAAATTAAATAATACTTTGTCAATGTTTTGTAACAAGTATGTGAAATATTTTATACTCTGAATTTGTATAAATGAAAGTTTGAAAAGTAAAATAAAATGTATAAAATGTAAACCTTGGGTTCTAGACTCGAACGTTTAAAAATTAGATTTAATAATAGTGGCACAAATATACTGCAGTTGTAGTTTAGTTTCAACAGCGAATTCTATTTCTTGAAAAATATTTATTTCGATTGCACAAAATTAAGCAAAGAAAAATAATTGTAAGTTTCTATTTATTTGCAACGTTAAAAGTGAGGACTCACATTGCATTTCCAATCATGTTATTTAGTAGACATGCAAAGGAGAACTACTGCAGAGACCGCCTATTTCAAAACTTTACATTTTACCATTTGTAATACAACTTATATAAGAAACAGTGAAAACAGTAGCCATTCCTTAAAAATAAGAGTTGTATAGGGGTACACTGAGATGGTTACATGTGTGAACGTTTACACTAGCAACAACGAGTATACCCTGTAAACAAGAAGTTCCTACAACTATTAATTGAAAGGACACACATTGAACCAATACATATTGCTACATGGGCAAAGACATTTCTACGATGTTATGCTGCTTGCTTGGTTGCGCGTAAAAGCCTAATGTTTTTTGATATTATGGGTTCTAAAAATCAGGAGCACACAATAGCTTTAATTATTTTCAAATTGCCCTGCAAACAAAACAGTTATATTTTTCTAGCGCGAAAACAAACATTCTGTGTTGTCTATAAAATCCGCCATATTTTTTAACATCAAAATATCAAGTTCAAATATAAAATTTTGTTATGGAAAAGAGAAAGTTTTAAAACTTTTGGGAGGACGTTTTGCACCCCTATTCACATTGCCCCTGGTAGGTAAAGTGTTAAAACGCTCGAGTTTTTATTATTACAAAAGAAATATTACTACGAAACTTTTAAAACTACAATACGAGCAAAAACTAAAGGTAAAAGTAAAAGAAAGTGGAAAAAGAATAAAGTAGAACCAAAAGCTAAACTTTAACACGACAGAATTCAAACCAAAAAATAAAGCACAAAGGTAGAATGTTAAAGTCGGGAAATGAAAAGAAGGAACAAAACAAAGCAGAATATAAGTTGAGGGAGCAAACAGAATCCAGGTTGGTTGTAGAAGTAGAGGAAAAATAAAGTCAAACCAAAAGCTAAACTTCAACACGACAAAATGCAAACGAGAAAAATAAAGCACAAAGGTAGAATGTAAAAGTTGGGAAATGAAAAGAAGGAAGAAAGTGCAGTCAAATTAAAAAGCTTAAAGGATCCAGGTAGGTAGTAGTAGTGGTGAAAGCAGAGAGAGAATTTGGAACATTCAGTATCGTCCATCCTGGCCATGGGACTGGCACCAGACCAAATATGAACTGAAAATATAAACTATTTCATGATGTGAGGCAAGAGAAGCACATGCGATTGATAATTGCAACTGTGCGCACAAGAGCCTTTCATTTCCTCAACTCACTCCACTCGCGTGTCGCGCATTCTAATTAGATTACGCTCCTACCTATGTACATGTCTCTCGCTCTCTCTATCTCTGTCTCGCTCTCTCTCTCTCTCTCTCAACCGAATTGATCGTATTTAATTGAATTAGCCATTACGCACCTTTCTTTGTACCTACATGCTTTCCCTCATGCCACTTACTTGAATTAGCCATTACATGTATCTGCATCTCTCTCTCTCTCGCTCACACTCACTCATTTCCATTGCATTGAATTGCACTTAATTGATGTAGGCGTTGCGTACCTGCGTACCTGTATACCTACATGCTCTATATATATATATATCTCCCTCTGTATCTCTCTCTCTCTCTCTCTCTGTCTGTCTCTGTCCTATTACACTGTAATTAATTGATATATATATATATATAATCGCTCTTCACTCATCTCCTCGCCCTACCTACCTACTAATCTACATTGCTTCCTATGCATCTCTCCCTCTGTATCTCTTCCTATTCTCCTTGCCTACCTCTCTCCCTTGCCTAGCCTCCCAGCCTCCCATCTCCAGCCTACAGATTCCCAGTACCCTTAATCTTTCTTCCTCATCTTCCTACTAATTAATTACTCTCTCCAATAAATAAATAAATACTCCGTTTCCTAGTCTTTACAGGTAGTATTATTACCTAATTACCTTTAATCACGTCAACTACCACAACTATCCTCAATTATCTCGTCAAATACCACAACCATTAGCTTTAATGCCGTCAGTCACCACAACTGTCACGTATTATCCCATTAAGTAGTAAAAAAATTCATTTTTATTACGTCAAGTGCTGCAAATATCATCTTGTATCCTGTCAAGCACGACAACTATCCACACTTAAAGGGATTTAAATAGTTGTGGTACATCGCAGGATATATTGTGATATTTGTGGTACTTGTACTGTTAATAGGTGATGGTTGTGGTACTTAACAGGCAAAAATATTATGGTTGTAATGATTTAAAGGATACAAGGAATATTAAGTGTTAGTTGTGGTAGTTGACGGGTTCAAAAAAGAAAAGTTAAAGTTGTTATACTTTTTAAACTAGTAAGTGATTGCTGTCGTACTTTAAGGAAAAATAGCGTATGATAGTGGTAGCAATTAGACTACAAAATGACTATTGTTGTACTTTTTGGGATAAAATTTAATGTTTCTGGTAGTAAACGGAAAATTAAGTGTGGTACTTAACATGCTTAAAAATAATGGTTGTAGCACTTGCAGCAATAAAGTAAGATGGATGTGGTATTTACTAGATAATAAGTAATTGTTTTAATACTTGACGGAAAGGTATGTGATGGTTGTTGTACTTGACGAGATATCAGGTGCTTGCTGGACTAAAATATGATGGTTGCAATACTGGACGGGATAAAAAATAATTTAACGATTTTAAGTGCTGGTTGTTGTACTTAGCTAGCTAGAAAAAGGTTGTTGTAATACTCAAAAAAATAAAAACTGTTGGTTGGAGCACAATACTGGTGAATATATTATGTTATAGTACTCTGAGGAAAAAGATGTTTGTTGTAGTAATTGGCGGGTGTAGTACCTGTTTGTTTTGAAACTTGACAGGATATTAAGTGATGGTTGCGGTACTTGCCGGCATAAAAGGTAATGATTGTAAAACGTCATGTGGTGGCGACGAATAATTGTAGTACCTTATTGGATACACTTTGATAGTTGTGGCACTTAACTAGTGACCGTAATGCTTGTTAGGATCAAATTTGATAGTTTCAGTAATTGACGAAATTACTATTGATTGTATTTGTATGTTACAGGATTTAATGTTCTTTTAGTTTTACTTTCCGTAATAGGATGTGATAATTGTACAAAATCAAGCAAAATGTTCTTGCCGTATTTGACGAGGAAAGATGTGTTAGTAACGGTAACTCACTAAAAAGGATGATGGTTGTGTTGTTGAACAGGCTTACAAATGATGGTTGGGGTACTGGACGGAAAAAAAGTTCATAATAGTACCTGACGGGCTTTTAAAAAATAGTGGTAGTACTGAAGTGGCTTAAAATTTATGAATGATTGTAATACTCAAAGAATAATTTATCCATTTTCACGAAAGTATAGAACGGGGGACCCTGTCTTCCTAAAATTTTCCACTGTTATTCCTACTGAATTTTCTTGACTTTTTATTTCAAGAAAATTTCGAAAATGCAAATTCGAATAAAATAGAGATAATCCATATTGCACCCGAACGACTATACTAGCAGCAGTTACTAGACACAGTAGAAGACGTTATGATACAGTTCGTTTGAATCCATTTGTTCAAGCAGGGTAGGTTTCCATGTTAGCAGAATAAAAGGGGATGTATGTGGTACCTAATGGGATATTTTGTAATTGTTTGGGACCTAAATCTCTTTTTTTATTTTTGTTATATCTCAGTTAGTTTCTTTTATACTCTCAGACTTATACTTATTACGTATACATTCTAATTTATATTTATAATTTAAATTAGATTATTTATACTATTTTTACTCAGATAACACACAAGTAGGGGTAAAGTGTCCATTAGGTCGGTGACGGAGTCACGGTGTGACGGTAGAGTTGAAGTACGCGAGAGTACAGAGCTAGGCCATGACAAGGATTGAGGCATATTGTGAGATATGGGACTGAAACGAGAGAGAAATAAATTTATTTATCAACAAATTCACTGACATGCATTCATGTTTGCCCTGTTGGACACAGTATACTAGATACAATTTTTGTGTGTTAGATTTTTATGCTTATTACGTATTCAGATTTTGACCTTGCTAAGCATATGGACATTTAATTTAATTTTAATGTGAAGTCATGGGGATGAATTGAAACGGCAGATAACCTTTCTAAGGATATGGGCATTTAAATGCGTTTCAATGTAATGTAATGAGGATGAATGGGGGGAAATGAGAGCTGGAGTTGTATTATTGGAGTGGAATATTGCGGCTGGTATATGGGCATTGTGGAGTACTGAGGAAGAATGTAGAAGACCAGAGCCAGTTCTATAATGTTTGGACTGCGTTCCCATGGCAACGTGTGTTGGAATATAGAACACAGCTGAGATGTGGCTGCCATTGCTGGTCATATAAGAGCAGTCAATGTTGTCCCTTCATTAATGTATGATATTTGAAATTGAGTGAATTTAAATTAAGCGGCGATTTTTATTGTTGGGACGGATCACTATGGCAACGGGATCATATGGTATGTAAAAAGAGTTAAAAAGTATTTCACGAGGGGGAAAGAGTTGTGGCTGTTGGATTGGAACCGTACTGGAACTATGGGGAATTCAATGGGAATGTACATGTTTCAAAATGCCGTGGATGCCGTGAAGATTGGTCGTATGACTGCATAGTGCAGTAATTATAGGGCGGGAGCACCTCGACTCATTTGGAACTGAACTGGAACCATGTGGAATTGAATGGAAATGAACATACATGCCGTGGATGCCGTGGAGTGCCGTGGAGATTGGTCGCATCACTGCATAGTGCAGTATTAGAGGGCGGGAGCACCTCGGCTCATTTGGACCTAAACTGGAACCATATGGAATTGAATAGGCATGACATGAATGCCGTGGATATTTGGATGCTGTGGATGCCGTGGAGGCTAGGTAGTGCAGTATTATAGGGAAATTCTAGTTTCTTTTCATTTGAGACTCGTATTGGAAATCATGCAGTCATGCAGTGGAGTATTTATAAAGGCATGTACATACATGCCGTGGATGCCGTGGAATGCCGTGAAGGCTGGAGAGTGCAGTATTATAGGGAAATACTATTTTCTATTCATTTTTGACTCATACTTGAGAGCTTGTCATAGATAGAATTTGAAAGATTATGTGTGGCAGTTTAATACCAAGTACTTATTGTAATTATATGTGACCCGGTACGTACCAATGTATGTATGTACACATTATTTAGTATGTATTCTGTACTAATTAGGTAGCGTTGAATACAATTAGCATGTATATTAAATTAAATTATATGCATGTTACATAATTCAATGCACTAATTGCATTACTCTAATGTACGTATCTATTTAAAATATCTAAATATTATAACTGCAATTAAAATAAATTAGCAGTTAATTATTTTATTTCAAATGTAAATAAAAAAATGAATATTCCAAAAATCTACCGAATCATTAAAAATAAGTGAAGAGCCAAAATAAAAATTAGTAAGCCCATTTCAAGCTGGCATGTGTTGCAGATATAATTAGTGTTTAATGCTATAGTTTTACTATAAATATTAGTGAATTTATAGAAATAATATTATAATTATTTCTACTATAAATTATTGTAAAATATGCCAAAATCAGTGAATAATTTAGTCTAGCGTAGACTGAAGCTACAGATTACCGATTAGTTGCGATTTAGTCATGGTTCAAGACTGACCTGTACGAATCTGACTAAAAGAGAAAATGTGAACTATTGGAAATAATGAACACGTTTGAGTATTTATGTTAATTATAAGAAAATAGTAATAAAATCGTACACTTATATTTTCAAAGGAAGTTTACCTTTATTTGAACTAAAACTTATGAAATCTCGTGAAACGTGCTATTCTAGCGTTTTTAACAGCATGTATATACGTATATGCATGTGTCAGTATATAGCATATATATACACTGTAGCAAGATGTGTATAGCAGAAGGTCGATATTTGAGTTCTGGATCAAATATTATTCTAAAATATTTTGTATTATTGAAAAACACTGTGAAGAATTAGATGCACCTTACAGTCCTTAGGACTGGAGAATGCACTAAGCTGGGGTGGCAGTGTTACTGTGGATGTGCGTGACGTGCATATTATTAGCTAATTAACTCAACGCTCCGATCAAGGCTGGGCTAAAGCTTCAGTTGGGCCCAGTGGACTCCTGAAATCAAACTTTTGGGACTAATAGAGCTCTGAGCTTCAACTTTCCATGTACCGAGCTGACTACTTGTGCTCCCAATGGACAAGACATACATACAATGAGATATGTGTATATGATATATGTAAATGTATATATGTATATGTCCGACTATGTGCCTATATACTACATTTAAATAGCAGTATACCATTATAATTATTGATTGTAATGCTGTATACTGTAGATAGTTGATGTGGTAGGAGTGCTGGAAACAAATAATATTAAATTTTAATATTGAGCTCAACTGGACAGAATAAAGCGCACTTTCAAACCCTCAGCATTGTAGCAGGCAGAGCAAGGGGAAACAATGTTACTGATAATGTGCGTAATATGCATATTAATTTATTATTGATCCAACTTACACTGAAGCTATCTTCTAGTTTTTCCAGGGTCCAGTGAAAATATAAAATAGAAGGTACAGGGCCAGGAAGAAAGGTTAAAATGAACCTGTTGTGAGACGGATACAAGTTTTGTTATTGCTTTAAGTCAAGTGGGCCTAGGTTCCTATGAGATATATGTTGAGTTGTTTGTTTGTAATATGTTTAGTATATAGTTTATGAATCACATCAATTTATAAAATGAGCTTAAAAACAAATCTTATAATTTAAAAATATAAAAACAAATATTGAATTTAAATATGTAAATATGTACAATTTGCTATTAATTGCATGCAATTGTTTAACAGCGTTCTTTTGTAATTAAAATGCTCAACGTAGTAGTTCATACATAAAACGTACACATCATGGCTGATATACAAAAATTATATTTAAATTCTAGATAAGAAGGATCTTTTTCTGCATTTAGTCGTTTTATCAATAACAATTTAAAATTTAATTACAAAATTACTGTACACCAAGAATTAAGTAAGCTGCGTTCATTTAGATTGCACACACCAATTGGAAAAGGATTTAAACGCAGAAGAGTGTTAGGTAATATGATAGGGGGAAATTTCTGTGCGGATCTGAAAATATTTGTAAGCGGTATGGCAAAACATAATTCAGGATTCGCAAACATATTATTTTGCATATACGCGTTTAGCAAGGAGCTGTATTGCAGATTCATCAAAAATAAAAAGCCAGAATCAATAATAAAATCAACAAAAAGCATTTTTCGGGTAGATTAAATGACATCAATTTACTTGTTTACTGATCAAGGTTGTGATAAGGTGCAGTTAAATACTACAATAAATGTTACAAGCATTTATTTAACGTATTAGCAATTAAATGCAAAGCAAATAATATTTACATATCTTGTTTGTACAGAAACAGAATTTTGAGCAGAGCCTTTTCGCAATTTTTTAAGGGGCATAGAATTAGGTATTACAATTTTTATAGCTAAAAAAAAGCAGGCGTAGTAGAACGTGTAATAAAGTGCGTCTCAGTATTATAAAATTAAAAGTACCTACACAACATACAGCCTTTTATCAATTTTTAATGTATTTATAAGTGATTTTTTGTATATGTTTAGGACAATTTTCGAAAAGGTTTCTCGTTATATGACTAAAAAGGACACTCATCGCCTAATTGATATTTTCCCTGCGTTTGTAGAGATCTACAACCACACGTTCTATTTAACAATTCAACGAGCCCCAAACGCCGTTAATAAATCTAATGAGAACGAGGTGTGGCTAACAATGTTTTTAGATCTTATAAGCAACAAAAAAAGCCAAGTTTTAGCTTTCAAGCTTGGATAACGTGTACAAATTAGCCGCACGAAGGTCTTGTTTCAAACGAGTATACTGTATTGTTACTCATGACGTAAAAATGTCTAAACTATTATTTTATAAATAACCTTTTATATTTAGTAACAAAGTGAATATACTTCTGGCTTTTAAACAAAATACAACTAGAACTTTAGTTTTTAAATATTCAAGATTAGGTCAATTAACTTGACAACAATCCCTGTTACTTACTATTTGGAGGATCTAGATGATGAAAGTATCACTGTTGGTTTTTACAAAAAAGAATTAGGCGGAGCCTAAATTATCAAGATAATTAAATCACTGCTCATTCCGTATCTTGCAATTCCAGATTCAAATGAAGTGTCTGACAACATTGAGTTGCTAGGAATGGGAACCGGGGAAGAACATGAGAAGTCAATTAATTCGCTTTCAGTTTCACTGTCATCTCCACTGCGACCTGTCTTTGTCGAGGTCAGTGAATTCAAATTCAAGTGGTTGTCCGGGTTCTCCCGGTTCATCCGATCTCACTAATTCTCCGTCACAGTGGAATTTAAAGTTAAGAGAAGGATTCACATTGTCGCAAAAGTTTGCGCCGCATTTTAAGTACATAGGACATCAGGACGAACTTGTAAGTACCAGTTCTAAATCTCCGGAAAAACGGTATGCGGTCAGCTGCAATTATTGCACTACGACACTTGCAGCGCATCAGTCCACCAATGCCAACTTGAAACGACATTTGACCGTAAGCAAAAATTTGAAATTATCTTCATTTATTGTATTTTTCTGTTTTTTATGTAAGTACGAGTAGCAATACTAATACTACAACCAAATATTAGCGATAGAAGTGTATTACCACTTATTTGTTTTGTTTAACACCTAACGTTTAACATTAAAGTTTGCATAAAAGCTACTAATAACTAATAAGTTGAGTCTTGCATGATTGCTAGTTGCAACCATAGTGTTTACTGATTAAATTTTTTTTTCTTTTACTTTTCTTATCTTATAGAATCGACATGGTGTAGGAAAAAATCCTGGAGAATCGTATGACGTTGTAGCTGATGAGATTATGGATTTTTGTTTCTACTCGAAGCATCACCATAAGCAGAAACGATACGAAATTAATTGTGTAAGTTTTTTGGTTTTAAATAACTTGGCGTTTCAACTTAACCGCTGGGATGCATTCCAAGAACTAGTCAGGAGCCTAGATCCTTTTATTCGTCCCATGTGTGAAAAACTATGAGTCGTAGAATGCACGATTTCAGTGTAAAGGTAATTTTGTAATTTATCAAAAATGTAAATTTATTCTAAAATCAAGTTTTTCTTTTGCATACTTTACTTTATTTCTTAATTGCATCTATAAAGGCAAATAACTAAATTATAAAATAATACGCTAAAAACTTGTTGAATAATTTATAAATTTCAATCCTATTTGCATTTAATGCTTTTTTTGTGTACATACATAGGCCACAGAAGACCTGCAATTATTCTTCAACAATATTGCTTACGTCAGTCTAGTACTTGATGGGTGGTCATTAAAAAAAAACAAAGGTGTTATAGCTGTTCAGGCAATATACGTCACGAAGGACTTTGTGTGGGGTGTGAAGACCTTAGCGTTACGCAAAGTAGTTGGTAGACACACTGGATTCGCTAAACGCGATTGTGTCAACTCCATTTCACAGGATTTTGAACTTAATTTGAAAGTAGCAACTTTATTTTGATGACGTTTCTAATTATTTATGTTAATCTATTTAAATTTAATTTAATTAACATTTGCTACCGTCAGTACCGTCTATTAAAAAAACTTATATTTATTATATTTTTTTTTACTTTATACAGGTTTTAAGTATCATTAATAATAATGGGGCCAATATGGTTGCAGCATTCGACCGTCTGAGAACTCAAGACAGACAACTGGTTGGAGCATTTAATCATGATGTACCACGTCCACTGGGACCTACTCATGTTACTTACCAATGCGCAGCACACACAATACAACTAGTAGTAAAAGCAGCATGTAAGGTTCCTGGCGCTGTTAAAAAGTCCGTAAGTAATGCAATGCTTTGTATTACGAAGATAATGAATTCTCAAGTTCTTTGAAAATTACTGTTAGTTCGAACAGACGGAGGTTTTCCTAGGAAAAGTAACACGCGTTGGAACGCGGAAAATGACATAATTTGTCTTCTTGTAATTGTAAGTAACTTGGATTTTAGTTATTTTATTGTTAACATGCAAATTTGAAATTAAAACTAAACAATAATTAAACTAATTTATCACTATTTTTTTTAACTTTAACTTGTATTTTTTTGTAATGTTTGATTTTAATCAAATTGCAGGACAAGATGTTCACTGCAGTGAGTAACATCATAAATCATGCCTTTACGACTAAAAAAGTGTTGTATTTTCAAGCCAAAGAGAAAAAACCCGAGGTTATGTCCGAGAATGATTATAAATTCTTGCAAGAATACTGCGCTCTTTTTTGGCCACTGGCTGATGCGACCGACATTTTGCAGGCTGATAATTTTACTGCTCATCTCATACTTCCTACTATAGTAGAAGTGTATCAACGTAAGTTTTGAATTAAATAATAAATATCAGTATGGAATTCAATATACGAATAAATTTTTTAATCACCATTACAATTAAGTTAAGATTGTAATTAATGTTTAAACTCTAATGTAATGTAATGTTATTTCTAATCAATGGTCGTTTTTTTTTATTGCATTAGGTCTTGAGGGTCAGGAGCTTTCTGATGCTGGATTGTACTTGCAATCATTAATTATGTCCCAAATGTCAGACAGGTTTTCATCGTGGTTCTCAGGTCCTGCCCTAATTACTGCTATATTATTTATCTACGCAGAAAAATGAATTTTTTTGACTACATGCGCATGTGTTAGTTATTTTTTATTATTTATTCAGTAGTTAAGTTTTATTGTGATCATTAAAAATTGGTACCTTTTATATTATTTATAACTTTATTTTAGTCAATTATGATGACGCGCTACCGCTTATGTCAAATATCAATACGATGTCAAAAATATAAGAATTTTGTATCACAACCTTCTGCATGGAATATGGTATAAACACCGCAGCAAATAATGTTGATGTTGATGAATCTGAAGTCTGTGTTGCATCAAAATCCAGCACTTAAGGCTCTAGCTTACAGCCTACGCCTCCCGTACCCCTCCAAAAGAGCGTTTGCACACATATGGCAATTTTGATAAAAATGAAACTGTTGTGCTGAAAAAAAGTCTTCTCCTGAATCCTCACTAAATTCAACAAATGATGGCTTCAGTAGTATTGCTGAACTCGAAGTCAGAGCGTATTTGATCGAACCAATACTTACAGAAGACATAGCTGTATACTGGATGCAGAATGCTGCGAAATTCCTGATGCTGGCAAATTTATTCCGATCAATTATGTCCTGTCCAGCTACAACAGCTCCAGTACGTGCAGTTCTTTTTCTATTTATTTATTATTTATCATTAAAGCAAAGTGATACGTTATGGTATTTAAAATCTAAATATAATATTAGGGAATGCAGTAGTATGCATACAAGTTTTCCTGAAACAATAAATAAAATAGGTAACAAATAATCAAGGCCACGTATTTGTATTGTTTTAATTTGATTTAGGTCGAGCGACTTTTCTCCCGTTGCGCAATAATTGATCACGACAAAAAGTCGAATATCCTGCTCCCAACGTTACACAAACTTTTTGTAGTCCGCGAATGGTTTGAGCAGTCGGATGAGATTAAGCTTAAGAAAACATCTTTTCCAAATTTGTTTGACACGGTCTCCCCCGTCTCTAGTTGAGGTTCCAAAAATGAAAATGAAACGGAAAAAATATTTTTCGACTTAGATACGCCAACAATTACACAATCGCCATCGTCATCTTTAAAGAAACTACAGGCATCATCAGAGAAGAAATCCAAAAATAGCAAAACCGCTGAAGAATCAGAAAAATACATGGACTTTGAAGCAGCGCTGAAATCAGTTTTAGAAGAATTTGAGGAAGGTGAAGACGATGTTGGAGAATGGGAGCTTTATGAATCTAACGCTCAAGGGTGGTCAGAGTAATAAAGTTTTATACTAACTAAGCAGTAGTAGCGGTAGCCAGTAGCATATAGGTATGTGTATATGTTTTAAAATATTAATGTCAGTGTCAAAACAGTGTTTTAACTTTCCAACTAGCAAAATATAGTTAGCAGACTGTTAAATGTTTGTTTTTTGTCATAATATAATGCTCTGCCCTACCTACAAACAAATATATTAACCCTATACTAATCCTAACATATATTTTGTTAATAACAATTAGTTTTAATTTTTAGTGTAACCTAAATTACCTTAGTTTTTAATTTTAATTTTTTAAACGTTATTATCGCAGCGATGTGTAAAAATACAAATATTAGTATTACAGCAAACAGAAAAGTTTTAAGTTCTTTTTAATAATTTAATTAGTAATTTTACTTTTACCTAAATTTTTAATTTAATATTAGCCGTTTTGTATCAAAATTCAAAATCATATCAGTAATAGTGAATACTAATGTCACTGGTACAAGCGGCTGGTCCGGTGGTGGCAGTGGCATTGTATTTATAATTAATTTTATCTTTAAATATTCCCAACTATCACATCAGTGGTGCTTTTATTATTTTTAAATATGAAGTATAATGATTTGATGTTTATTTAATATACGAAACTTCTAATTTAATTAGAAAACAGGATAACTAAAATATAGTTCTAGGCTTCTAGGTTGTGATTTTTTAGTAGTAAGATTTATATATATATTATGTAACTTGTAACCTTTGCAATCGTAATAATTTAGGCCTAAATATAAAATAAAATTTTAAAACACATAACTGTTTGCAATTTAATTGATTAAGAAATGAATATTTTTTTTTATTTTATATTTCACATAAGTTTATTATTAGGTTAAATATTAACACATCTTTTGTTTCCAACAAAATACTAAAAATGCAATATTTCAATAGTAAAAAATGCTTGCGCCTATAAACTATGAAGTTTATAGTATAGTATAGTTGCATAAACTGGCATACAGTATAAATAGTTACAACAAATGACAAAACTTGACAAAAGTAGACAACTAGATAACTACACCACTAGCACACGTACATTTAATTTACGTAACTGTTATCAAAAACTAAAACGAAGAGTATTTTATATTAACACACTTAAGATTAAATGAAAACTGATTTTTGTAAACTAGATTTAGATCACTGGACTGTAAGTATCATCGTATCATGTTTTTAACTTACCCGTTAGTGTCAAAGTGCAGTGCATCAGTGCAGTACACGCTACATGTGATGTGAGTACATAAGTACATGTACAGAGTACAGACAGAGACAGATCGACAGATCCACAAATGTACAGAGTACAGGTACGTACAGGTGCAGTACACAACAACGCTCAAAAATTAAAAAATACAAAGCACTTATGCAGTTTAATATTTAGTTGAACACACCAAGTAATTAATAACCGATGCACACCAATTAAACATGACACATACACTACGACTACGAGTACAGTACGAGCTAACTAAATTTAATTCAATGTTACACCAACAAATTCATGGATAGATAGTATGACAATTGGCAATGACCAGGAACCGGGACACCGAGCATGCTCAAGGTTGGAACACACAGACAAATTACTTTAATACTCTAAGTCACAAGCTTATCATCCATTAAAATATATTTTACCTCTATAATCCTCAACAGTTAATAGTAGTTAAACTAGAATCCAGTCAACTGTTAACTTACACGGTGCACAACCATACTATTAATATTAACTGATAGTATACTATAAATATTGTTTATTATTTGCTTATAGTATTTGTTTCTTTAATTTGAAAAATAAACGTTTATCTTTATGGTTTGATAAATTTTTTAATTCATTAACTTGTTTTCACTTTTCAGTAATGTTAAGTATAGCATTAATTTTTCTTAAACTTTTGCAAGTCAATGTTTGTTCAGTCCTCAGTCTGAGTCTTCTCCTTCTTCAGGTAAATGGCTATCACGCATATGCCTACCTAGGCTAAACGTGTACCGATAAAGTCTTCCACATATCTTGCACTTAAATAGGTGTCGGTGCAGATGTTCTTTGTAGTGCATTCGTAATTTTGTGTACACAGTGACAGATCCGGAGGCCGTATAGTTGCAGGTTGGCTTTTTGGAGTAGTAACCTATAATATCAAAACAATAAAATCAATAAATACATCAATAGGCAGACATTCTTTTCAATAGCTGCATACAACCAATGTGCCTTTAGATACGAAAAAACCTACATTTGCCTTTTGGCATATTTAAAGTTGCAACACAATATTTAAGAAAGCTAAAAATAATTTAGTGTTCACAACAATATGCCGTATATTATATAGTTGCAATACAAGTTGGAATGTTCTATAAGCAAAATATTACACTTGTTATTTTGGTTTTCTTGTCTAATGTAGCTCGGTACATTTTAACATATTCCTCAGTACAAAAATAAGCGCTTTGTTTTGAACCAACAATTTGAGGAGCCTTATTCTTGTTAGCTACTTTTGAAGACAAAGGACTCATTTTAACATTTTCAACTTCAACATTAACATTTTCTTCATGATTTTGGGATCTTTTTTAATAGCGGTAAGATATTTTGCTTGCTCGACAGTTGGGTGAATTCAAAAATCTGCCACACGTATCTCTGAAATTTTTGTTCCAATGCAGACAAGACTCTCAGAGACTTTAGTTCCTTTTGCTCCTCGATTCTAATCTGTGGAATGTTGGGTTTTGAAGTTGGATTTATCGACGCGAAAGGCGACTGCGTTTTGCACAAGGGACGTGGGTGCTTGATGAGGCATGTGTGGATCTTTAGAACCATCGAAATCGGAATTAACCTCTTCAAAGTTTTCTTCAAGGATGTTTTGTGACACTAACAAACCGACACTAGCCTCACCAGCGTTCCTAGCGAAAGCTACATCGGTGGGAATAATAGAATCAATAGAAGAAGCTGAAGATGACTGAAATCGTATTGATGTTTTAGTGGCAGATGTAGGTTTTTTGCCAACAGTTTGAATTAAATATTGATCTAAATCATCTTGAACAAGATTTTAGACTGCAGTGCTGTTGCTGTTGCTGTACCTACTACTTAGTTAGCTATGTTGCTGTTGTCCCGGTTTCTTCTGATTCTGGGCTGTGTGAGTTTGAGTGTGACCATAGCTGAACTCCCTTGTATTAGATTAATTCATTTCGACTTGATCCCCAGCACTTGCATCGTTTTCTGCTTCGCCTTCAGCTGTATTATTATAATTTAGATAATGTAGTTCAGCATCTACATCTTCTTGATTAGTGAATTGAGAATAATAATCTTGGCTATCTTAAAAATTCTAATAGTGAAGACAGTCGGCACACAAATGTTTAGTGACGTGTATGTTTATTTCAACCTTGTTATTATTGCCAGTTCTTATTAGACCTCCTATAAATTCTGTAACCATAAAATAAAATAAAGCAAGGATAAAATATTGTTAATATTATTGCCCTAATTATCCTAATTATTGCACTTATTATCGGTAACTTTTTCGTGTATGTTTATGTTTATTGATTAATACTATTAACCTAATTTGTAAAATTATTCTTGCGTATACCTGTCAAATTGCCTACAAAATACTACAAAATAACAAATTAAATAAGCGTACGGCAATAATCACAAACTTCTAACAGCAACAGAATGATTTTAGCTATTTAATTGGTTGAACTACATGCAGCGCCTAAATAAACTTAATGTTTACCTGAATAAATTAAAAAAATATAATAAAAAACACGAATCTCAAGGAATGACAACAATAATCAAAAATATATTAACCTTTCGTTTGTGTGAATGCAGAGTTAGAACCAGAATTAGCAGTTGATGCACCCGGTGCAGCACTTTGCGTTTCATTTTTGTTCAAATTGGAAGTCGATTCAGAAGTAGAAGCACCAGAATTAGTGCGAACAGTCAACCGATTTTTCATTTTCTCAAGGTCAAGGTCTAAGTCTGCTGCCTCGCCATTTTCATCCAATGCAGCTATGCTAATTAGGAGGCATCGCTTAGTTTTTGGTACGGCTCTATAGGGTCCTCTTGTAGTATCACCGGGAAGGCTTTTTTCTACGGAAGCTGAAACTGTAGAAAATGATCCACGTTGACTTTGACTCTGGCCGTCATTAGTATCAATTCGTAGATCATCTTTCATGCACAGATTTAGTGGCAGGTCGTCCAAGTTCTTAGATTTCTGAGAGTTTTTATTGAAACTCATTTTAATTTCTAGTTTTTCACACTTGACAGTTTATAGAACTTGATAGATCAGATTCAGATTCTATTATAGAATATTCTTGATTTTATTTCCTCTAAACTGTTAGGTGGGTGCAATGTATAACTATTTTTTACGTTACTTTTAACTTTGGTAGGTTTGGAAACAGTTTAAAGTTACAAGTTGATCTTTAGATCTTTCAGTCTGACAACTGTAGAATTAAACTGACCAATGACAGTGACTGACACTAGTGACAGTCAATTACTGTGAAAAATACTTTTTACAGTACCCTAATATTGGCAAAGTTTAGTTTTCAGTGTTTGAGTGTTGTAACCTCAACTACAGGCCATTGGTTCGTTTTCGTTTGACTCGCTTAGTGACAACGTTAAATGTTGACTATCGACTCAGTTCACTCAGTTGACAGTTGAATGTGACCACTGTGACTGTTGTTCATGTGCTTAGTTGCTATTTAATTTATATCCTTCGCGAATCAGTTTTCACTCACGAATGTTATTCGTTCACATATTTTAAATAATTATTTATTGCACAGTTTATATTAAAAGTAATGTATTACTACATGAACTTTCAATAGTTATAGGTAATGCGATATTAAAGAAACCTGAAATCGAGAAAACTGAAATTTATAGTACTAATTTGTCAAGCCCAATAATACTCTTAATTAACGGTCAGCTGTTTTTATTATTATCCAGTAATTTCTTGAAAAACTTTAGCTACATTTTTCTTTTTCCACATTCCAAAATTCCAAATTATTTAAAATTTAAACTTCGCACAAAAGCAACACCAGAACAAGCATAAGAAATCTGCAGTTATCTACAATCTACTCTACACTCTACAGTCTACAGCAAGTAATATCCACATTCCACATCCACTCTTCACGTGCACAGCATTAGGCACTTTTGTACTTCAAAAAAATGCTGACACACTGTTATAAATGTGTAATAGGCTAGTAAATTTAAGTAAATAGGTCGTAAATGTTGTAATAGTAAAGTTGTATAGTCAATAGTAATAAGTAGACTGTTGGTCCTTTTAATTTAAATTAGTTAATCGCTATTTGCTTGATAGAACCATAAAACAGAGGAGTAAGGAGTAAAAGTAAAAGTAAAGTAGTCAGTACAGTACAACATTTAAGAAAAAATTATAAGCAAATAGTTAAAGTGATTCATCCATTTCATGCCAGATCGTATTAAAATTAAAATTAAGTTAACGGTTCGATTTTTGATTATTATTGCTAAATAACTGTTGACGTTTACGATGGTGCTCATAAATTTTATTCACTAATTTATGTGAAGGTGACCTGTAACTGTAACTAATTGTGGCTTATTGTTGAGTTTGAAACTTAAAATGGAGGAAAAATCAGTGTCAGTATCAAGTGTTTTAGACAAATCCAATACAGTAGAACCATCAAGCTCCTTAAACACTGTCAAACAAACAAAATAGCTTACAATCCAATTCTGGGCCTTCTTTTTCTTCTGAATTTGCGTCATCTGATGCTGCGGAAGCTACAAAAGCAGAAAGTAAAGTTATGTTGCAATGCAATGAACGCGTTTCTTTGTTTTTTAATTTTTTGCCTATTTATATTAGTCACCACACTTGTAATGTTTACACTTAATTTTTGTTCAATAATTCGTATGCTGAAAGATTTAATTTTTGAGTGATTTTGGTTTTAAATTACTATAACCCTTTATATTGGTGTTTGATTTTAATCGCCCTGAGTTCTAGATGAGCCTGATGAGCAGTTTGAAAAGCACACGGGTGCAGTTAATTTGTATTCCAACAATAATATGACTATAACTGAAGCGGCAGTTGCAGCCTCGACTTCTCGTACTTCAACTATTTCTTCAAGTAGCACTAGCGCGACTAGCGCCTCATTTTCCAGGTCATCAATGCACTGGAAACATTGACAATAGCAATGTTGTTGCCTTAACTTCAACCAGTGAAAGACAAGGAGAAGCGAAACTGCGTGACCCGGTTCAACATCAGAATCGAGTCAATCCAGTAGTAAACGAACCCAACAATTACCAGAATCCAGTCAATCGAGTAGTAAACGAAGCCAACAACCACATATTTATACCAGTATGTAAGTTGTTTCTCAACTTCAACTGCAGCATATTTAATCAACTGTGTTAAAACATCATTGTTTAGTTTAAAATTAGTGGAAGTTTAAAGCTAAAATTATATATAGTGTTTGGTTTTTGTGTTTGTTTGTGAGCTATGCGCTACCCAGGCTTTGCTGTTGCGTTTTTTGTCGTAGTTTTACCTTCAAAATGATTTTTAGATTTCAGATGCTCGTTTTGCCTATTCAGAATTGCATCTTTAGTCACAGTCACAAGAATACTTCGGGAACACTACCAACATCATAGGGAGCAGTGGGCAATAAACAGGGCTAGACGAATACGCAGAGCAAGAGGCAGTGACAGAAGTCGTTAGGTTTACATCGCAGAAGTAGGCCCAGTCAGTTTTGAAATATTGTAAATGCAAATGTTTTAGTTTGTGTTACAACTTTCCTTTAACTCAAACTCAACAAATAAAACTATTTAAAATGCTTAAATTACTTAATTATTAATTTTGATGATACATGTAATTAAAATTTGCAATGCGTATTAGGCCGTTAGAATTATTTTTGAATTATTAATAATACGTCCAACAAAACTACTGAATGAATGCATTCTTACCTATCTTAAATTAAATGAAATAAACTAATGACTGGCATTGGCATATAAACACAAAAAGATTATCATAACTGCATGTTAAGGTACTAATTATTATTGTTATGTGAATATGAAAATATGGATATAATAAATTATTAAAATTAGAAAATAAATGAACTAATTAAAACACTTTCATGTGGTTTAGCTAAACAGTTTGAACCTCAAAAATTGATTTGTTTAACAATTAAACCTATTAAAATTTGAAGAAATTTATTTATCATAATTTGTACAGTTCACGAGTTCACACGCGTGTATTTTAGTATTTTTTATCATAAACATAATTCATTAAATATTACATAATACGTCGCTGTTACCACAAGTTACAAATTTGAAAATTGAAACGTTCACAAAATATCATTGAAAATATCAAAATATACTAAGTCGTATTTCGTAATTCATATTATTTAATATTTGTTTGTACCACAATACATAATTACTGCTTATAGTTATTTCAATGATATCACATTAATCAAATCACATTTCATTACAATACAGAAATTAAAAATAGAACGCACGTAACATATCGTTAAAATTTTAAATTAAAATTGTACACTGTCAACAGTAAATTAGAGTGCGAGTTGTATTTCATATTTGACTAATTTGATTACGGTATATCAAGAATCAGAATGTCAAAATTGACTGGATTACCTGTTGACCTGATTATTAGTTTTTTTTCACATTTATCAGTTATCAGTAGCATGCATTAACCAATTGTGTAATTCATAATTCATGATTTATTTTATTATAACTATTAAATTATGCGTGTGAGCGACTTAAGTCTTACTTTTTTTAAGTCTTCTAAACACTCAACTTTAATAATATAATATAATAATAATAATAGTATGCCTAAGCCTAACTGTATATAGTTCATTCTTTTCTTGATCTTGATGCATAGCGCAAGAGCATAGTAAGATAGTAATATAATTATAGGATGGTTCAATATTTAATATTATTTAATACTTTTTTTTACCTTACTGGCTTTAGTGAAGTTTTGGAGTTAGTCGAGTTTAACTTTAGACTTAGACTTACGAATAGAATTAGATGCTTTAGAGGGCTTATTTTCTCTCATTTTCATTTGATGGCCTTGAAGCGAATTCTGTAATGACAGATAAGGATTCTTACGACATGTCAATATGTGACGGGTAGTGCTTAATATAGCAGAGTATTGCTTACAACAATACAAACATTCGAACTGTGATGGTCGTTGGTGCCTTTTAAAGTGATCCTTTAACTTTCAGTCCACAGTGACACTCGACATAGTACTAAAAGAGCACCTCCTGCAACTGTATTCTGAAAAACAAAAATATTAGTAACTTAAATTACATTTTGTAGTCACTAGTAAAGTATTCTACAATATTCCAAAATTCTGTTGCAGTTCACTAATGTCAATTGAAGATAGTAAAAATAGATTAAAAAATAATTGTATAAACACAAATTGTACTAAAAAATTACAAAGACTTACCAATTGTTGCTACTTTCGGATTCTTAGTATTTGTTCGTGTTGTGCTGTTATACATGTCTAAATAGTTGGTAGACAAATCTTTCTCATCACTGGCTTGTTCAACAGTACCTTCTTCTATTTAAGCGTCATCAGAATTTTGATTTTTTGGGCTGGAACGAGATACATCAGAAGTGTGGGAAGACAAAAGTGGAGCTGCCAAACTGTCAGGTGTAGAATCAACAAGTAATCCCTCTGGTACTGCGTTGTTGGTTTCTACAACATCAACTTGTTGGCTTTAAATGACCGTGGCAGCTGAAGCTGAATCTAAAATAGGTAATGTAGAATTGGATTGAACTTTTATCTCTTTGGGCTTAGTTTTCAAAACCCTTTCTTATGAACGATTGACTCCTCGTTTCCTTTTTGAAATGCTGCTGGGCTTAATTCCTAGCTTCGGTACATTGACGCTGACCCCCGCATCTGACATTTTTAAAACAAGTTTTGTAATAGATATTTCGCTATCAACAACTGTTAAAAAATGTTGTTTGTGCTCTCCCTCATGAATCTGCATCTGATCATAAAAACTACTATTTCTGACCACAAATGTGCTATTATTGTTGTTGTGTTCAGCGTTGGCACTGTTCACATAGCGGTCATGAAAATTTGAGCCGTCCAGGTCAGTTGAGTTACTTACTAAAAAAGTATTGTTTTGCCACGATTTTTAGCATTTGATTAAGCAGACTGATTCAAAACATCTATTTGACTAATTTGACTTTGACAGGGCAGTGAAAAAGGGGTAGTCAACAACCTTTTAGGTTCCACAAGAGTGGATAAACTTTTACTGCTGCTGGAAATTTGATTGTAAGGAGAAAAAGTTGCTGGTTTTATTATATTGCAGGGATCCACAGCACTTGTAATTGCTGAATTTAAATTGTTGGAATTCTGGGAATTTAAAATTGGTTGCATTTCACTTAGAGTTTTAGGAATTTCTATACTGTTTGTGGTCACGTTTAGTGGTTTCAAAGAACTTGAACTTGAAACTGCTATAGTGTTGCGGACACAAGTACCGTCACAGTTGTAACATTGATGTAAATTGATAGTTATAGGGTTGCGACTTTTTTGTCTGGTTGTGATGAAACCAGCAATCAAACCTTAAAATTTAAAATCAAAAGTGCACTGTTGTAACGCAATTTTTACTAGCTTTACCGGCAAAATACTACACCTACTATACAACTAAGAAACTAGCTTTTATGATCAAATTCCACAAAATGTCAACAACTGATTCAATTAAATTAAAATTGACACATACACGGTGACACAACAGTTTTAACGAAAACTAAAGTGACATTTATGCATTTATATGTTATATGTAATTCGAAAAAGCATATGGAATTTAGATTTACTGTATAAATTGTCCAGGTTTCCTCTTTTTGCGAGAGCAAGGTTTGTTAAATCTAAGTCAATGGTGTTAGTTTTGGGGATGGGGCCACAACTATTAATTTCCGCCACTGCTCCTGTTTTGGCTGCAACTGCAGTGCTTGCGCTTGCTACAATGCTGCTACCGTTGTTACATGTGACTGTAGGCGTAGAGTCCGGTGTAGTAGTTGTTGTAGGAGAATAAGGTGCAGCTCCAGATTTAGTTTCAGCACCCTTGTAGTTTAAGTCAATAACAAAATTTGACTCGGACGAACATGTTGAGACACAGGAGGATATCCTATTTTCATTATCACAATGATTAAAAATGGTATTAGGGTCATCAGAAAACAGATCAGGAGATGTGGATGTGAGTACACCTGATGAAAAAACAGCACCGTAACCCCGGGACTCGTGAAAACTCAATTCAAAGCTGTTTTCGTCATTGCTAGATTTGTTGTCCTGGGCCTTTTCTTTGGTTTTGTTGTTTGATGCAGCTAATTGGGCTAATATTGCGGTGTGACTTGAAGTCAAAAAATCAATATTAATTTGATCATTTTGAGATAAAGATAGTGGTTCTGGTTCTGATTGAGCGTCAGTGTTATTTTGCATCTTTTCCGTAAAGTATTTGGGTATTTGTTTCGATCGTAATCTCCTCTCGTCTTGCGATTGGAGTCCATTAAACGATAGATCCGAACTGATTTCACTACCTTTGTGTGCAAGGATACTTACGTTTATATCGTCAGCTGAAATATTTTCCATTCCTGAAGTTTGATCATATATAAATCAAAAGTTCATAGGGTTCCCATTATGTGTCTCTGTCTTTTGTCGACCAGTGTATTTTGAATATGATGTTGAAGTTGAAGAAGCTGAAACAGGTTTTTCGTTCTGTAACCTCTTTTTGCCTAATAATTACCAATCTTGCTTTACAGAATACACATCAGCCAATTCCAATTTAGCCGACATGGCAGCTGTGGACTTGAATATTGTCTTTAAAGGCTTCAACGTAGGTTGAAGTTGCAACACAGGCAATGAGGAACAGGAATTATTGGTTTCCATGTTTAGTCAGATTTTTGAAATACAAAACCAATGCAGGTAGCTAAAAGTAATAATTAAAAATCATCGTGTTATTTATAATACACTGGAATAAGTAAAAAAAGTTGCTTACCAAACTAAGTAGCATAAATTAAGCAGTTTAAAAACTTTTTTTGGTGTTCGAACACAAACAATAACAATTTTAAAGTTATGCTAGAGATAAAAGTTATTTTCAAAACAAATATATTATAGAATACAATTATATAATTAATATAAACATGTGTTACCTAATCTATAAATAGTAAATAGATTAGATGACTGATGATCTTAAGAAGCGAGAAGCAGAAAAATATGAAAAACAATCTTTCTAAAGTTTTTTATTTTATGTATTGAATGAATATTTATATATAATATTGAGAAAAACTGCCACACACCTAGAACTCTTTATTTTAGTTGTAACTTCAATACTGTAAGTTTGCTGTGTGAGTAGTAAACGATAAGTTGTAAGTGTAAGCTTTTTTTTTATTTAGAATTTTTAGTTTAGTTATAACCTACTTTTTGATTGGTCGTCACTTGTCAGTTATGCTTTGCTGTTGGTTTGGTATTTTAGTATTTTGGTTTAGGAATGCACACAGTTTAAGCAATGCAGCCGCACCTTAGCAACTTTTAGTTTTACAGATTACACTCAATCACTCAACTTAAATACATGAATATTTTAAATCGGTCTGACAACTGCTTTTATTTTCATTAGCATTATTAATATAGGGGTTCTAAGATCATAACGTGATAAAGTTTGACGGAGGTGGGGTCTGGAAAAAAATACATCCTATCACTAACATTAGTCATGTACAAACACAAACAGATTCATATATGATAAATGGGCTAGACAGAATTTGAGGAAGTTCGTATGACGTTATAGCTGTGAGACCCTTCATATTATAGTACCTTCTATACTTAATCCTTCCTATACTGTGTTCACGATATACATACTGCCTACCTACCTTTGCCAGCAGAAATTGTCAACTCGACTCCCTAATGGTAAAAAGCTCCACCACCCCAAAGCGCGAGGGCTCCTTCGGGGGGCAAAACGGACTCAGAAGCTCGGCCTTCGTGCTTTCCAAATCGAAAGCTCATGCCTTCGGAGAAAAATAGAACGGCGTTCGCGAGGCATCGTTTAGCCGTTCGAACGAGAAAAGTCTCACACTGGTTTCAATTCCTCTAAATGACTTTAAATGACAATTAAATTAAATCCACATATGCTTAGCAAGGTTATCTGTCGTTTCACTTCCACATGTCACATCATGCATTAATCCTTGCCATGGCCCAGGCTGTCCCAGTCAATACTCGCTTATTTTAACCTCTACAACCCTACTTCTTTACCATTACCACTTCCCTCACCACTCTACAACTACTCTAACAACTACAGTACGACAATTCTTGGCTGTCCTGTGAACGTACGCGCCTTTACTTGTTGTGTAGGTTCTTGAAAAGATTCCGTGCATTTTTATTGGCAAAACATGAGAAACTCACATCTCTTTGAGAAGGTTATGAAAATTTCCAATATTAGATTTAGCTTCTTCAGTCAGTAGAAAACATACTTTGCCATCTACCAGCTAAAGATGATCAAAACTCAAAAGAGATTTATCCTTTCAGTTCAAACTGAAAAAGCGACGAAATGACAAAAGATCGCCGAATACAAAGGATCACACAGCTCCAGCCACCGTCCCTTCCCATAAGAACCCACACTGCAAATCGTGAAAACCACATCCTGTCCACGTCGTTTTCCAAAAGAACCCAGATCACATCGCACAACTAAGAACTTCAAGTTTTCCTATTCTCAAGTGCTCACGTTTTCTCAAATAATCCATTCTGGACTTCTCAACAAGCAGCATCTCCGATGTACTGCTCTCCACCTCTATATCATATATACGTAGGTAGTTGATTTTCTCAAGATGACAGTGGCAGCTTGACCGCTACGTCTCATTCTTAGTGATTTTCCCTTCTAAGCTTTTCCATTGTCATTAGTCTACATCTTTAAGTTCAGATTTTCGGATATGTTTGATTTAATTTCAATTACTGTAAGATAATTGTTTACTAATATTTTTGTTTCCGTGAATTAAAAGATGATAAGATTTCAGTTTACTAATAAATTTTTGGTGTAAAACAAAAAAGCCATTACAAGAGAATCGACTTTTGCCAATCCACCTAAAGTCCCTGTACCGTTTTTAACCCTTTTTCTAAATTCAAGATCAGAACAATCAGGCAGTTTTTATCTTATCACTGTCCCATTTTTGTAAATCCCTATATTAAATAATAACATATAATATTAGGTGGTAAAAATATCAATATAAATAAGAGATCAAAATTGTACTTTTTATATTGTGAGAAAATTGGATCAAAATGTAAAATCAATAGTTTTCTCGTTCGCAAACCAGTTTCCTCCGTTCAAGATTTTTCATTTAACTCCTCTCTGTCCTGGTTAATTATTACGTGAGGTCAATTGTACAAATAGTTTTAAGTGGACAAAAATCATAACAATATCTGAAATCAATTTTCCATAAATTATTCTTTTAGCCGTGTGGTCTTCTACCACACGGAAAAGTCAGAAGTCATTTATTTTCTAATTATTTTATTTTCATTCTTTTCGTAAATGAATTTTTTGACATTTATCATTTTCTTAAATTGTATGCGCTTCGTCCTTAATCACATTATTTCTCACATACTTCAAACATCTCAATTTTCTGTCATCATGATTTATCCTCAATGTGTAGAACGTAAGTTCATTCTTGGTTCTCTAGCTTATCTATGTTTTCCTATTGTTATTTTTACCTCATCATTTATTTTCTTCGCAATTTTTCTTATCATACATTGTAGCCATTTTCTCATCCTCACATTCTTTTTTCAAAGAGATGTGGTTTTTTGAGCCCATCTTTACCAAAAATATAGATATCTGCGCGGAAAAAATAAAAAAGACAAATTCACTGAATTCGTTTTCCTTTACTATTAGTGTAGTAATATTAAATATGAATTAAATTTTATTAGTTTTCATTTTCTTCAAAATATAAGATAAGTAGTTGAGGTCTGTCAGTTAAAGGAGAATTTTGGGTGCTGACGTTCAGACCAGTGTTCTGCATTGTCAAGTTAACTTGCCCAAAATAGTTCGTGAACTTAAAAAGTTCAATGAAGGTGTAAAATTCCAAGCTCAACGAAGCGCGATGAAGCTCAAAAGATTTTAACCTAAGCTCAACGAAGCGCAATGAAGCTCAATCGAGCTTTGGTCCCTGAAAGTTTTTGGGGGTGGTAAATATTTTTAACATTAGCGAACCCAGTAATATATTTTTGATACTTGTGCATTTAAATTCAAAGTACCTATGTGCTTAAGCTTAAAATGTACCATGTTGACAAGTAATGAAAAGTACTGGAACTGGAAATTGTGGAAATACCAAATACCAATTTTCGCCTCGCTTCTTGCATTTGCCTACTAGTTACTATTACCTAATAACTTATTAATATTCTAAAATTCTTTGTTCTCTTATAGAATACTATGGATTATATATTTTAATTAATTTGAAATAATTCATATTTCGTATTCCAGTTCCAATCGAATCTACTACTACTAATTGGATTATAACAATATTATATATTAAATTTCGTAATCAAATTTTAATTTTATCCACTTCTACTAATTACTTATTTTACTTCTATAATACTATAGAACAAACAATACGCCTTATTCTTAATCCTTTATTATTAATATTAAGGTTATACTCCAAACCTGTGATATATAAATAATTATTCAAAATCTTTAAATTCATAAAATTATACGCAATACAGTTTACACTGTATTAATTGCTATAACTATACAGTAGTTTGGAGTTTAGAGCTTTCACATTCTCAAACAACGCCCAAAAAAAGTTGTGTGCATACCTAGCAGGACGTAAAATGAAGAATAAAAATTGTGATTATGGGTGAACACACTGGAGACTGGCTGACTTTTGCTATTGTCTTATGCCTAGTGGTATCAACTACCAGGTACTAACTGGAAACTAGTAATAGATACAAGTAATCATTTAAGCTTACGTTACTAGGTGACTATTACACTGACACCTTATACAACTACAACCACTACTAAACCCAGTTATCTTCAGCATAAGGCAGTTCAGATAAAATTTAACAATCATAAAAAAATCCAAATATAGCGAAAATTCTGTATAACAGTTACCGTTAATGTTTCTGATTCAGATCGGTTATTTTAACTGCATTTATTTAATATCTATTTTCAGTAACAAGTAGGCAACTCAGATTAATTTCATTATATATTTAAGAAAGTGAACTTTCATTTGTTGTTTCAATTCCAAATCTTACTGTTTTTAAACTTTGGGTTGAAACACCAGAAATTCGGTCAGATTTTTTAACCTAAACCATTTGGACATTGGATCTAGTAGCACTTAATAGCAATAGTACATAATTCAGTTACTAAAACAAATGCATGTATCAAAACAAACAAAACCCTATTTCAATTTTTTAGGAAAGTTTGGCTGAGGGAATAAAAATATGGAGAATACGAAACGAAAAGTTTCCCTTTCTTCATCAATATTACAACATTTTTAACAAACATCTAACAACGAAGCGGTCCCGACAGTTCTCAAATCTACATCTTCAGCTAAAGCTAGATAAGAATTAGCTGACATGAAAAAACCAATGATTAGAACAAACTGCAAAAAAATGGTACAACCATTTAGTAGTACTAACATGCAGTAGTACTAACTTTCAGTAGTACCGCCATTCAGTAACACTACTATTCAGTAGTGCTACTATTCAGGAGTACTTCCATGCAGCAGTACTACCATTCAGTACTACTATCATTTAGTAGTACGACTATTTAGCAGTACTACTATTCAAAAGCACTACAATTCAGTGGTACTACCATTAAGTAGTACTACCATTAAGTAGTACTACCATTAAGTAGTACTACTACTTCCCATTACTACCTTTTGGTAGTACTACTATTTAGTCGTGCTACTATTCAGCAGTACTACTATTCTGCAGTACTACCATACAGAAGCACTACGATTCAGTAGTACTACCATTTAGTCGTACTGCTATTCCATATAAATACTATTTAGTAGTACTACTATTTAGTAGTACTTCTATTCAGTGGTACTACTATTTAGCAGTACTACCATTTAGTAGCACTTTTATGCAGCAGTACTACTATTTAGTAGTACAATTATTAAGTATTACTACCTATCAGTAGTACTACCATTCAGCAGTACTACCATTTGGTAGTACTTCTTTGCAGCAGTACTATTATTTAGTAGTACTTCCATGCAGCAACAACACCATTCAGTACTACTACTATTAGGTAGTACTACTATTTAGTAGTATTACCATGTAAAGTACCACCACTCAGTACTACAACCATTTAGTAGTACCAGCATTTAGGAGAACTTCTATTTAGTGGTACTACCATTCAGCAGTAATAACATTTAGTAGTAATTCCATGCAGCAGTACCACCATTTAGTAGTAATAAAATTCAGTAGTACTACCTTCTAGTAGTACTTCTATGTAATAGTATTACCACTTAGCATTTCTACTATACTTTGGCACTACGCTTTAGTGTTACTTGCATTTAGTAGTCGTTTCAGTTAGTAGTTCAACTATTTAGTATTACTACTATTTAGTAGTACCACCATGCATCAGTACCATTATTCAGTAGTACTTCTATGCAGCAGTTCTACTATTTAGTAGTATTAATACTCAGTAGTAGTACCGTTTAGAAGTACTGCCATTCAGTGCTAGTTCCATTGGGTAGTACCACAATTCAGTAGTACTACTATTCAGCAGTACTACCATACAGTAGCATTTCGATTTAGTAGTACTACTATTTATAGGTATATACAGTGGTACTACTTTATAGCAGTACTACCCTTCAGTAGTACTTTCATGCAGCAGTACTATCATTTAGTTGTACTACTATTCAGAAATACTACTATTTAGTAGTACCACCATTCAGCAGTGTTTTTTACAGTAGCACTACGATTCAGTAGTACTACTATTTAGTTGTACTACTATTCAGCAGTACTACTATTCAGTAGTACTACTACTATTTAGTAGTTTTACTATTTAGTAGGTTTGCTTTATAACTCGTCGTTAGTTTATTTCGCATTTTTGGGTACCGTTGTAGACTTTGTTCGTTGTGTCTTTCAAAAGCCTTAGCTCAGAAACGGACCCTCTTTTTTGCCTAATTTAGATTTTTGCGTTTTGGCAGTCCCTGTTTTTTGGGCTTGGCTCTTTGATATCTCTATTTCTAAGCATTCGTGTGTACTCTTTGCGTTATTCTGCTTTTAATGGTGCTTTTTACATCTTTTTGCGTCTAGTGGTTTGGGTGTTACGCCTAGATATATATATTATTACAGTGACCTATTATATTGATTATATTATAATATACTCATTCCTCGTATTTTGATTTAATCTACTTCTACTTATTGAATTAAATAATATTTATTATATTTTGTAATCTAATTTTATCTACTTATACTAATTACTAATTCTACTTCTACTGTATCACTATTACTATATTATATCAGGATATAATAGATTAAGTAGTTGACCATATAAAACTAGTATGGTATAGTAAGCATACTAATATTCTAATATATTATTCACCAAACGTAAGCCCTACCCAAACCAAACCCTTACTGTATTATTACTTTAATACTTCCTAAAGAGGTGGAAAAAAGATAAAAGTCGAAAACTCAAGCTCAACGAAGCGCAATGAAGCTCAGCGAAGCTCGAAAGATTTTTACCCAAGCTCTACGAAGCGCGATAAAGCGCGTTTGAGCTTACGATTTTTGTAAAAAAGTTCATTTTGTGAAAAACGAGCTTCATGCTATAAAGTTAACTATTGCAGAACACTGGTTCAGACCATGGCTCGCGCACCCAGGGTTTTGCGCTCAACCAACCTCATAGTAGAGTTGGAATGTCAAAGCTCCGAACTAAAGCTTTCCAAATCGACCTGCTAATCTAACTTTCAATTTTACTTAATACAATTTATTACATGTTTTAAATCGTTATTTTTATTTTCATATCATTTTAAGTAGATTTTTTTCATTTTCATACCAAGTAAAATATGCAAAAATTCTCGAACTGAGTTAGCGGTTAGCCAATGTGAATGGTCGACCGAATGCCTGCAGTGCTTTGTGCTGCCGGTGACCTTTAACTCGTCTTCCACTGAAAGCAGACAGAAACGGCTGCCTTCGCCGTTCCCACCGCACTATTCAGTTGTAATTATTCACCCTTCTAAATTTTCTCCTCTATGTTTAAAGTCCCATCACAAATACAAAATATTAGCCGAGAGTGGAGGAAAAAATTTGTATGAGATGGCTGACGACACGCATCGCTTTGCCTAGTCAGCCATCCTCTTCAACTGGTTCCTTCTTTCCACTGTTAATGGGCAGAGATGGCGGATCCGGATGCAGCCACCACTGCGCCATTTGGCCCGTTATCTCTTCTACTCAAATTTTCCCTATATGTACCTTTGCGATATAATTTCAATTTTTTATTCTCCTTTGTCGAAAACTTAAAGACAGTAAGGAGAGATGTGGAGCAAGGGGTCGACTGAATACATAGCCCTTCGTCCAAAGTCAGTCGTCTTGCTTTAAACCTCTCTCTCTCTCTCTCCGCCTGATCTAGACGGAAACGTTCTAGTTAAGACCTTCATGACCGAGCCAGGTTGTCGTTACGAGTACCTGCATATTTCATTTATTACTTAAACCTTATATCACAGCTCCAATCTTCAGCCTCTACAAATAGTTTTAATTTCATTTTCTTCTCTTTTCTCAGTTCTCGAATACATTCTTCAAAATTACGAAGATAGAAGCAGAATTGTCTGCGACAAAAGCAGATGGTCAGTCACTAGTTGCGTGTCCTTGCCGAATGTAACTGTCCTGTTCGGTCATGACTATGACAATTCTTTATTAGAAAGGAGCTAGGTATTTGAATTTTGTCCCAATTGCTGCCCTGAGCTATCAATCTTTCTTTTTCCTACTACTCAATTTTCTCAACCATATACTCAATTCCTTATTCTTAATGCCTAAACTTTGAACTCATAATATAGGTCTTTTACCTTTTTAAAATTAGTATTTTAATATTCTCCATCATTGTTCGCACAGTCAGTTCATTCGTGAATTTAATTGACATTTTCTTAATTTACTCACTATCAGTTGCGATCAAAAGTGAAAGCTCGCCTTGCTGGCGTAAGGCTAGGTTCTTATTGGTACGTTGAGCTCAGTTTTCAATGAGAAATAACCAACTACCTTCCACAGCACCGCCGTCATGGATTTAAGGTCTACCTACCTCAACCCTATACCACTCGACTACAAACTTTATTTTCTCTTATACCTAAATTATAACTTTAAACTCTGAACCTATAACTTAAAATTGCTTATAGATATTATTGGTGAAGATTTGGATTTTCATTAAGGAATTTTAAGAAGTCAGGTGTACAAATGATTACCAATCGGTTCCCATAGTGGTTTTTTTTCTTCATTTCAGTTCTCAGGCTCATCCCCTTCATAAGATGTAGTGGAAGAACCCCCACGCTATAAATCTCTACCATCTGCACCATCGCATCATTTCATATTTTAGACTTAGAATTGCATAAATTAATTAAGGTATTTTATTTTCACAATTTTATAAGCCTTTCACATCATAAATTTTATACAAAATAAATACGCGCAACAAATTTGAGAAAAATCAGTAGAAATATATAACTCAAATACTGGTTCATGAATAGGCCTATGCAAAACACCCCCATATTTACCAGTGTGATCCGCTTATTCATGATCCTGGTACTCGTTTTATCTGTATCTACCTCCATGAATTGTAACTCTCTATGTTTCGCTTAAAAACATGAATCTAACTTTGATTTAATCAAAAATCGTAACTAGATGCCCAACCAGATTGCAACCAAAAATTACACAGCACTGTTTCCTTAAACTTACGGACAATTAAAAGTTGTTTTAATTTAATCAGTTCAAAAATGTGACCTGTAGCATGTGAAATGTGGCTTGTGGCCTGCAGCCAATGCAGACAATCAAACAGACAGCAAACATAATTTCAGTAGATGCTTGCTCAGCGTCCATTAAAAACGCTAGAATAGCACGTTTCACGAGATTTCATAAGTTTCAGTTCAAATAAAAGTAAACTTTCTTTAAAAATATGAATGTACGATTTTATTACTATTTTCTTATAATAAGCAGAAATACTCAGACATGTTCATTATTTCCAATAATTCAATTTTTCTTTCATAGCCAGGTTGGTACAGGTCAGTCCTGAACCATGACTAAATCGCAACTAATTAGTAATCTGTAGCTTCAGTCTACGCTAGATTAAATTATTCACTCATTTTGGCATATTTTACAATAATTTATAGTTAAAATAATCATAATATTATTTCTATAAATTCACCAATATTTATAGTAAAACCATAGCATTAAACACTAATTATATCTGCAACAGCATCTAAATAAATCTAATGTTGGAGATTGGGGTAATTAAAGTTATGATTTTAAAATGACGTCATTATGCACGATCCCTAAATATCTATAACGAATATAAGGAATTTCATTACATGTATGTAAAGCAGGTTAGAAAAACCTTTATTGTTGGAAATGGGGGTTCTTAAAACTATAATATTTGAGGGACGTCATTAGATACGATTTCTGAATATCTATAACGAATATACCTGAGTAGGTTCACAACATGTATGTTAAAATAGGCTGGAAAACATTTTAATGTTAAAATTGGGGGTATATAAAACTGTAATATTTAAAGAACGTCGTTTATAGACGATCCCTTAATATCTTTAACCAAGATTTAATAATATCCAAATTTAATATAACCAAGTTAATTTCATATAGGTAAAACAGGTTGGAAACAAATTTAAAGTTAGAAATTGGGGTACTTTAGACTTTAATATTTTAAAGACGTCATAAAGGGCGATCCCTAAATATCTATAACCAATAAAAATATGCTTATTACATGTATGTTAAAATAAGCTGAAAAAGTTTTAATGTTGAGAATGAAGGTACTTAAAACTATGATATTTGAAGGACGTCATTAGGGACGATCCCTGACAGGATACCACGAATATCGTACGATTGAGCCGCAGTTAGAAGCGCATCACAAATTCATGTTATGATTTCAGCAAAAAGGTAGTCTTTAAAAATCCCTATTTGCTTTCTAATTAGCTTTACTGACGAAAGGTGGGTGGGTCAGAGTCATAAAATGTAAGGACATCATATGTGAACGCCTTTAGCACTGTTTCGTTTTCAGCTTAGTTACACGGCATTCCAACAGTGTAGAACGAGCAGTAAACGTACTGCGCATGTACCTACCTACATACTTAGTTTTATGAAGTATGTATTTGCATGTAAAGAGTACCTGACTCCCGTTTTTGTCAAAAATTATTTCTATTGCTCAAAAAGTTGGTGCATATAACCGTTAATTGTAAAAAAATCCGGCGCTTCGCGCCGGATTTGTCGACCGTGGGTTGGCCCGAAGTAGATGCTGAGCTTCAACAAAGGCGCAAGAAAATTGATGTTACGCTAAACGATAATATAAGATTTATGGAAGCTCCCCTACAATCAAAAACACATAAACCAATGTTCGTAGCATGTACTTTAATATAGCTGAATTTTTTTTATAAACTGCACCATTCACAAATAACGACATTATGGACAATCCCTGAATATTTGTAATGCATATAGGTAAGTACATGCGATGTAGTTAAAATAGGATGGAAACAAATTTAAAGTTAGGACTTGGGATACTAAAAACTATGGTATTTGAAGGACGTTATTATGAAAGATCTCTGAACATCTATAACACAATTAGGTCAGTCCATGACAGGTAGAAGAAATTATCACGTGACATCATTAGCGCGTCACCCTTAACCTGCTTACCTAATAAGAATACGATTACATCTGAATGGGGGTGTCTAAAAGAAATTTTCGCCTGACGTCAGTTGCGCGTCACTCCTAACCTGCTTACCTAATGTGAATGCGATAGCAGCTGAGTGGGGCTGTCTAACAGAAATTTTCACGTGACGTCATTTGCGCGTCACCCCTAGCCTGCTTACTAAATGTTAATGCGATAGCAGCTGGGTGGGGGTGTCTAAAAGAAATTTTCGCCTTACGTCATTTGCGCGTCACCCCTAACCTGCGTACCTAATGTGAATGCGATAGCAGCTGGGTGGGAGTGTCTAGATGAAATTTTCACGTGACGTCATTTGCGCGTCACCCCTAACCTGCTTACCTAATGAGAATGCGACAGCTGCTGGGTGGGGGTGATCAAAAGAAATTTTCACCTGACGTAATTTGCGCGTCACCCCTTACCTGCTTACCTAATGTGAATGCGACAGCAGCTGGGAGGGGGTGTCTAAAAGAAATTTTCACGTGACGTGATTTGCGCGGCACCCCTGCAATGCATTTCTAAGTGCATGCGAATAACTGACTGTATAGTTCATTTTGATATGGCAGCGTTCGTAAATGGTGTTAGTCACATGATTCTAGAAATCCCTAATTTCCCGTTTGCATTATGTTTCACAGCAGTGAAAATGAGTGGGTGGGTCAGAAAATTGATCAATTGAGATGGCATCATTTGTGAACGCACCTTAACATTCAATTTCGTATGGTATTTATACACACGGAAGGGAATGCTAACAGTGAGAAGCGTACGCCGATCGTACCTAGGTACGTTTGTTTAGTGGTAGGTATGTATAGTAGCGACAACCGAAAGAGAAGGCTGGCAAGGATAAATTTGGCACGCAAACAATGACAGCTTTATCTTTGCCAGCCGCCTCTTTCAGTTGCCTCAGCTATTTGGTTCACTCGTTTTTAGCCTCTTCACTTTACAAATTTCTGACATAGGTCCAGTAATCAATTTATTGTGGATAATTAGTTAGACTAATTACAACTAAAAAACAATACAGACCTGCCTAGTCGCATTTCTGGTCGTACACTATTTTTTTAAAGAAAATCGGTTGTAACCTGTGACCTGTAGTGTACGGCCAACGGACGGACGGACGGACGGACAGACGGACATGACCATTACAATAGATGCTTAAGCTCAGCATCTAAAAACTGGTTAGTCCAATCTACGCCAAAAGCAACAGGGCACTTATTCCTCGCATTTCTGATAATGTAAAAGTTGTTTGTTCAAAATCAGTTAAGAATTGCGACCTGTAGAGCATGACCAACAGACAGACACGGCAACGACTGACAGACAGACAGACGCAAATGACCATTTCAATAGATGCTTAAGCTCAGCATCTAAAATCCGGCGCTTCGCGCCGGAATTTTCGACCGTGGGCTGGCCCGAAGTAGATGCTGAGCTTCAACAAAGGAGCTAGACAATTTATGTTACGCTAAAAGATGATATAACATTTATCGAAGCTCCCCTACAATCAATAAGACATATACCAATGTTCGTAGCATGAAGTTTATTAAAGCTGAATTTTTTTTATAAATTGCACAATTCACAAATAACGTCATTATGGACAATCCCTGAATATTTGTTACGCTTATAGAATATGTACAAGAAATTTTCACGTGACATCATTTGCGCGTCACCCTTAACCTGCTTCAATGCGACAGCAGCTGAATAGGGGTGTTTAAAAGAAATTTTTACGTGACGTCATTTGCGCGTCACCCCTACCCTGCTTACCTAATGTGAATGCGATAGCAGCTGGGTGGGGGTGTCTAGAAGAAAGTTTTACGTGACGTCATTTGCGCGTCACCCCTGCATCAGACAATCAGACTACATGCCATTGCCATTGAATACTGTAGCTGAGGTTTGCTGGGTCTGTACTATAAGATATACTTGTATTTGCCCCGCAGAGTTTTAATATTACGGGGTGTGTACATGAATTCTCCATTTGTTTACACGCATGGTTTGCTTTTTGGAAAGCTCACTTTTCTAAGTTTTGACATGGGTCCAGTTAACTGTTAATTGTCAATTGTGAAGAAATGACTGGTCCGATAAAATTGAAAAAAACAATACAGACCTGCGCGCGCGCATTTGTGATCGTTTTAGAAAAAATGAAGGTCATAGCTTGAAAGCTGTGATCTGTAGTGTACGGCCAACAGACAGACAGACAGACGGACATGACCATCGCAATAGATGCTTAAGCTCAGCATCTAAAAACCTGCACAGTTCCGCAGACCGATATAGCCCTTACAATGAATCCGTTGCTAGCACCGGGCCTACTTCTAGTAAATCTAAATATTAGGATGTTTTATTCACTGACCATCACAAAATGTTCGCAAGTTGAATTTACAGTTTCTATTGCGTCTACGGTGGGCCAACACTTTCCTATTGATAACTTTGCAAGAAAGCTGACAATGTAACACCAAAATGGAAGTACAGATCTAGACAATATAAAGATTTTTGCATTAACAGTCGAGATATAGTTATAAAGCGGTAAAAAAACGAATAGTACTATTGGTATGTTAGTGGCACGGAAGCTTATGTGCACCTTTGTCATTTTCTTCGCCAGTTTTTCAGAAACAAATTGTTTTATAGTAACTCAATGTAAATATTGCTAGTTTAAAAATAATAAAAGTAGCTAAGAAATGTGCCAAAAGTATAAATGCGACGCTAGTAAATAGCTTTTTGGCTGTTCTTTGATAAGTGATGCCCAGGCCGGTAAGTGATTAACATTTCGGTAAGTGAGGCCCAACGTCGGTAAGTGATGTCCAAAAAATTGTTTTTATTTAAAGTGCAATTAATATAAATCGACGAGAAATGAATAAATCAACTAATATAGAGTATCAGAGAACATGCAGCAATGTATGTATCTTAGTATAATGAAGATGTCAAGCGAGTCAAAACCAAGAAATCAATGATAAATTAAATAATTATTAAGGAGGTTTGTAAACATGGTATGGTCTTGGCACACGGGTACTAGATAAATATTCATTGAGATTAGACTTAAATTTACATAAAAGATACAATTCTTTACCTTCATCAGATTCAAAACATTTTACAGACTCAGATAAATCATTCCATAAATGAACGATTCGATAGACAGGGGAGTCGCAAAAAGACTCAGACTTAAACAATTTAAAAGCATCAGTGGTTCAAGTAACAAGAGAAGACTGTCGAAAGCTAACAATTGATTTTAGGTACTCAATGCTGGAACCATATTTTAGAATTTTCATTGAAAAGACCAGCGTATAATACTATATTCTTGCAGTCACAGAGATAATGTTAATTTTTTTAAGTAGGTCAGCTTCCTCCACTGACCCTGTATGCAAATCACAACAATTAACAATGCAACGATTAATTTTGTTTTGAATACTCTGCAGCTTAATTTGAGACTGCGAGGCCTATACAATACAGCAATAATCTGCAATACTTAAAACATAGGAATTCATCATTACTGTAAATGTGCAAACATCTAAATATCTTTTTACACTCAAAATAATACCAACGGCAGAGCTGACTCTGCGTTTTACATTATTTAAATGATTACCAAAATTAGGATTACAATCTACAATGACACCAATGTACCAAAACGTATAAACACAATCAAGAGATTAACCATCGACTGTAAAAACTAAATCACCATCGTTATAAACTGTAACATCACAAGCTTTATGCAAAATCATATATTTAGTTATTTCAACATTAATGGACAAATCATAGGTACTAAACCAGGAGGTGACACAGTCAAGACAAGATTGCATTGTACTATACATTTGTCTATACGTTGCCCCATTACAATATATTACCATGTCATCAGCATAAAGAATAAACTGTACTGTACCAGAAATGGCATAATTTACTTCATCTTAATGAATTATAAACAAAAGAGGACCCAAGACAGACCCTTGCGGAACTCCAATATTCAAGTTTTCCAATACAAATTCCCTAATTTTAATTTTAAACGACCCGTTATGCAAATAGTCTGCAAGCAGGCTAAACAAATGACTATCAATGTTATAGTCGTTATTTAGCTCAAGTTGTAACTTCATATGATTGACAAAGTCAAATGCTTTCTTTAAATGAATGAAAACAGCAAGGACCCGACCACAAGTATTATCTATAGCATTAAATGTAAATTAAACATATTGAATAATTGCAGACTGGCATCTTCTATCTTTACGAATCCCATGTTGATTCTCTCCAAGAGATATACTACTTAGTAATTTTACATACATTATTTGCTTAAATATCTTATCAAGCATTACCAGACTTAATATAGGCCTGTATGGCATTATGTACTTTTTAAAACCTTTACCTTTATCGAGGAGTAACCTTCGCATACTTTAACTTAGTAGAATACGAGCATAACTTTAAAACTAAGTTAACAAGAGCTCTATAGGTAGAGCAACCAGAGCAAGAACATCTAAACATTCAGATGTCACCTTATAAGACAATTTATGACAATCCCTAATAATTTTTTGCTTAACCTTACTAAAAGCAACACGTACATCATCCTCAGTATAAGGAACTACAGGAGTGCTTAAGTCAATATTTAGAATATTCCTATAATTAACATTTGCATTACATGTTACATCTAAATCAGCCGAAACAGTAAGTGACTTGGCAAGAATATCAGACATACCTTTACCATCAGTTATTAAATTACCATTATGGAGCAGCTCAGACAACGGTAAGCTCAACTTGGACTTTCCAACAAGTTTGTTGTACACACTCCACACATTTGATGAAGTCGGACAATCTACAAACGAGAACTTAAAATATTTATATTTAAGACGACCAAGCTAGATAATAATCTCTTTTTTTAGCTTCCTATACTCTTGCCACATCACATTATAAGAATAAGTAATACTTTAACATTTCAATGCATCACCAGCATGCATTTTCCGCTTTACCTTACTAGTAAGCCACGGCGAAGGCTTAGTACTGACACGTTTACTTATTAAAGGTGCATGCAATTAAAAAATATTGTGTACAGACATTTCAAAAACAATAAGCATATCATTAACATCATTAAAAATACACATCGTAGATAAAAAAGTATATTTCAGTTCATCATGAAAAATTTTTAAGTCAGTATTTCTAAAATTACGCAAACACAAGATTCTCGGCACATGTTTGTTCCTTGTCTGCTTTTGTATACTATACACAGCATAGTGATCAGATACTCCAGTTTTAATTATACCAGCATTACTATACTTATTAAAATTAGGTACATAGATATGATCGATAAGTGAACTACAATCTACAGTTCTCCTCGTCGAGCCATCGATAAGTTGCTTAAAATTTAAACTATGTATATTATTCAAAACCTGTTTATTTACATTGTTTTTTAAGCTTAAGTCAATATTAAAATCCCCAAGTTCAATATTCTTACAACCAAGCTGTCCTATACTAGACACATACAATTCTAAGTACTTAATAAACAACAGCTTATTAACTAATGGCGGCTTATTTACTAGCGTAAGTATATTTGGTTTAGTACATAAATATTTTAATTTAATGGAAGTTATCTCAACCCTAGCAGGAGTTTCAGTTGCACAAACTTCCAAATTCAAAAGCGGTACAGTAATAATATTTGTTTCAACATAAATAACCAGCTTGTCACCACAGATGCTAGTTTTTCTATCAATTCTATGTAAATAGAAGCCTGTAATCATAACTGGACCATCAGGCATACTTGCATTTAGTTGAGTCTCACTAATACATACTACATCAAGTTTGTATTTTTCAACAAGGTATTTTACACTCTTTACCTTAGCAGACGATAGATTATTAATATTAAGATGCATGAACTTAAATCTATTCGTGTTCAACTTTTTAACCTGACCACGAACGACTCTATTATCTAAATTTCTATAATTAGCATGCAAATATAAATAACTAGTATCCATACCTGGCATCACACAGTTAGTACATACTAATGGGCTCGAATTGCTTTCAAAAAAATTGTATTTAGCACCATTTATTGAGCAACTACGAAAGTTAGGCTGTAGTCTACATTGAATACATGTCCATTCATACCCGTTCATAGTTCTATAATCTAAGAGATAAATAGACACACACACACGGTGGTACATGACATGCATTACATAATACTACTGGTAGAGTTGTGGAAGTGCTGAGTGTGTTGTAGCATAGGAGTGTTTTGGGGTTGGTGGGGTGAGTTTTGATGTTGGGAATGAGAAAGACGAAGTAGCTGGGAAGGTATCCGGGAAGGTATATGGGAAGGAAGGAACGGGAAGTAATGAGGGCAGATATGGAAGGAATGAAAACGGGAAGGTATGATGGGAACGAAAAGGACAGATATCATGAGATGCATTGGGAGACACGGGCCGGCATTGTGTACAGTCATTAATGCATTGTACTATTAAATTAATCATAATATTATATGAATTTATGTACGTAGGTAGGTGGGTAGGTACTTACATAGGTAGCTCCCTATAAATGGGGATTTCCCTTGTGTTGTATGCTTATTGTAGGAATATAAGTTAAATGAACCAGAAGAAATGCAAATAAAGTCATTTAATTAAAGTATTTACATATTTACATTTTATTTTTTTTTGAAATTTTTTTGCTACACTGACACAATTTACATTGATATTTACATAATGGTTTTCAGTATTCTAAATTAAACTCAACTTAAATTAAATATTTACACAACGCAAATTCAATATTTACACATATGTACATCTTACAATACATCCGTTTTACAATTAACTTATATTTTTTTAAAATTTATATTTATAGTACATTATTAGGCTAACATTAAATACATAGTGCTACTTACAATTAAACTAAAAACTATAGTTGTTTACACAAGCTTACACATACAATTATTATGTTTTTTAACTAAAATTAATATTTACAAAGTTTGTTTTTACAATATTTACATATTTACAAGTTTTTGTTTCACGTTCATGTTGCAAACCAAGTTATGTCTTACGTAAATTAACATGGCCAAAGGGTAAACTATAATTACAATTAGTTGGATCTGGAAATACTCGAGATAAATCCAAAGAGTTAAATGCCAATCTATTAAAGTTTACAATGTACAAGTTATGGTCCTTAGACCTTACAGAATTCACATTTATTTTACAAGGTTTGTTTGTTTCCAACATTATTTTATACTTGTTGTGTTTACATTGCCTCATTGCAACTGCTGAAATTCTCGCACACTTTTGTTGTTGAGTGTCGTTTGAGTACAATGAACTATACATTTTTGGTTTTAAAATAATAAGTTCTTTAAAGTCTAAGCTTTGTATTCTTAACATTCCGCTTTTGTCTTTATTTAGACTGTGCAAACCTGGATACTGGTGCTCATACATTTTAAAGAACTCGTGGTCGCGAGGAATTTTGCTGAAATCAAACTTTATTTTTGCTTTGAAGATATTGTCCCAAAATGTATTTAGCTCGTCAATTGTGTGCATTTCATACCCGTCTGTATCACTGTAATCCAGATGTGCCTTGTCGTGAAATATCTCACAGAGACGATCCTATTTTTTATAGAACAACACTTTTGCAGTATCTAAAATAGCGACTCCAGTTAATGGCGAGTTAGTAACGCGGTATGTTTTTAATTCTTCTGTGAATATGCTGAGATCTTCTGACAATCCCTCAAAGTCTTTGCAACGAGGTGATGCTAATGATTTTTCAGCTTCTGCTGCACTTGTACAAATATGAGAATTTACAAATTCTAAGATATTTGTAATTGTTTTTCCGTAAATTACATTGTTATTTTTTTTAAGTGCTTTGTTTTTGAATTCGGTTTTGGCTGCTTTGCGTTTTTCCAAGTTAACATCAATGTATGGTTTAAAACATCGTTGTTGTTTAAATCTTACGCCACAATGAACTTTTAGTAAAACTAATCCCTTAGACAAGTAATACTGCAGAGCTTTAAAATGCACTGTATACTTGTACTTGTTATAAAGAGTTAACATCAATCGGGGGCGGGATATTTGTCGCTGCAAACTGGCAGTTGTAGTTTTATTCGGGCACATGATAGTAGCAACGTCCTGTAGATTCAATGTTCGCTTTTCCATTGCAAGAGGCAGGTTTTCGTCTCGTTTGTGTAAATGTGCAGGGTATTCCAAATCCACTACCAGTATATATCCGTAGCTACCCTCTTCGTTGCCAAAATTAGAATCTTCCCAGTTGATATGTTGCAGGTCTTTGGCTTCTATGTATTCGTAATCCGACACTGGCATTAGCTGTTTTAAGCAATATGCATACAAACTATTGATGTCTAGTGACAGCAATTGCTTGCGAGGTTTTGATTCGTCAAATCCTTCTGGACATCGCTCATGGTTGGCAACTACATGCTTCTGAGTGAACATACACTGACCGCCGCGTATTCTGTTTGTCGCAATGTCTAATATTCTTTGATCTCTTATGTAATCAATTTCCGCATCCGTAAACTTCAAAAAACACTCCTAAGAGAAGCTGGGCAGCGTCATGGAGTAAGTTGGGTCCAGTTGGTAGTTTTGAAGTCCAAGCTTTCTAAAGTTTTGCCATACTTCAGCAAGTAAAAGTGTTTCTATCATACACGAAACCCGAGTATAATCGCGCAATGTTGTGAGTTCAAATTGAGTACACACTTTTAGCACAAGTTCCCATTCTGTTTCAGAAATTGGCTCGTCGTCTAGTATTGAACGCTGAAATTCTTCTCTTAAAATAAGTTTCTTTGAAAATGCAGAACGATTGTTTAGTTCTTTAAACGGAAAGCACAGGGGCGTCTGTAATAGTTTAATACAGTTTTCTTTATATTGCCGAGCTTCTGGGTTTGTTAATTTCATTTTACTTACGAGCAACACGCACCAACGTATTCTCACGGATTTTCCCGCCATATTTTTTTTTGAAAAGAGCATCCAAAATAACTTAGATTTGCTTAACAACATGGTGCGCTTCGTGAGTTTTTTTCGATAAAATTATTTTTCGAAAAAACAAAAAAGGCCTTAAATTGTATATGTAATGGTTTTTTCATCCACATTATTAAATTTTATTCAAAATTTTGAAACTTTTTTTTTGAAATTTTTGTACAAAAAGCTATTTCAAAGTTCAAGAAATACAAAAAAACTAAAATTTTGAAAATTTCAAAAAATTCGTTTTTTCATAAATTTTAGAGCACGTTACTATAGTATTGACAAAAAATTGGGAAAAAATGAAATTTTTGAAATTTTCAAAATTTTAGTTTTTTTGTATTTCTTAAACTTTGAAATAGCTTTTCGTACAATAATTTCAAAAAAAAAGTTTCAAAATTTTGAATAAAATTTAATAATGTGGATGAAAAAACCATTACATATACAATTTAAGGCCTTTTTTGTTTTTTCGAAAAATAATTTTATCGAAAAAAACTCACGAAGCGCACCATGTTGTTAAGCAAATCTAAGTTATTTTGGATGCTCTTTTCGAAAAAAAATTTGGCGGGAAAATCCGTGAGAATACGTTGGTGCGTGTTGCTCGTTAGAGGGGCAAAATGCGACACACACTGTGACACAAGTTTTAGATCTTGTTTGTTTTGCGATTTTAAAGATTCAACTAAATCTGTTAAACTTGTATCTATAAATAAACTCGAATCGATGAAACGAACTTTAACTTTTGAGTTGAATTTTTTTCCAGTATATTGTTCTCCAGTGTTCTTGTCTTGTGGGTATTGGAGATGAAGATCTGGTAGCCAAGTATCCTTTGAAGTTATTGTTATAGATTTTATATCACTGGCGGATTTTGCAATAACTTTGACATCCCTAGCTTTGAAGTTATTTGTTTTCATTGCACTAATTATTAGGTGGTAGTCAATTGTTCCTCCACAGTGTGAAATTATGGGTATTTCAAACTTGTACTTTATTTGTAGATTACATCTGCTGCATGCTGCAAACTCAAAGTTACCCTGGTGGTGGTTATGATAAAAATTTTTATATATTTTCTTATTGTTGTCAAATTCACGTTTGCACATGTGACAATGTGATGCTTCATTGAATTGTTTTTTTTCTTCTTCTGAGGGCAGTACAAAGTTGTTGGTGTTTCTTATTTTGGACAATAACTTTTTCGCCAAAGTGAATATTCTTTTAAAGAAATGATTCATTAAATTTAGACCATCAAAATACTCCACTGCTATAACTTTATCGAAGTGTTTCATTTGACTTATAACAACAAACGAATATGCGGCTGGAAGAATCTCGTTTGAAATCTTGATATTGTGTGTTACAGATTTTGCATCTTCAATAGGATTCAAAAATGTTGAGAATTTATAAACAATGACGTACGGGTAGGGAAGGGTTTGCCACAGTTTGGAAAACTTGATTCGTTCGTGTAATTCTGGAAACACAATGTTTTTTGTCACAAGAGTTTGGCAGTTTTCTAGATGTTGATCTAAATTCTTTTCTGAATTAAACGATCTAAAACATAGCTGGCAATAAAATTGCTTGGTATTATGCCCATTGCACAGAAATTTGTTTAGGTCAGTAATCAGCACAAGATGATAAGCTTTGTTTTCTTCATTTGCAGAGTCGTTTTGGATGAGAAATAAATTACACTTTTCACTAATGTCATTATTTTGGCATCTTCGGATTTGGATAATTTGATCTTCTCGGTGGCTCCAAATATTGATTCCAAGATTATTGTTTATTTCAAATTTTTTGAGTTCAGTCAAATTGTCCATTTGCAAAGGAAATGTAACATCAGTAAAATCAAATCTTGAAAAGTATGGTCGGTACTGCTCTGGGTACTCTAAGCTTTGTTTAATATTGTTAGCTCGTTGCACTTTGTTTTGTAACTTTAGTTTGTACATTTTAGTGTCTATTATTTCGTGTCAAAACCGATGAGCAGCAACGCAGAACTTAAAGCACTGGTTGCATTTATTTTTAATGTTTAAATATCCTTTCTTTCTAGGTTTCATTTTGGGAAACTTGATGTATCCTTTTGCTGCTGCATTTGCAAATAAGTTTAGTACACCAATCTTCACCTGAACTGATTCAATTTCGCGAAGTACCCATCCAGTTCCGTACTTGTTAAAATCGGTCAGTCTTTCTACGCACTCATTTGTGCTATTTAATACAAACTTGTAAATTTCACTTGTATTAAAAATATCGTAATTCTGACCTGTGAAGGTTGGGTTACGCACTTTTATAGTTTTTTCAGTTTCCACTTCAACTTCCAATTCCATTGTAGCAACAATAATAAGCTGAGCTTTGATACCACTATGTACACTTAGGTTTTGTGTTAGTAACTTCACAAAAGGATTATGCAATTCTGCCATTATTGTTTCAATACTTGCAAATGTTTCAATTGGCTTGTGAATGTAGATTACAATCATTCCCTTATGATATCGCGAATATTCTTGAAACACGTCCAAGTCTATTTTAAGTGAACGGCGTAGTCGTTTTCTTGCTGGTTGGCTAGCTGTGCTTGTAGTTGGTCCATATGTTGCCCCTGATCGACTGGTGCCGCCCCCTACAAGATCTTGGCTGCGGTTCTCAATGTGCCCAAGTCTTTCTCCAACATGAGAGCATTGAAGGTGCTGTTTGTTTAAACAAAACAGGTTGCAATCTTCACATTGATGTACGTGCTCCACATGGGACTTATACGGTACGTGAAAGTAACACTTAAACAGGCAGTGTGGGAAAGAACACTTAAAGTGGTTGGGGGATGATCCGAGCACTGTGGGCAAAGGGTAATCTTCTTGTTCGTGATACAGTTGTGCGCCGACAACTCGTGTAGTATAGGATGGGGTAATTTGAGGGTCCATGTTAGTAAAGCAATACTTTAACTATAGAGAAGGGCAATTTGAAACACCACGGTTGGGTTTCCGATACAGCAGTAGAGTTCTGCCTGGAACTGTGGGTTGTGTAGATGTATGGCTTTAGGACTTCTCAGGTTCTTGAGTTAGGTGCGTAAACTGCTGCTGCGAGTAGTGTGAGGCTGAGTCAGTTGGATACCAGTATTTATAACTGAATCTTCGAGCCGCTCTATTACGTCCACTTGTTGGTCTCCACCCACTTCTTTAGGGGGCCAGGTTCTCCCTTTTCTGAACAGCTTTATAATTTTGAATGCAAACAGGATCAGGACCAGGATGAATGACACGTAGATAGCTGTACATACGCCGAAACAGAAAACAAAAGCCATGTATTAGTATGTGTATATAGATAGTGCTAGTTAAACTACTATTAGCTATACAAGTTTTATACTATATACGGTATATGAGTCAAACTTACGAGTCAGTGAACAAATAATATTATTCACTTACGTATGTAATCAAATGTGTTGTGTACCAATGGCTTTGTTTCTGTGTGTTGAAACTTCTCGACCACGTCCATGATGATTCCATTCTGGGCATTTAGACTTTCAAGCATATACTTTAATGCCTGAAGTATAAATTTATGAAATGAATTGGATTGGATTAGAGGAAGTTGCGTAGTATTAAACTGCTGAGCTGGTTTAGTCCCGTCCATTTGGCCTTTAATATTTTCAGAGGATTTTGTGGCGTGTTTATATTGAGTATCTTCAGTCACAGGTGGCGCAGCTAACACATCAGCTGCTGCTACATTGTTGCATGCCAATGCAAGTGCCGGAAGCACAAGCAGCACTAAATTGTATATGCGTATTGAAGGCATTGTTGATGTTAAGTATTGAACGCTGTGAGTTGTTGTATGCAACTGGTGACAATTGAAAATTTGCAACTGTTTATATAAGTTTTTGCATTTAGTTGTGCAAGAATATTTATGCACTTATAATACGCCGTTTTCGTTTGAAGGGTCTTAAAATCATTTCTTCGTACTTGATCCAATCTTGTCGTTTAAGGGTTTCATTGTGATTTCCTGTTTTATTGCCGTTTTGTATGTCTTGGGTATTGTCAAATTGGCTAGGAGGGAGAGGTGCAGATGCTGTATTGGGTTTATATGCAGGTTTATTATTAGTCTGTTCTGCACGTATTTTCATAAGCTCAGCATACAGCTTTGGCTCAATTGCCTTCATTACTGTTGCCATTTTTGTTTGTTTGTTAAAACGTAGAACGCTAGTCACAAATTATGTCAGAGAATAAAGTAGTACGACAAATTTCACTTTTGTACACCTTATAAAACACTGTAGCTAAAATTGCTTGAATTAGCTTGTGATACTTAAGTAAAACTTTGCGCAGGCGTAGTATATCGTCACACGGTAATCGCCTTATTAGCGTCTTTATTTGAGTATTGTATCCTTTAAGTGGATGTTTGCAAAATTTATTCACGTTGTATATAGTTTCAGCTAAGGCATATAATTGTTCAGACGTTGCACTTGTTATAAGAGTTTTGTATACCTTAGACTTGTAAAATGTTAAATTTGACAGAAACTTGTAATTTTGTTCAAAACGACTGCCACTATTGTTTGTTTGAGCCATTTTCATGGTTGAGTTGGTACGTAAATGTCAGTACCATTACACGGAAATACGCTATTTCGCACATATGTTGTAGGATTGGGGCACTTTGGATGCAAATCTAGCATTAGGTAATTGTGCTGGCGTAAACTGCATGCTTTCTCGTATGCTTCTTGCAGGAACTTAGGACGTCCAGGCATCACCTGTCTTGAAATTTGACCAATAATGCTTCTATCTCTTGGTACGTCAAACAATATCATGTATTTAGTATTCAAGCTTGTAGTTCTCAACTCTTTTGTAAACGGGTTTTGCAGAACAAGTATAACACTAAAGTCCATATGATGGGACAACTCAGTAAATATTTTCTAAACTAAGAGTCTGGCCTTTGGGTTTGATTCAATAAAGTTTAGGTGGTCATCTAAAACCAATAGGCACGGGCTGTTGATATCATCTAACAATGCTTCAATGTTGTTTATATCTGACACTAATGTTATTTCACTGTCCGATGCAAAATCAATGCCAGAAAACTGTTCTGGTTTTGTATGTACACTAACATATATTACTTTATTTATTTTGTCGCTAATAATTTGTTTTGGGTGCTTAACAATTTCTAGACAGAGAGTACTTTTTCCTGATGAGCTAGGGCCACATATCATAGCCGTAAAACGGTGAATTAATCTAAAGTCGACAGTGGTTGCTGTTGTCATTATAAAATCTAAACTGCTACTGACACAAGTTTTTACATATACTGCTATTTATAATAAATTTGTGATACATTTTTTATAAAGTTAGGCTACACTTCTTACACAATATTAGTATAATATTTAATAGTACATTATAAAACTATGGCAAAACTCTGGACACGAAACTTTAAATGTATTAGACTGTAGTTTAGGTGGTACGCTATACATATTCGGTATTACACTAGGGATCATTTCTATAAATTTCCTTACTTTTCTATCATTAACTAGTACAGAGCTTGTAAATATACTTAAAAAATCTTTATAACTAATTCCTTAAGCTCTAGAGTAGAGATAATATATACAATACATTCCACACACAGTTGATCTGCCGCTTTGTAGCACTGTGCAGTTTTCAGCCACCATATGGTTTCCTGGCAATTGCAAATTTCGATACCGTTGAATTGGATTTCCATACGAGTCAAAATATTCGAAGCTGTCCTTTGAAGTCACCCAGTAAGAAATCCAGTGCTTCCCAGGGCTTTCCAACCTGTCTGTATTTTGAATAATTGCAATAGGGTAAGTTATTTCATTGTTTCTTTTTTCTGCGCTGAGCAAAGTTGACCGCATTTGATCTGCTGCAATTACGTAGAACTTTACTTAAGTTTCTCCAAGTAAGATTTTGAGACATTGTTGTAATTCTCCAGTGTTCATAATGTGAACGTTGTTGTTTGTTCAACATCTGTAAAGGAACAGACAGGCTTGTTATAGATACATAAATATATATATACTTAGAGCTAAGTTGTTGTTTTTTTTGCACAAACTTGTTTGGTACTTTACATTTTAACGGTTGATGATAACTTGTTTGTTGCGGTCAATCTCAATAATGTTTTGATATTGGCTATATAGTATAGCTGTCACTGACTTGGTTAGTGCAGTTCTAAACTTCAAACTTATTTGGACCTGTCCAGTTTTGTTCACGCTTAAAACATTAGCTTGTGTAGGTAGAAGTTCAAATGCAAATAAGACTCTTCCCTTTGTATAGTTGTTTCTATTTACCCCGTTACCAAGGCTTGGATTTGCTGCTGTTTTCTTGAGAGTGTTGAGAGCTAGCAAAAAGTTTTCTTCTCCTGATCCATCTTCTTTCTTGAATTGTAAGGGCAAAGTCTTGTATTTAATTGCTTCTTGGTTCATTGAGACCGTAATTTCACTTAAATTGAAATGTTGAAAGTTGCAAAACGATTTTGTAAGCTTTCCCAAATACGCTTCAGAATCCACAAGGCCGAACACAATAACTTGTGGTAATCTACCGTTGATGCAGTTATCCAATGAATGTGAACTGACGCCAGATGGAATTACAAAGTTCTTGATTTCAGGTTCAATACACGGGTACTTGAGCGTACCATTAGTAAGGTTCAGTCGATGCTTTTCAATAGCCAACGGAGATACTGTCTGTCTCTTCAAGTACAGTACAGCATTTACAATGTCCACCCGAAAGGGACACCCTGAGTACCCGGTTCTGGTTTCAGTTTCTGCATCAATGCAAAAGGCAGGGTGAGATCTTCTCATAATTATTCGGATATCAGTTTCTCCTGGTAACATTCAAGTCTGTGTGAAGAATGGCGATTCTGGCCTTCCCATCATTGTAAACGGCTTTGATTCTCTAGCAATGTTATATCGAGCCATGAAGCCGTCGTCAGTTTTAGTAAAATTATCTGGCGTTGTGTTAGGTATGTACAACTGGTCTAACATGCTGTTTTTCTTTTCAATGGGATTTGATGAGAGTTCCTTTTTCAAGTAGGAACTGATGGCGTAATGATTTGAATTATCGGATATCAACTGTCCATTTAGATAGAACTCCATGTTACTGAATAAACCATAGAACAGCATTGAACACGGAGCGACTATATCAGTAGCAGCGATTGGCTTTCCATCTGCTAGCATTATACGGCATGTAAGATCTAAATAGGATCCGTCTAAGGCGTAATACTTGCCCGGAGATTTCAGTATATCAAAAATAACGGGATTTTCGTTATCTCGCGGGCTAAGTACGGGGTAGTATGGGTAATACTCGGGGGCATCTTCAACGCTGACGTTGGTTGGAGGTAACTTGTCCAAGATAAGGTTGTTTTGAATGGACTTTTGAGAACCCTCGTAAATTGTTGATTCGTCGTAAAATCCTGGCGTGGAATCCATAATGAGACAGAGCTGCTTGTTCTTTGTAGATATTGCTTGGTTGTAAGCTAAGTGATGAATGAAGTGGAATAATACATACACAAGTTTATAAGTTATTTGCGTCTGTATGCTTTCCTTCGTCTTCCTGCTCCAGACTGAGCAGACGATCTGCCTCCTCCGCGTTGCTTAGTATGCGTAACTGGTTTACGTCTAAGGCGGCCACCAGTTTGAACTCGCCGGCGAACAATGCGTTTTCTTGAGCCTCCAGACTGTGCCTTACGACGAGCTACACAACGGCCTCCTGTCTGAGTTTTTGGCATATTGCGTTTTACAACTGTTTTATTTCTTTTAGGGCAAATTGTACGGCAATGAGTAACGCGGCACTTGTGAGAAATTGCACGTCGTTTGAATGGCTGTCGCAATTTAAGTGGAACTAAATTTTGGGTATTTTCTATGCCTATTTCACTGTTTGCACTGCTGTTTAATGTGTTTTGAAGACCAACTCCTACGGTATCTTCTCCAGCCCCCATTTGTTTGTCGTTTTCAGTAGCAATGTTTTAAATTGGTTCGAGTGTACAGTATTCACCGAGTAAACTGTCTTTTAAAAGTTCTTCGTCCACAATTTGGAGTGCGTCACCAGCGTCAGATTCGTAAACGTTTTTACACACAATTTTACGCATGATTTACAACATGTTTGGTAATGTTGTAAATAAATTGAATTACTGCACTGTTTGTTTAAATAATTTGCAAGTAACTGGGCTGACGTTGTTGTTGTTTGAGAGTTGAATTAAGAATGATTCGCAAATGACAAACTGCGTCTTTTTATATTAAATATGTTTTAAACTTAACGAGGCTTGAACTGCAATTCTATAATAGTTTGCGAGTTCTCAGGCAGTGTGACAAGGCTTCGGTATTCATCTTCTTTGTATTCATAAATATATTCTCGAACATTCTCTAAAACATTCAAGCATCGCCAAAACATGCAATAGTTGCATACTTTAATTTCTGGCATGTACTTGTAAATGTACACTGTTTCCTCATACAAAGATATGCTGTGAATATACTCTGCATCGGGTTCGCCTCTGACTGACGAAACATCACCAGGATCAAATTTACACACGAAACAATCAATATTTTCAAAACTTCGGGTTACTTCACACCAATTGCTAACATCGTTGAAATCATCAAAGTCAATCCACTCATCGTACGGTGTATTTAAGCTGCCAAGTACTTGTTCATCTTTTTTCCTTTCTTGCATTTCACATCGCGTACAGTATTGTTTGTTTTTATACATGACAGTTTGCAAACTTGACGGCGTATAGTTCAACAAGCAGAACTGGCATGCCTCACACAACAAACTTTCCAGAGTTAATGTATTCATGTTTTTCGCACAACAAACTTTACAATTTGCAATCTTGGGTTAAGAACAACACAAGGTTTTCAATTTCATCGTAGTTCAATTCAATTTGCGGACCCAACCATTCTCCGTATTTTTCAGACGTTTGCTCTAAAACTGGGCAGAAGTAAGAACTACAGAAGATCCACTACTTTGTGTATTGGATCGTCGTTGTACATGTAGGGCAATGCAGTGCAAATTTATTTTTGAATTTAATTTATTAAGAAGCACTGTAAATAAAATGATGTTGTTGTTGTTTAAGAGTTAAATTAAGAATGATTCGCAAATAAAGAACTGTGTCTTTTTATATTAAATATGTTTTAAACTTTGCGAGGCTTGATCTGCAATTCTATAATAGTTTGCGAATTCTCAGGCAGTGTGACAAGGCTTCGGTATTCGTTTAAAAGGGTAATCCGTGTTACTTGCTGTTCCTGCTGTTTAAGTGGCAAATATAGTATTGGCAAAAAGTTGTGCACTGTCTCTTTATTATATTCGCTTGAGATATCAACTGAGCGCAGCAACGGTAGAGCATAGGTAGCATAGAGCTGGTTTTCGATCAAATTGCATGTTACAAGCATTCGCTTAGCTGGTTCAGTATGCTTAGGTTCTACATCTTCTTCATTTTCTTCATTTTCTTTCTCTTGTTCTTCTTCCTTTGCTAATTTCGGTTGCAAGTTGGCGACGACACCATCTTTGAATATGAAATTGTCATCAAACCCAAAGAATCTATTAACAAGTGGTGGGAGCTGTACAGTAATGTCTTCCCGTAGGTTTGGAATACTGAGCTGTCCGTCTTCATGTTTAAACTGTACAGTCGTATCACTCCAAAGCCGCTCATTCAAAGTGCGGTTAATTTCATGCACTATGTGATCCAAGTCCATTTTTTCTGGTTCTTTCATTGGCATATAATGTGCACACATTTTAAACAGGCGTATGTTCATGTAATCATAGTCTACAATTTCATTGTATTTCTCTTCGTCAAAGTCAAATTCAGATTCGTAGACGCCATTGTAAAACTTGTCGTGTTGCTGCAAGCCTAAGCACAGTGCTATTGGTTCGGGTAACACAACATAATCCCCTTCGTTTCCTTCAAACGTCAATTTGCATTTGGTATTGCTTGTATCAGAAGGAAACTCAATTTTTAGATTTGTGTCATTATTTTCTGGATCACGCATCTCAGAGTTAAAACGTTCAAAACATTTACGATAGTCAGAATCTCCTGTATTTATTTGTTTTCTGAAAATTATAAAAGTCTCAAAGCCCTGGTATAACTGTATTACGTTTTCCATACTTTCAATTTTTTCAGCCCCAAAATTGAAGTTTGTGTTCATTGGAATTATCTCAAAGTCTTCTTGACGTGAGTAGTCGTACGGTAAATGGTTTCCAGACATAAACCGTGATCTGCCTTGCTTAAAAAACAATGCAAGAGGTGTAGGGATTGCAAGAATTACATTGTTTGATTTTGACACGTTTAAAAGGATCATATGTATTTCCTCAGGGTCTAAGCTGAGAGCTTTTTGTTCAATTTTAAGCGGCACTTTGTCTTGATTTAGCTTTAACGCATCGTTAAGTCTAGTCATGAATTGGTGTACTGTTGTTTCTTGTTTCTGGAAGTTAAAAAAACTTTTTACTGTTGGCTTGTAGTTGGGAAACAGTTTTTTAATAGGCTCTAGGTCTGAAACTTCAGCGCTACGTACGCTACGTATTGGGGTAGCTGGTACATGCTGAGCTATAGCTGGCTGTATGCTGTTTGTGTATCTCAAACATACTAGTCCAACGTCGTAATTTTCAAGGTTTAGAGGGGTGGCGAGAACAGCTACAAAGCTAGACGGGGTGTTTGCAGTATAAATATTGTTTTGCTGGTCACTTGTAATCGTTATGTAGATATTTTCAGTACCTGCTGGGTCTCGATCTAATTGGGAACAGCAATGTTTGTCTAATCTTCTGCGTTTGTTGTTGATATGCTGCTTGATAGCATTGGTAAAATATGGAATAAACGGTGTAGAATTCATGTTGATTCTTCAACTCGGCTAAGCTCTTCCTTATAAAATGATCCAGTAATGCTGTTGTGATTTAAATCTTCCAAGTAGTATGTTATAGGTATGGTTTCCAAGTTTACGGACTTTACAATGAACCATTCAACGCTAAAGTTTTGGTTGTAGCCTAGGTAAAGGATAAAAATACATTAACTCGATTGTTCGAAAGTCTCCCTATTTATACATGTTTTATAATCTGTTATTTTAGCTCACGTGGTACGCTATATGATACTTAACTTTCTCAAATGTTAATTTAGTACGACTAATTCGCACACGGTCGCCAGGCTTAAACACTGGTCTACGTTTCGTAGTGTCGTTAATAAGGTCTGAGTACATGGTTCTCCATACATCGTTTTCATTCAAACTGTTCACGCTATTAGGCGACATCTGGATTGTTAAGTGAAAAGTGTTGTTGTACGTTTTTACAAATGCAGGAAATATTTCAAAAATACGGTTTGTTTGCTTTTCTGTTATGTACCTAGCCACCTTCTCAAAAATGGTCCTACATAAACAAATAAATACTGTGTTATAGCATGTGCGTCAACCTTATATTGAGTTTTGTATAGCAAACTTGTTAGTTAGTGTGTATTTCAGCTGACTTTATGACTCTTTCTACTATACTTGATTTGGTCTCGCTATATGTATTATAGTATTTTATTCCCTTGCTCTTCAAGAACTTGCGAAAAGACTCTGCTCGAAATTCAGTACCTATAAGTAACAAAATAATATATTTATATCGTTGTTAGTCCTATATATTATACCAAGATTAATTTAAAACGTTTGAATTGGTTGTATGTTACCCTTTTAGCTGTTTGCAGCTAACCTTGGTCTGTAAATAAATAAATTGGTGTTATTTTTGCTTCATGGAATATACTTTTCATTGCTTTAATTACTGTTTCTGGTCTTTTGTTCTTTATGAATCTACAAAAAAGCTTTTTCGTAAACGCGTCAATGCAAAAAAGTATGTTTTCATATCCGGAATTCGCTTTTGATAAGACTGACCCTAAGATTTTTAAATCACAGCAAGAAATTTCTCCTGCCATGTTCACAATGGTTCTCCTGCGCCTAAAATTCTTCCTAATAGGTCTGTGTAGACTAAATGAATTCAATTGGCTTAGTTCTTTGTCAACTTTTTTCTTGTCGTGAAAATGCTTATTGTTTTTTATAAATCCACTCAGGGAAGAGAACGAGCCTTGAATTTAAATATGATTTACGAATTTCTACCATTGTATAGATACAAAAGTTTGCGACTGTCACTGAGATAGTTGATAATAAAACTGCGCAAAAGTTTGTGAAACCAGTCGTTATAAGTATTTTACAATTTACAGATATACAAGAATTTATTTACTGTACAAGTTAGAATTACAAATATATTACATCTTATAACTATTTTTTTCTGTTGTAGTTTTTTTAGCATGCATATGTCACTTTTGTTATTTTTTGGGCGGTTTTATTCTACTGGTTACTTTTTTACTTTAAAACAACTCTTTTTACATAAACCTTTTAACTTGCAACTTGACATTAGCTTGGCGAGATTTGCTGCTAGTAAGTTCTAATTCTTTCAGACGTTTTTCTTCATTCCATCTCAATTGCATTTCATGTTTGTGCCGAATACCAAGAAGACGTGAGGGTTGAATTATATCTTTATCAATTATCATTATACTTTTTAAAGATCTGAATCTAGAAAGTGCTACATACGTTGTACATGCTATAGTTTCCCGAGTATCAAGATAAATACATCCCTTTTCGAATGTACTGCCTTGTGATTTGTGTATAGTCATGCCCCAATTCAACACAAGGGGAAAAGACTGCACTTTAATGTACTGATTTGTTTCTAAATCTAATTCATTGTAATCGATACGAGTTATTTTCACACCTTGGCCTCTTGATGTCACAACAAGTTGATTTCTTCTGTATTTTGGAAAATGCACAATAATTGAATCAACAACGTTGCTCCAAACAATCCGATTTTTTGATTGGTGGAAGACAATGTCTACAACGGTCCCGCGGCTTCCGTTAACTAAATTTGTAGTCAGGTCAATATTGCGCGTTAGCATTACAGGAATTCCGTAATCCAGTTCCAGTGGGTCTTAAGAGAACGAACTATTGGTTGCTACAACAGATGGGACTTCAATATAATTTGGATTATATTTCCGGATCATTTTTCTATGAAACCAAAAATTCAATAAAGAATATTAAAATATTTTTCCTATGCAAATGCAACGGCGAGCAATTTACAATACACAGCAACACACAAGTAGGTATCAGTAACACTTGTGTGATAATAATTATGCACTAGGCTTAAATATATACATTATCGTCTTCGTCACTGTCGGAATCAAACTCGTCGCTGTCTAAAGCTAGAAAGTGCATTGGTTTTTTGTATTCAGAATTGGCAAGTCTAATACGCTGATGAATGTAGTGGCGTTTAGATAAAGTATGTAACACTAATCCAGATTTGTTAATTTTCTGTAAACTAGCTGAGTTGTGTACACATAACTGCTGCGAATCAATGTGTATAGCCGAATGCTTTTTTAAAAACTTTAAAGGATGTTTACTAATAAACGTACAGTTGTAACACCTAAACCGCCCTTTAACTGAACGAACAAAGTAAGAAACAGGAATTCCAATTAGTTGTATGCTGCAATTTGCACAGTTATATGTTTCTGTTGGTCGTTTTTTAAGCACAGGACAATTATATGAACGAAACACTGGGTCTACTAAATACTTGCTTCTATTTTCGTTCCATGCCGCTAGATTGCAAGAACGACAATGATATGTTACGTCTATATCAGAAATGATAACTATCAGAGGGTTGCACGAAAGGCAAAAAGATAATTAGTCTCTACACGGGGACAACACAGAGCATTTACAGCTAATTTCCCAGTGGTCCTTAGATGGTTGCTTCATTTTGACTGTGAAAAGCTATGCAAATACTCTACAGATAACATAAAAACTCTATGGGTGCCGACCAGACACTTTACACTGAGGGGCCAACATTTGCCTCCCACTTCTGATGTTGATAGTACCTTGTGATTGCTGGTATTATGGTGAATGCTCATTTAATATAAATATTAAAATATATACATGTTAGAACTAGATAGAATAAGTTATGATATACTAGGAATTTTAAAAACAAACGTACTTATTATGGTTAGCAACGTCCCTGTTAAGCTCGTACAGATGTATTGAATGTTCAAACTCGTCCATCTCTCCTGTTGTTAGAACTCGGTCTAGAATGTGATGCTGCCTCTGTTGAAGTTTAAACAGATCTGCTGGTGTGAGCTTCCAATACCTTAATTGCGTTAAAAACTGGTAGTACTCTTCTTAATCAGGATTAGCACAGCTTTGGCGAAATGGCCTATCTAGCACAAATGCGGTTTCAAAAGATTTGTAAACATCTACTGCTTGTTGTAAATCATCTGACGGTTTCAAAACAAATTTTGTGTATAACGGACTGTCCCCTAAACATGAACACTGCAAGAAATCTCCGAAGGCTACTACTGTTCTTCTCCCAAAAGGCAAATTGGCTCTAGAAGAATCAACTAATCTTAAATATCTATCCACATAATGCAGATAACGCAACCCTATTGTGGAAATTTCGTCTAACAGCAAAACTTCAACTTTACGGAATGCAATTTTATCTGCAACTGAAATTCCATTCACCAACTGATCCATTAAAGCTCCGTTATTATACGGTCTTATGCGAAAACATGAGTGCAGCGTTGTCCCCTTTATGTTTGAGGCACAACTCCCAAGAAAGCAACACGTTTTAAATGCAAACGATGGGTCTTGAACTTGTTTCTGCGATAGTATATGATGTATTGTTTTTAAAACCTGCGATTTGCCGCTGCCGGGAATTCCGCAGACAATAAGGCGTAAAGGATTCTGGTAAAACTGTTTATTATTCAATCCAATTTGAGTTCTTACTAAGTCGACTATACATTTTTGCTTAGGAGACAGAAATGTATAGGGGACTTCTGGTGGAGCATAATATTGCATTATTGCGTTTTGTGTAATAATATTAAACTGTGTATTGTCATAAACTGAAAGATGTTCAGACGAGTTTGTTTTGTCTGATATAGCTGTACTTAAATCACATGCGCAATTGCAGTCAATATTATCTTTCGCTGAAAGACGTTTTGTGCGAAAACAAACTGAACACAAACAATGATTTAAATTGAATGCATAAAAATAAGATTTTGGAACAAGGGGTACGAAAGGAATTGAACTATTGTATCTTTCCGCCCCTGGCTGATTTGCTTCACGAAATAATGAAAGTGTCTTCTCCCCGTCTTTTGCAAATTTATCTGGGGTTTTTTTACATGCGCAACATTTTACGTGTCTACAGCAAAGTCTTTTAATTGACTCTAAAGGCTCTCTCTCACTAGATTGACTTTGTTTTAACACTCGATCTGATGCAGTGAGCCATATAGCTTTATCTCTAGTATTGTTACAGAACAATCGCTGGATTTCAGTTGAAAGACCAACTATTTTAACATGACATGTTCTGCATGAAGTTCTTAGTTGTACTTGGCTATATGTATTTGTATTAAAGCGCGCGTTTAAGTGCCTATTAAAATACAGAGATTCATTAGGCCTAGACCATAAGCTTTTTTTAATTAAAAACGTTGCGCCGCAGTATTTACAATTTACAACTGCTAACATGTTAAAACAGTACAAAAAGATACAAACACATTATTTTTACTATTAAAGGTTGCATAAAAAATAATTTAAGCATAAAATCTGAATCTAGAAAACATATTAGGTTTCTAAAAAACCAAAGTAATATAAACAAAAGCTGTGGTCAAAGTCAAAGTTGTATTCGGACAGAATACTTTATTATTCGTGTATACTGGATTTATGTTTATGAATTTATAATTCAAAACATCGAAGCGAGGCGTAGCTCAGCGAAACGAATTAACGTTTGCTTTTGTCGAAGTTGTAGTTGTATTCGGACAGAATACTTTATTATTCGTGTATACTGGATTTATGTTTATGAATTTATAATTCAAAACATTTACGAAGCGGAAGCGAAGCCGGAAGCGAAGCTGGATGTAGACGTGTGAGCCGATACCGATGCAATTCGTATGTACGATTGCTTTAGTCGGAGTCGTAGTCGTAGCGAGGCGAAGCGGAGCGAAGAGTTCGGAGCAAAGTGTTCGGAGCGAAGATGGTTCATTTCTGAACAAACTGTAAAAGGTTTACATCCGTTATATACTATTTCTGTCATTTGAAACAGTCGGGAGGAGGACGGGTGGGTATGTTATGGCTACAGCACACTGTATGATTAACCATGCAGCCCCTTTACCGTACTGTTACTACTGCCCGGGTCCGTTTTCCCTCCCTTGCCTTCAGTTCACCACTTACTACCGTTACTCAAGTGCTAAAGACAACCCCGTTCACTTTTACATACATTGGGCTCAAGTCTCTATATAGGTACCTATGTATATACCTACCTACCTACATTCCACACAAAGCCCACATTTCCGTCACATTACTACTGACAGCATATGACACAATGAAAATACTCATTGACCAGTACCTACCCATTACGTATATACCATATACCTACTACTTACCTACTACTTACAATGTCCGTATTTAATTCATTTATTTTTTATTCATTTTATTTCCCTCAATTTCTGTCCATTCCTCCCTCACTGTTCCAAGCGCAGCATATAATACAAGGCAGACTGCCGTTTAAAGTGCCTACCTACCTACACAAGCTCTGATAATATTTTTATTATAATATTATATTATTACATAGATGCCTGCATATATCAATGCAAGTCCATGTATAATCTCCCATCCCATTCCATCCTATCATATATGCATGGCTCCTCTCCCTTTCCCCCCCCCCCTTAATATATACGTCACACTACCCGCCAGCTACCACCGCCATTCCTCGTCTGCATTCCCAGGCACCCGCCGTACATAATCCTCCTGTCCAAGCGCCCTGCCACACTCCCGTCAAATTCCCATACGCGGCCACCTGCCCTCAATTTCCTCATTTCCTGCCATTCTTTCCTCGCTTCCCATGCTCAGCATACAACACAAGGCAAATTGCCAGTCATTGGGAGCTACCTACCTACTACCTATGTACGTACCTCCTCACACGGATGAATTAATTATTATATTGCATTAATGACTGCACACAATGCCAGTCCATGTCACCCAATGCATCTCATTATATCTGTCCTCTCGTTCCCATCATATCTTCCTGTTCCTTCCCGTTCCTTCCTTCCCATATACCTTCCCGGATACCTTCCCACAATCGGTCTTTCTCATTCCCAACATCAAAACTCACCCCACCAACCCCAAAACACTCCTATGCTACAACACACTCAGCACTTCCACAACTCTACCAGTAGTCATAATATTTCTAGCTTCCTACTCAAATTTCGCTTTACATTGCATAGCACACATTTTGATGCCATACTTAAACCTAAACTATATGTTAGACCAATAAAAGCAAGAATAAAATAAAAATAAAACTTATCAACTAAATTCTCAAGGCTAAATTCATCGTAATACAGATAAGGACAATCTTACAAACAATTACTTTTAAGTCTTTAGTGTCCAACGATGCCTTTAGAAACTTGCAGTTGTGGGAAATTGGAAAGCTAAAGTTGTAGGGGGAGATTGGACAGGACCTCGAACAATTTCCAATAAAGAAACTCCAATAACCACCATCTCACGGCACACACGCACTGGGTTGTTGCCGGGTAACGCGAATAGCCGAATTCATCCTCCAAGAGGCCAGATCCACCCAACAGCAACACAGCTGGTCAGAGTCAGAGACCATTTACCCAAGCCAAAGCACACTTAAAGCCAACACAACAACAGCCAAACCACAAGCCCAACAAAAAAATCTAGTCAACAGCACAGACAGAGACAACCTTCCAGGAATGCTGACTGGACAAGACTAAATAAAATAAAATAAACAATAGAATAGAATAAAACAATCAACAGTTGACCTATATTATCGCTTTAAAGCTCATGGCTATTAGTTATTTCTGGAATACTGTTGCGGCTACATATTCGCTTGTGGCTACCTAACGAAGTTTGTTACATTTATGGTTAGGTAAGTTTGGGGGCGTAGTAAGAAATGACTGGAAACGGTTAGGTTATATTTTTCCCTCGGCCACCGGAGGCGGGAGAGGAAAATATAGCCTATCCGTTTTCAGGCAGCTTTAGGAGCCTGGTTCAGCGTTACTTCAGGTTCTACGACATAAAATACTGTTTTGCGGTAGATTTATTTATTTCTCGTCGATTTATATCCATTGCACTTCAAATAAAAAACAATTTTTGGACATCATTTACCAAAGTTGGACATCACTTACCGGCTTGGGCATTACTTGTATTGTATGTATTTATTCAATTGTCTGAGGTGTACATCGAACTTAACCAATGGTTTCAAATCCCGGACAACAAGTACATAGTTGTTGTCAGCAAGTGTACAGTCTGTAGTCTGTCAGTAAAATCCTGACTTTTCAAATGGGATGAGTGCCGGGGGCACAAGTGTGGTTGCCGTTCGAGAGTCAATGCAGTTTATAAGTAATGCTTGAGGGTTCACTTAACAATAACATGTTACAATCAAGTTTTACTTTTACGAACGCCAAGTCGACATCACTACATGCAAGGACGCTTTAATGGTAGGAATGAAGAGTAATTTTATTTCAAATAAGTTATAAGAAATAAAATCTATACTGAATTTGAAATATTTTAAAAATTACATAATAAGAATAGTTGCATTATAGTTGGCCCATTGCCATTTATTGTTTTTTTATTGTTAAATTTATTGTAATTAAATTTTCTAAAAGCAAAGTATTTCTCCAAGAACGTTTAAAAGCAAAACCAAATATTTGAACTTTGGTGGGTAACTGTGGGCAAACGGGCGCAAATTGGGCCCGAACAATTTCAGGATTGCAGAGAATTTCTATAGATCGATCGACGATACATATCTTTTTTAAATCCGAGCGGATCACCATGCGCTTCTTACGATATTTCTATAAAAAGGATTTGCTTTCATATCATTTTGGAAAAATATGAAATATCTACGTCACAAACGATATTTTATAGTTAGCCTTGGACAAACAAGATTGAATTTGTTTATTAAACTATATTCTAAAAATATTGTATAAACAAGTTTATACTGGTAATATTAAAACACAAGCTTACTTGAGTTCGGCAATAATCTTTGATGTTTTAATGAAACCATTTCTGCTGCTCCACTTTCATTGTTTGCGAAGTCACCTTGTGAAAGGGATGATCGCTCAGTATAACTGAAAAATAATAAACGAATTGTTCCTTAAATTGATGAGTAAGGAAAATAAAGAGCCCTGCGGAAGCTAGACTATTGTTCCAATAGACATTAAAAACAGGCAACCGTGGCAAAGTGGTCGGAATTGACGTCCTAAATGCCACTCGCAGTGGCCTCTCCGGAAGGGCCAGAGAAAACACGCAGTCGTGCCGTTTTTCTGGCATATTTGTATGTTCGGTATTTAGCTGCAGAAGAAAATTAGGTAGTGCGGTGTGTGTAGAAATAGCTAAGATGCATCAGTTCTACAGTGAAGATACGCAGTCAATAGTCGACTAATGAGAGGCGTAGCGATTGCGATTAAATGCCTTAAATTCTGCATTGATTGAGTTTTTAGCAGCTATTATTATTACCGACTTGGTTTAGGACATTCAATACTCATATTGTTCCTGACCTCGAACCTCTCAATGGCTTTTGCTGGCTACTAGTAAGAAATCGGCATATATGAGTGGGACGCGGTTGTAAGCATGCTGGAGAGACAGATATGTTAATTCTCTATCTCCACTTTGCTTACCTTGGCATAAAATATTGTGTGCTAGGCCTGCCAGATCTTGGCTGGCAAATTCTGGGACACCAAAAAATTTTAAAATTTTAATGTTTTATTACTCTAGCCTACATAAATACATATTAAAATTAATTTGATGTACATCAAATCACGCGTTGTCATATGACCTTCATTAAAGTCAATTTTTAGTAATTTTGCTAACTTCCTAAGTTTATTGTGTTTAACTGGAAATTCCGAATATTCGAAATTTAATATTCTCATTTTCCGAAAACAACGTGCATGATGCTCATCTTCGCCCTTTTTACCTATTACCAAAACAAAGGGTCCTCTCCCTATATTTTTTGTTATAGTAGATATTTGCGTAAATGTTATCGGGTTCATTTTTTTAACTTTGCAAATCTGTAAGTTTTTACTCAGCCGACGTACAATTAAGAAGTTATCATTATACTTCTCCTTTAATCCTTTATGTACACAAAAATACTCAGTTTTGAAAATCAAAAGCTGCAAGAGATACAGGTCATTGTACGAAACACTTTTAAAAAGTCTTACAACGCCCCAAGTTCCCCTATTATGACCAGTTGGTTTAAATACATTTAAAGGTAATGGAAAAGTAAGGCCTCAAATGCGATCGGCATAAAAAATTCCGAAAAAGTGCTTAAAACTGTCATAATTTTACATATCCAGAGATCTTTAAAAAAATGCTGAAATCACTAGTAAAGGTAGCTGAGACTATAAGCTGTATGAATATTAGTTGCACAGATTTTTACAGAGGGTAATATTTGAAAGGCGACAACTGATCACATTTAAGGGGTGATTACATTTACGCACATACCTGCTACACACAAAGCCGTTTTGTTTACTTTGCCGGCACACGGCACGAAATGACGGTTTATTGCATTTTAAATTAGTCCATGTAAATCAAGGTTCATGCGAATTTGCGAAAGATTACACTTTAGTTGTTATTAACCATTCCAAACAACAATATTGTACGTCTAATAATTTAAGGAAATATTATTTTATGCATTTTGCCTGATTCCGGGATATTTACCCTCCCGGGCGACGTGTGCCCTGGATAAGAGACACGACCTGCGATTCCGGGATTGTTTGTATAATTCCGGGACGTCTGACAGCCGTGTGCCTATAGCCAAAACAAAGCAGGCGTGCTTGGGTGAGCGGTTAGGACTGCAGACTGTAACAAAATTTACAGACTCAGACCCGGCTTCAATCCTCGGCCACTGCTAATCGTTTACGGCTCGGTGTTGTACGGTAAACGTCACTGGATGGTTGATTGAAACCCAATCTCCTTCGGTGCTCCTTAGTGACCACTACTTACTGTAGGGGCCTAGGGGATGGGACTCCTTTACTGTGGAGATGGGGACAGGGATAGGTAAAAGGGTACAAAGACCGAGACGATCTAACGCAGTAGCCACCTATTTCCACACTCACAGTGACTGGTTGAGTCTGGTTGTAAGAACTTCGGTTAAATCGACCTAATGAATAAATTATTATTTTTATTATAGCCAAAACAAACACTAGTAATAATCTAGTAAATCTAGTACTTTATTCTTATTCGTGTACAACCATTATTTCAACGGATAATGAAGAGTAAGTGAATTGTGGTTACTAGCAGGGTAGTCAATATGCCACTTTTTTATGAAAAATATCACCACTTTTGTAAATACCAGTAAATACCGGCATATACTGGTAAATACCGTTATATAGGGGTAAATACTAGTAACATACTGTAAAGTATAGCGACTACTCGAAGGTATACGTTAGAGATATTTATTTAAATTACATTGCATAGTACGATTTAGAAATAAATAAGTTAATTCATGAGGTAAGGAAATGGCATTGAAACATGACATGTTATTTTATGGCGTAAATTAAAATAGATGTAAGAACGGATGCAGTTGCCAAAATATTTAGATGAGGAATTAAATATGAAATATTTATTAAGCAATAATCGTAAGTAAAACTCGAATTCAGTTATAAATTATTAAATGGACAAATCATTATTGATAAGAATGATTTCGTGAAATGTCAAGCTAGGACATGGTTAGTCAATGACGGATGTAAGATGTAAACATGAAATAATTAATGTAATGTAAACTAAAACAATGTTCAGGGTGAACAGAGTTGAAATCAGTAGAAAAACTAAAATGTAAATTATTATCATTTCGCCATTCAACAAACTAGCTTGAACCTTCAGTTCTAATAAAACCATTGTTTTATTTACTTTCAATTCATTAAACTCGTTACACTGTTCAATTACATACCAGTTCTCTACTCTCAGCATTTACTTACAAATCACGCATACACATAACCATACACAATCAATTAAAGCACAATTCAACCCAATCTCAAATCTTTATGAAAACCCAACATGGTGAATTTTCAGAGAGATTTGAGCTAGATCTAGTAAAAGAATAAAAATCAAATCTAATCACCCATATGGGAAGCACAAAGGCAAAGGGAGCCAGCCAGATCACTACGACCAGAGATTAAATAGTTAGTTTACTTTTTCAAAAAGTATGTTGAGAATTTTCTTTATTTTGTTAAGACATTTGAAAGAATTGTATTTAATTTATTAATTTTATGGTTGACTTGTGCAGTGAAGAAAGAAAATTAATTTTTTTTGCGAAGGTTAGTGTGTTTTGAGAGCAGTGAGCTTTATTGGTATTTGGTTTTACTTGTGAGTGCTATTATTAATTTATATATTCAGCATTTTTTGTCGGGTCGTTTGAAATTCTTTTTGCTTGCCCATATCTATTAGTCTACAGAAAATAAATATCTAAGCAGAATCCGAGATAGAGGAGACAGAGTATCGCTGAAGTAAGCAGGAAACATGTAAAGAGAACATACAAGCTATTCGAACTGTTGAAGCAGAGCAAAGCTGATAATCAAGGTATAGTTTAACATTATTGTTGGTATTTTTAGATAAATAATACCAGGCCATAGCTACTAGTATATTAGAATAATTATTCCATAACCAGCTTTTTTTTTAAGATCAGCGTAATTAGTAAAGCAGAAATATTACCCACTAAGACTCATAAGCATGTACAATTGTTTAATCTGATCAATCAGGAAGGTACATTTAGTAATAGATATCTATAAATTCATACGCGCTAGGTTTAAACTGAAATTTTTTTAAAAGTTTATTTATTAACAGAGAAGTGTGAATAGTAGGTGTAGCGACTTTATCACAATTTTTCCGACAGAAACTCATATGTAAAGCATTTACTACTTAGTTAAAAACTTATTTTCAAAATTTGATTTATTAATCCAATTTATGGCAGATAATTTAAAACTTAATGCCAACGTTACGCTAATATTAAATATTTTACCTTTTAATAAATCATTATTAAAAGTTTAAAAAATTTGAGGGGTCACCCATAACTGACGTCATGGGTATGGCCAATCAACCTTCTTGAATATTGAGGGTGTTGCATGCTAAAGATAAGCATTTACGTAACGGGTAATCTGATGACAGGGGGGTCATTGGGGCGTAAAATAGGGATATTTTTATGATGTCATTTATCAGTGACCCTTAATGTACTTTATTTTTAATTACTAAACCCTTAACTAATCATTAACATATGAGATTAGTTGTATTTTGTGAAAAAAAAGATGATCATAATTGCTTTTAGTGCTGAATAGAGATGATCATAATTGCTTTTAGTCCGAAATGGAGATGATTAAATTTGCATCTTCGTCGACGATATATATATATGTATAATATATATTTATATATATACATATATTGTATATATATACTATATATATATGTATATATATACTATATATATATGTATATATATATATGTTTAATATATATTTATATATACACATATTTATATATTTCTCTTTATATAAGAGAATTATGTATATATACATACATATATTGTATATATGTATATACTATATATATGTGTTCCGTGTAAAACAGAAGTTTGAGAGAATTTAGCGTTAAGTAAAATATTATTCAATATTTATTCATGTATGTATATGTAATGATGTGAATTTTGAGCTCCGTTAAAATCACCTTTCCTATCCCTTAGCATTAGCAACATCTCATTACTTCTGATAAGCATGTCTCCAAAATTCTAATCAGACTTCTACCCAAGCCACATTCTAAAATTCCCAAATCTGCCTCACCTGCTCTCAAGAATAAAGTTCACAGTGTGGTAGATCAGAAGGAAAAAGAGATCCAAACAAAGAACATCAAAGTTGTGTGCGTGTAAATAAAGTCCTAAGTATATTGTTAATCATTAACGTGAAACCCTCAGCTACTTCATTTAACGCATCAATCCGAAACTCTAGTTTATAATCACTCACATACACCAAGCATCACGATCACCGAGACGCTAAGGCTCGGCATTTCACTCTGTCCCAACTCATCCTCAATTCATTAAATGTCACCTTACATTTGGGCGCCCTCGCAGGGACACCTAAGAAAAACCCGACAGTAAAACTCTGTAAAAGTGACCCACAATCAGTCCGAAAGTTACATCTTTTCCTTCTCAACAGCGTCGTGACACAAGCACAGAATTCGTGAAACTCTGAAATCCCTACGTTCAGTGTACTTAAAGTCCCCCATGCAGCAAGTTTGGATTCCAAGACCAGACAATGGCTCTCGCCACATTTCAAAAGAAACTTGCTCCTTTGCAGAACCAGTTCCTGAATGACCAACTAGTCATTCAGGGTCACTTATCTACTCCAGTTTCTCAGAAAACAGCAGACGTCCTCATGACTTAATTAGACGCATAGTACGTAAAGTTTGAGGACATCAGCAACCAGATGTTTAAGGTGGCCTACGATACTGACGACTACGATGGAGTCGCCTCCGACTTAGGAACCATCCAAGTGGCGTGAACCAACTCCATGGGAAAGCTTCTTAACATCATCCAGAGCCACAATCAGCGGGCTCCGCCACCACCGCCCGGAGCAACGACAACCCTCCCAGGGCTCCCGCTCGGCGAACTGCCTAACCTTTCAGTTCCTTTATTCGCCGGAGACCTCCAAGAGTGGATGTCTTTCGCCGACCTGTTTAATTCGGCAATTCATGCGAACAGCCAACTCTTCAACGTAGCAAAGCTCCAGTACCTCAAGGTCTCACTCAAAGGTGACGCATTCCAGCTGATTTTGTCCATCCCTGTCACAGATGAAAACTATACCCGAGCCTTAACGTTATTAGAGGACCGATACCGAAACCGCTGTAGGTTAGTGGTCCCTCTTGTGTCTCGTCTACTTCATCTTCCCGGAGCTTCCCCTGGCCAGTTAAGGACCTTCGCAAGCTGGTGGACTCTACAGCAGAGATTCTACAGCAGCTCCGGGAGCTGGAACAGCCTGTGGACCAGTGGCATGCAGTCACGACAACGCTATTAGGGGAAACGATTGACGACGAGAGCCGCCGTGCGTAAAGTCGAACTCTTAAACAAGCCATTCCGGATTTAACCGTCAAGTTCAAGTTTCTGAACGACCAGATCGACGCGGACATGGACGGCGGGCCCATCTCACGGAAGAATGCGCCGTCTAGTCAACCAGCAGGAAAAAAAAGGCTTACTTCAACCACAGTATGAGCACCACCTTCTCAACTTCGAAGTGCTCCGCGTGTTAAGACACTCATGGGCATTCACAGTGCCAGGTCTTCCTGAACAAGACAGTGGGGAATAGGAAGCAATTTGCACAAGAGAAGCGACTATGCTTCAACTGCCTGGGACGGAGCCACTCGGTCAGAGAGTGCAACTCTAAACACACTTGCTGAAAATGTACTCGTCGCCATCAAACACTTCTCCACCAAGACAATGAAGAAGGCCAGGAAAAGACGAACTCGCCAGCTCCGGCGACAGCAGCTCCGGTGGCAGGAGCAGCAAGTCTTCACGCTTCCAACCCTAGTCCTCCGACGTCCCCATGGCACTATTCACCATAGTAAGACAAAACACAAGTGACCGGGCTATTTTCGTTTACGACCGGCCTCCCGGTCTGTTCTTTACTTTTGAACGGAGCCCAAATGAGCCTATGTTAAATAATACAGAGGCTCAAATAAGGTCACAAAAAGAAAGTTACATTTCGTTCCTCGGTCACTTTAAATTAAGGTCTTAAAAGTGACCGATTGTCTCACTCTGCTATTCACCAAGTAAGAGCTAGACGGTGGTATTCAAATTAGCTGCATAACAGAGCACTGCACCTAACGACTCCAACTTCCAAAGGAGTCCGTAAGGACTGAAGTATACGGGCTCCAGTCAGCTCCCACTGGAGTGTCCTCCGGTGTGGCCCATTTCAGTGTCTCCTTCTCAAGGAAGACAAACCCAGTGGTAGTCCGAGTTGCAGCCGTTATTGTGAAAACCATCACTGGCCGTTTACCAACGTGTCAAAATAATCCTGAGAAATTTTCTCATCTTGTGGGCCTGCAACTAGCCAACAAGAACTTTATTCGACCCGCTCCAGTCGACTTGCTCCTAAGGGCGGACTGCTACACCGATATAATGCTAGAAGGGAAGGTTAAGGGTCTACCAGGGACTCCTACTGCTTTCCACACTATTTTTGGATGGAATTTCATAGGAAAGGTCGGAGCCAGCAACAATCAAGAGTACACACACCATGCCACTGTATCCAACTTCGACCAAGACCTCCAGAAATTCTGGCAACTGGAGGAGCTCAGCAGCAAGGTACAGTCCCACGAAGAGAAGGAGTGTGAGGAGCACTTCTTAACTACACACTCAAGAGAGGCAGATGGAAGATTTGTCGTCTGCCTTCCCATCAAGGAAACCCAGCAACCATTCGGACAGTCTCGAAAATCCGCCATTCGCCGATATTTACAAGAAGAAGCGAGACTTTGCCGAAAACAACACAAGCAGGAGCAGTACAACTTAGACCTCAGCAGTATGCTCACGTCGGGTCACATGCGGAGGGCCCTCCCTCAGCAGCAACAAAATGACGGACCAGGAACGTACAACATGCCACACCACGCCGTCATCAACGCCGCCAGCACTTCCACATAGCTCCGGGTAGTGTATGACGCTTCCGCAAAAAGTAGCAGTGGCAACTCTCTCAACGACACACTTCGGGTGAGACGATGGGTACAGGACGACCTCCTGGATCATCTCCTTCGCTTTCGAATGCACAAGGTCGCCTTGGTGGCAGACATTGTCAAGATGTTCCGACAAGCAAAGGTTCACCCTGACAACTGGGACTACCAGAGTATCATCTGGCGCCCCTGTGAGGCCTCACCAACCGTCGCTTACTGGCTCACTTCCGTGGTGTTTGGACAGGCCAGCTCACTGTTCCTCGCTACTCGCACCGTCAACCAGGTAGCAATGGAAAAAGCTGAAGAATTCCCTAAAGCTTCCCGTATAGTGCTGCGCGACTTCTACGTCGACAACCTGCTCAGAGGAGCTCACTCAACAGACAAGGCAATCCAACTGATTCCCCAAATTAGTCAGCTGCTCCAAAACGAACAGCTCCCACTGAAAAAATGGATGAGCAACAACAAAGCAGTTCTCTAAACCATTCCTCAAGAAAACCGTGAGGTAGAGACACTACTTTACTTCACTGATGCCGATACCATGAAGACCCTAGAGACCCAATGGAATCCTAGCTCCGATGACTTTTTGTTTAGTGTTTCTCCTCCGGATAGACGTCCCCAAACCAAGAGGACAGTGCTGTCAGACATCGCCAAGGTTTTTAATCCTTTCAGTCAGGTGGCGCCAGTAACAATTACAGCCAAACTAATAATGCAGTCGCTCTAGGCGAAACAAGTTCAGTGGGATGAGGAACCTCTTAGCCCACTCCTTCAACAATGGACCAAGTATCGCGAGGACCTCTAAGAACTAAAATCAATTCGCATCCCACAGTGGGTGCTGCCCTCAGCCGAATCAATATTTACCCTTCACAGATTCTCAGATGCATCGGAAAAGCCTTACGCAGCAGCAGTGATCACTCTACTCCTTATCTACTCATTTCAAAGACTAAGGTGGCTCCAGTCAAGCAAACCACCCTTCCTATACTGGAGCTATGCGGAGTTCTCCTCTTGGCGAAGCTCATCTCAAGGGTCTTAAAAGCAATAATTCAACTGGACTTCGGCGTTTCGGAGGCCTACGCCTGGACGGACCCTACCATAGTCCTATCCTGGATTGCTTACAACGCCAACCGATGGTCAACATTCGTAGGAAATCGAGTCGCCCAGATCAAGGAGCTTCTTCCTCCGTCCAAATGGAACCATTTTCGAAGTGAAGACAACCCCGCCGACGCTGCCTCCCGCGGAATTACACCAACGGCCCTCAAACACAGTAACTTGTGGTGGCATGGTCCAAGTTGGCTGTCATCGGTGGACATGTCACAATGCCACAAGCAACTAACGTAAACTACAGAAGAAGAACATAACATGAATCACCTCAACGCGGCCACCTCAAAGTGCCCAACTACTAAGCATCTGGAGTCATTCTTCCTACTCTCTGAATTGGTAAGGGTCAACGCAAACCTTCGAAGAGGACTTTTCAAGTCAAAGGAGACCACCAGTCTCATCGTGCACGAGCTCCGAGGAGCTCTTCTAGTGTAGATCAAGCAAGTCCAGAGTGTAGCTTTGTATGTCGACATGGCCCAGCTAAAGAAAACGGGCAACGTATCTTCAACAAGCAAATTTGCTTCTCTCCATTGATTCTTACGAGCAACACGCACCAACGTATCCCTACAGATTTTCCCGCCATATTTTTTTTTGAAAAGAGCATCCAAAATAACTTAGATTTGCTTAACAACATGGTGCGCTTCATGACTTTTTTTTTCGATAAAATTATTTTTCGAAAAAACGAAAAAGGCCTTAAATTGTATATGTAAGGGTTTTTTCATCCACATTATTAAATTTAATTCAAAATTTTGAAATTTTTTTTTTGAAATTTTAGTACAAAAAACCTTTTCAACGTGTGAGAAATACAAAAAAACTAAAATTTTGAAAATTTCAAAAATTTCGTTCTTCCCAAATGTTTTGTTGATACTACAGCAACGTGCTCTAAAATTTATGAAAAAACGAAGTTTTTGAAATTTTCAAAATTTTAGTTTTTTTGTATTTCTTACACTTTGAAATGGTTTTTTGTACAAAAATTTTAAAAATAAAAGTTTCAAAACTTTGAATTAAATTTAATAATGCATCGTGCTCTAAAATTTATGAAAAAACGAAATTTTTGAAATTTTCAAAATTTTAGTTTTTTTGTATTTCTTACATTCTGAAATGGTTTTTTGTACAAAAAAAGCTCCGAAGGCAGGCAAGATACAAGGCCTACGCTTGTAGTTATGTGTGTCTCTCGACCAAAGCAGTCTATCTGGAACTAGTATCAGATTTGACCACCAAGAGATTTATTGGAGCTCTCTTCCAGTTCACCAGTCAACGGAAAAAACCTTCCTAAATTCTTAGCGACAACGGAAACAACTCCTGTCGACGAGTCTGTAGTGTGTCAAGCCGACGGACGTAATTTTTGTGTGCTCGTAATTAACAATTAAATTCTGTTAGTTTTAGTGATAATCTATGATTAAGTGATATATTATACGCTGCTCTGTCAATTTATCTTTTAAATAAGGCTAACTGTATGTTAAAATTAACTAGAATATAAGTTTAATATCCATTTAAACATTTTGTAAATTATTCTTGACCGCGTGATGATTTGGACGGAAAATGGAGCGGAGTGACGTTACGCCCCACCGCGAAACATCGTGCAATTCAAAATCGAAGACCAAACCGACCGACGACGACGACGTCAACATCAGCCTCCTCAACAATAACAATAATTGTAACTTTGCTAGCAGCTTCAAATTGTGTGTCAACCTAAATTCAAACTTGGTTTATTCATACTTTTAACTTAACATAACTGATTGGAATAATTAAATCACGTAATATTAAACACCACACGACGTCGGTTATAGACGCACTACAGATTGCATGCTATACCCTCTTAAACTTGTGAATGATAAACTGTGCTGTAATATTAGTGTAAATATTGGAGAACTGTATAGGGTTATCAAAATCCCTTGCCCAGTTTATGTTAGTCTGGGGTATCAAAACTAAAATACACAAAAATAGCATAGTTTGCCATATAATAGGTGGGTCTATATCTCATAATATATAAGTTATTTTTTTTTCCTTTAAAAGGGTTTTTGTTAAATCAGTTAATCTTTTAACCGCAGCGCTTTTTTTCTGACGCGCGGGCTCCTTCATCTTACCCAACCTAAATTACTTTAGACTAAACTTACTTTTAGTATATTATACGTTTAAGTATAAAATTGTCTATCACAACGCACTATTTTTGATAGTGACAATACATTTGTTTGTGTCATGTTCGTGTATGTGCTATTTAATTGGATTCTTGAAATAAAACCCAGCATAATAATAATAACTTTCAAGGAGCGGCCAACACACTAAAATAGTAGTATCAGTGGCTGCAGGAACCCCAGACATTAACACAATTTTCAAGACAACTTGCAGCCGACAGAATTGAGTGGAAATTCATTCATTCTAGTGCACCACACATGGGAGGATCGTGGAAAGCAGCCGTAAAGAAAATGAAGTACCACTTAACCCGAATTATAAAGGAAGCCGACCTCACCCATGAACAATTTTATACGGTACTCAAACGGGTAGAGGCTATCCTTAACTCTGGACCACTGTTGCCCGCCTCGACACATCCACGAGATCCAGAACCTCTAACACCAGCTCACTTTCTCATTGGACGTCCGCTAACAGCATAGCCAGAAGTCGACCTGTCCAATTTCAACCCATTGCGTCTCAACCAGTGGCAACGAGTCCAACAAGTATCCCAACACGTCTAAAACCGATAAAGCAAAGAATACTTGTCCAGTCTACAGGCCAGTCGAAAGAAATGGACACAAAAAAACGATAATCTACTGAAAGGGGATCTCGTCATCATAAAACAAGAAAACTTGCCACCCCTCCGATGGGAGATGGTCTGAATCACTCAAGTTCACAAGGGAGAAAAAAGCCTCGTCCAAGTCGTAACAGTTAGAACAGCTAATAACAAGTTGTTCCAACGACCTATAGTGAAGCTCTGACGACTACCGGTGGACATTTAACAACAATTATGTAATGTAATAGTAATGTAGATCATGTAATGAATTTCATTTCTATTGTTGCTCCTGTGGACCAAGGGGGGGGGGGGTAAATGTTCTGTGTAAAACAGAAGTTTGAGAGAATATAGCGTTAAGTAAAATATTATTCAATATTTATTCATGTATGTATATGTAATGATGTGAATTTTGAGCTCCGTTAAAATCACCTTCCCTATCCCTTAGCATTAGCAACATCTTATTACTTCTGATAAGCATGTTTTCAAACTTCTAATCAGACTTCTACCCAAGCCACATTCTAACATTCCCAAATCTGCCTCACCTGCTCTCAAGAATAAAGTTCACCGTGTGGTAGATCAGAAGGAAAAAGAGATCCAAACGAAGAACATCAAAGTTGTGTGCGTGTAAATAAAGTCCTAAGTATATTGTAAATCATTAACGTGAAACCCTCAGCTACTTCATTTAACGCATTACTCCGAAACTCTAGTTTTACTACAGCTACTTTTAAGTAGCTGTGGGGTATCGTTCTAATGTTTCCATCACTTACAATAAAATAAAGAAAATGATAGACCCTACTCGTCAATAATTTATAGGGTGGGAATAATCTCTTTTGTTGTTCTTAGTATAAAAACATAAATGACGTATTTTATACTTTAAAGTATGATTATAATTAGTTTTGTTATGTGAATTAGCTGGTTTAAAGTGAAAAAGGTCTAAGCTAAGTTACTCTATGAGTATTTTAGCAATGGGATTACTTCCTTTGTTTTCTTGGTTTATAGTAAAGTAATAAATAAAAACATAGTTGCTATTGGGTTAATTTATACAATAGCAGTATTTTTAGGGGCTTCTTTTATTTTAATACTGTATTAAATTCGACTATGCTACTTGATTTTTTTATCTTCTCAAAACAGTATCATAAAAATAATAACTCACTAAGCAATAAAACTTAAATATTTTTGTGAGTTAGACTAACTTTGAATATCCTAGAACCCCCTCATAGTTTTATTAACCTAAAAACTCAAAGTTAATAAAACAATGAGCCTTAAAAGTTTATTATATAAAAAAAGTCCTTGTAAATATTTTGAAACCTACATTTTTAAAAAGAAGTCGATTTTGCAAATTTAACTGTAGTAATAGATTAAGCAGAGGAGCTTAGGACTCTTTATTAAATTTACAGTTTAACACCTTACATCAGACACTCTTTTAATTCGATGAATATTCTTAACAAACCATAGAAATATTGAAACTATATATTTATTCTTTGGATTTTGGTCTGCAATAGTTGGTGCTGCCTTCAGAGTATTATTGGTAGGGTTTGGTAATTAATTAGTACTGTTAATGATTGGAGCCCTGGACATAGCCTTTCCCCTTATAAATAACATAAGATTTTGACTGCTTCCTCCTTCGTTAACATTACTTCTTGCCAGAAGATTAGTAGAAAGAGGGGCGGGAACAGGATGAACAGTCTACTTTCCTCGATGCCTCTAATGTTTCCCATGCGGAAAGCTCTGTTGACCTGTCAATCTTCAGCCTTTACTTCGCGGGAGTTTCTGCAATTCCGGGTGCTATTAATTTTAATACTACAATTATTACTATGCGCTTTCCAGGAATGACCTCTCTTATTTATTTGATCTGTCTTTCTCAGTTATTTTATCACTTTTATCTCTCCAATTTCAGCAGGAGCTATTAATATACTACTTACAGACCAAAATTTTAACACAGCGTTTTTTAAATCTCCAGGAGCGATTGACCCTGTTTTATACCAACACCTATTTTTATTTTTTGGTCTTTTGGAGGCTTATATTTTAATCTTGCCTGGGTTTGGCAAGATTTTTCATATTATAACATTTAAAAGAGGTAAAAAGCAAACCTTTGGCGAGCTAGGAATAATTTATGCTGTAATGGCGATTGGTCTTTTAGGGTGTATCGTATAAGCACACCATATGTTAACAGTTGGAATATATGTAGAAAGCCGAGCCTATTTTACAGCAGCTTCTATAATTATCGCTTTCTTATCCGGGGTTAAAATTTTAAGTTGAATTAAAATTCTTCAAGGAGCTTATCCTACTATTACCCCTTCGTTACTATAAAGCCTGGGCTTTGTTTTTTATTCACCTTAGGCGGACTAACAGGAATTATTTTAGCTAATTCTTCTATTGATATTGTTTTGTATGATATTTATTATGTGGTTGCACACTTTCACAATGTCTTATATATGAAAGCAGTATTTGCAATTATAGGGGGTTAATTCACTGGTTTTCTTTGTTAAGAGGAACTCCTATAAATTTAAACTGACCTTAAGTTCAATTTATTACATTATTTATTGGATTGAACATGAAATTTTGTTCTCAACATTTTTTAGGGCTAAACGGAATGCGTCAGCGATACTCAGATTATCCTGATGCGTATGCTTTATGAAATATTGTATCCTCAGTAGGAAGATACACATCAGTCATTGCAGTAATTATATTTATGTTTATTTTATGAGAAACTTTATCTTTAAATTGAATGGTTAATAGAAACTTCTCAACCTATTCTTCTATTAAGTGATTACAAAATACTTCTCCTTTAGATCATTCTTATATTGAATTAACTTTACTTACTAAGTTCTAGTATGGCAGAAAATTGTAGCGAGCTTAAAATTCACTAATAAGAATAAAATCCTTTTTAAAAATATCTACATGATTGGTCGTGCTGTTCGTATGAATATTCAGATTTTTCTTTTTTTAAATTTGACTTTTACATAATTTCATTGAGAAATAATAAATAACTCCTTTCGTTTAATTGACGTGGATTATCAAACTGTAAAAACACAAGTGCGTAATTTAATCACTGCAGCAGATGTTTTACACTCTTGAACAGTTCCAAGATTAGGAGTTAACGTAGATGCAGTACCAGGCCGATTAAATTAAATTAGATTTTTCTGCACTGTATTATAGTGCCGGAGAATGACTAGAGTAGTATTTTAATCTAAGAATGGCAGAGGGGACTACAGTTAGGCTTCTTTGGAGAGAACAATAAATCTAGCTTTTGTTTTGTTAAAGGCCCTGGAGATACTAGTGGATTTTTACATCAGTACACCTAATCTATTATGGGTATATTTTAGATCAATGTACATAGACCTAAGGGAAGGATGACTCATCCTCATGAAATGTGGTTTATCCACATTCCAGGAGGATGAGTCACCCTTCGCGGAAAGTGGAAAAACCACATTCCATTAACGCAGACATGCGCACCACGAAGATTTTCTAAGAGCGCTGGACCTATTAAAGGAGCTGCAGCGCTCTCCAAAAATCAGTGTGTATTTTACTTTTTTTATCAAAGGTTCGACTTTGTATTTCTCTCTCTTGAAAAAGGTAATATTATTGAGTTTCGTTATTTAATAAAAATCTTTAGACATAATAAAAAGTACAGATATAAAAATAAAGATAATTCAGGTTTATTTCTTGGTACACACTTCCTTTCTTCTTTAAAAATTAGAAGTAGCTATCTATAATATAAGAAAAAGAAAAGAATAAAAGGGCACTATAAGTCCTTACCAAAAAGAGTCAAACTTATTTGTGTTGTCCACTTTTATTTTAAGTTCAAAGTTTTTGATTACTCACTATATCTATATAATAAAAATAATCAATACATAGTACATATATAAGAAGACCTACATAGTATAAATATATGCATAGGTAGTACAGTTCAGAACTGTACATAACAAATTCTGGTGGTAGGTTAACGGATTGCCTCTACTGGAAGTTCACTGACTAGATATTCATACAATCTAGTTAAAGGCACCCACGAGAAAACGACCTCAAAACCTAAACAAAGCCAAGCAAGTATAGCTCAGAGCTATTATCTCAGATAGGTGTTCTAAGGTTTATAAAGGTAAAATAAGGTAATTAAAGGTAAGAACTAAAGGATATATACATATTAAAATTTCATATATATGCATACCTTTAGGTGTATGTTTCTAATATCCAGTTTAATTTTAGCCGCTGTTATAGTTCTATCGTATTACGTTTGCTTTTAAAAATATTACGATTTCATCAGTACATTTATTTTGTCTTTAAAAATCGAAAATACTGATCAACTTCAAATATTAATAGTTATTAAACTAAATTGTAACAGTTAAATTGCTTAAAAAGTTTAGGGAGTTATTTGAAATGGCAACTTTCGTTGGAGAGGACCAATTCTTGTTATCAGACCCAAGCATTTCAAATCCAAGCGTTAGGTCTTTTACTTATAAAGTTTGAATTAATTAAGAATTAAAAGTTGAGTTGCTTGAATAAAATTTATTAGGAGTTTAATTTTGGACGCGACTTCCGTTAGGAAGAGCAGATTATATTAAATCCCACCTGGCTTATTCTTCTACGCAGTTAGTAAAGAATAATAATAATAATAATAATAGTAATAATAATAATATTATAAATGAATTAATTATACTTAAAATAAATAATTATAATTAAGGTGTTGTTTTAAACCTTAGTTATAATATTACCACTTTTATTTTTAGTTAACTATAATTCTATAGTTAGCAACCTAGCCGCTTTAACAAATTATTAACCAGTGAGCTCTTTGTTGCTGAAAAGGTTTCTAGTGCCAGTGTTAACTGCAAACAAAGTTATTACAAAACTAAATCCTGCCGAGTACTGCAGATAATTCAAAGTCAGTTTTCATTTAAACCTAGGTATAGGTCATTGCTTGATCTAAACTCTAACACATATACGGCACAACTTATACTTGTCTGTTGTGTTAAACCTATCTCTAGACTAAATTTAGGACTTTGATGATATAATTACACAATAATTATATGCTTGAATAGAATTTATTAATAAAGTTAATAAAAGTTGGTTCAGGTAAACATAGATTAACTAAAAACGCGGATTAAAATTAAATTAGTTAGATTTAAAAATCAATAAAAACGAAATTAAGTTTAGAAATCAATTAAAAGTTAGTTTGCTAAAACTAAATTGACTATTATTAGTAATAATACATACACGAGTAAAAAAAGATAAGAGTATTTTATTATCCAGTACGTTATTAAGCACGGTAGAAACAAAATTTTTTAATTAGCAATAAGTGAAAAATTATTCAATACGTTATCAAGCATAGTAAAAACAAAATTTTAAAAATTAACAATACGTAAAAATTATGTAATACGTTATCGAGCACGGATTAACCAACAATGTAAGTGCAATAAAATTAAGATTAAAACGCAAATTTATTTTTAAGGGTATTAAAACTAAAAATAATAATACTATTTAAACATGGAAGGTGAACAAAGACCATACAAACTTATGATCGCTTGTTATTCATTTTCAAGTCCCACAGAATCAGACCCAAAAGATTTTATAGCAAGCTACAAACCAGCGTCATGTAGTAACTTCTGGGATGACAATATAAAAGTTAGACAGTTTGTGAATTTCCTTCGCGGAACCGCGGGAAAATGGCACAGAACCCTTATTTGAAAAAGAAAACAAAAAGCTTTAGAATTAGAACAAGAACCAGCTCCGTTAACTTAGCAAATACTAAGAGATGCATTTCTTGATGGGTTTGTAGGATTAGCAAAAAATATAAGTGACACAATTAAACTAAATGAAAGAAAACAAAAACCAAACGAAACTGTAGACTACAATTATTCTATACTAGATCTATGTGATAAGGTTGATGATGAAATGGGCGAAGAAGCTAGGGTTAGGAAACTTATAACTGGAATGCAAAATTATTATATAGAGAAGGTACTTCCAATGCACCTACGCAATACTCTAGAGGTACTGCAACACTTGAAAATTGCAGCAGAAGTAAAGCTTTAATCCCAAAGGATAGACGATCTTAATATATTTACAGTGAGTAATGAACCAATATTAAATCAACTCAAACAAATTATTAATTTAGCAGAGCAACTGGGTTTAAAAATAGAACACATTCAATTAGAACAATTAGCGCATAAAATTTAGATAAAGGTACTTAATAATAGAATCGAGACGTTGCAAACCAATCAGAATGACAGAGGCAGGTTTAATAACAATTGACCTAATTTTAATAGGTCGAATTTCATGAATAATAATAATTGATCAAACAATCGAAACATGCAAGGATTTGATAGAAATAATCAACTGATATATAACCAAAACTTTGAATATAATAACAGAGGTAGAAGAAACAGTTGGCAAAATCCCAATACCTTTATGTAATATCCTAGACTGGTCCAAGGGTTTCAAAATCACTTAACTAATATCTCTAGACCATTAATAAATCCAAATAACAGTTGTTATAATTGTTCAGAATTAGGCCATATCAGTCGTGATTGTCCACGACGAAATCAACAGTCTTAAAACAGTTATTTGGAGCAGAACAAAGAAAATATTAAACCTGGAGATTCATATATTAGGCCAGTTGCTGCACCTAGATTTCCTAATAAAACTCCACTACAGGAAAACCGGATGCAACTGACTGCCAATGGTAGAAGTCAAGTTTAGATAAGTCTAAAACTCTTTATGAAGATGTAATTACTATAGAAAATATTCACACATCGTTAAAATTCCCTTGTAAATATATTAATTTAGACGTTGTGGCTGTCGTTGATTCTGGCGCAGCTATAACTATAGTTAATTCAAAAATAATAAAAGAAAACAAAATAAAAAGACTAACAGCACCAGTAATTATTAGTAGAATTAGTGGAATAGCTCAAAGCACTATTGGGAAAACCACTTTAAAAATAACAATAGATACACTAGAATTAAATATAAGGGCTTACGTATTGCCAGACATGAAATATGATTTAATTATTGGAGCAGATTGGCTTACGGATGAAAAATTAGTTGATAATTATAATAAACTCTGCCTAATTCAAAAAGATAATAACGCCCCCTTTCCCTTTCTCAGCAGCAATGGAATGGAAAGCATAACTGACGAGCAATGTTTCAGACCCGAATCTCTAGAATTCCATCGAAATGTAGATATACGGATTCAACATGTTTGACTGAGTGTGCAAACCCCCCAAACATGTTCCGCATATACACGTTTTCATTTTCAAAAAAATTAAACAAGGTATGGAAATTTTTCGATTTTTTTGAGAAATCAAGGTTTTTAAACTTTTCAATAGAAATTTAAACCCATATGATTTGGTCCCTTTCAGAAAGTACTTTAATGCAAACAGGGCTATCTACGGTCATTTTTATCAATTTGAATGACATCGCATGTCACAGTATGTAGTACATGGTTATACTTAAAATCTTATATTGTGCACGAATTCATCCACCTGTACAACAAATATCGGGCGCTTGGGGCCTGATTAGTTCACAGTGGGCCCAAAGTAGATGCTGAACTTACAGCAAATCGGGTTGATCACAGGAAAAAACACTTGTGTAGTAAGCTCAAGATAAAAACTTCGCAGTTAAGAGTTGAACTTACAAGAAGAATGAGCGGGGCCAAGCAGTTCAGGTACGCGTCTAACATTTGACCACCATTACAGCTAAAGCTATAACAAAACTACAACAAGTACTGTCACGGGGACACCGGGATGAAGCCTACAGAGCCGCCGATCCAGGGAGGGCGCGGGATAGGGGACTTTATCCCCCATAGAAAGAAATTTTTAACATTTTAGAGATACAAGTGGCCATTTTTAATATGGCGACTTAAAATTGGCAGCCCTGGGCGGCACTTAGCCCCCCTTCCCTAGGAAAAATTGTGGATCCGCCGCTGATCCTATACAAGTTTATGATTCACCGTTAACTGATGTTAAAGTCCGCTCATTTTTGTAGCTGTTGCTTATAATATTATCTCTCCTTAATTAAACACATAAAAAGTAGAACGATGAATAACTAATTACAGAGGCTATAAAAATCTTACAATGCATTTGGAAAAAAAATTATTTTTGGAATGGGATGGACTACTGTTTGTTCAGATCTGGACTTAGGTCTAGCTTAGGTGGTTTCAGGTAAAATTTTGACTTTTAACCAGGTTGGAATGTGGAAGTTGGTCCTTTTTAGCCAAAATTCATCCTAACTCCGTCTGTTGTTCATCGCAAACGCACTGTAAAACAGATCTGTTCGGCTGTTTGCCTTGACGCTAAAGGTCACAGCATTGAACCGACGTTCTTGAAAAAACTTTTAAGCGACCACAAATGCAAGCAGAAAGGTCTGTAATGTGTTTTAAATTTGCTTGATACAGACCAGTTGTTTACAATTAACAGTTTAATAGACCCATGTCATAACTCATGGAATAAACGAAAACAAAAAAGGGTGAAAGGGCGGCCAGACTTAAAAAACGTTACCCAAATTTACCAACTTTTTGGATCCACCCACTCATGTTGCCAACCTCTTAATCCTTACGTAATTGCCTATCTTTACCGTAAGGTGTCATCGTTTTCCAAGTAACCCCCTCTTATCTTGGGCGGCGCCATTAGTATACGAACCCAATGTGTGCATTAGACTTACGTATTCACTCACATTGCTGGTAAAACTTGATTTCTTCAAATTTGCGCGCGCTGAAGTACAAAAGTTAATTTAACAGCTTTGGTACCCACTCAGCCTCTTGTAACTGCGTTAAAAAGAGGCTGTTCAACAGCTGGGTAAGATTGAAACAATAAAATTATAAATTTCAGAAAAAACAAGCAATAGATTAAATAATAAACAGGTACGTAAGTAATGAAATTCACACCTTTCATTACAAGTGTAACGGCAGACTAAACGCCTGTGTATACACTACGGCTTTTAGATGCTAAGCTTTAGCTCATGAGAATACATTGTAATAATTTTGCCCATCTTTATTTCTGTATGTCCGTCTGTAGGTCGTACAAAACATGTCACTGCAATCACACACGTTGCACCGTAATCATTCTTGCCTGCAAAATTCGTACCTGGCTCACTTCCAATGGCGCTCCCTGCAGGGTTTTTATCTTGAGCTTACTACACAAGCGTTTTTTTCCTGTGATCAACCCGATTTGCTGTAAGTTCAGCATCTACTTTGGGCCCACTGTGAACTAATCAGGCCCTAGGCGCTCAATATTTGTTGTACGGGTGGATGAATTCGTGCACAATATAAGATTTTGAGTATAACTATGTACTACATACTGTGACATGCGATGTCATTCAAATTGATAAAAATGACCGTAGATAGCCCTGTTTGCATTAAAGTACTTTCTGAAAGGGACCAAATCATATGGGTTTAAATTTCTATTGAAAAGTTCAAAAACCTTGATTTCTCAAAAAAATCGAAAAATTTCCATACCTTGTATCGTGTTTTTTAAAAATTTGCATGTAAAATCCCATAATAAAATAAAGTTTTTGAATTTCGCGGATTTTGAAAAACCTTTTTTAATTTTTTTGAAAATAAATTGTATATGCGGGACATGTTTGGGGGGTTTGCACACTCAGTCAAAAATGCTGAATCCGTATATCTACATTTCGATGGAATTCTAGAGAATCGGGTCTGAAACATTGCTTGTGAGAAAATAGAGTAAGAAAGACTTGCAGCTATACAAGTTGACAATAAAAAGAAAAGTACTTTCTGTTTTGTACAGAAAACCATGACAGTAGACCCTTACACTATGAGGAAACTACTTATATATCTAAGCGAAGAATGTAGTTAACCGACGAATTCAGAGTTAAATATATAAAACCTAACAATAATAAGCTCAAATATCTTTTACCACCCCAGGTTATAACCAATTGTGAACCTAATTACATCTGACTTATTAATAATACACCAGATCAAATGATATTGCCTTAAGGAATAAAATTAGACAAAATTTGTACTTTCGAAGTTATTGATATTTAGAATACGTTAGGAATCGCAGAACAATTTAACAAAAAACCTTCTGAAATAGATAACTCAGAGTTGAAACAACAGATAGATTCCAACCTAAGTGTAAAAAAAAAGTGCAAATGTTGGAATTCCTCATTTCTTTTAAAGATACCTTTACTAAAAATTTACCCACTACTAACGTTAATTGCAAACTGTGTAAAAGTAAACTATTTTCAAGGACAGTTCCAATTAAACAAAACCCTTATGATTATTCTGCGTTCGAAATAAATAAAATAGAAACTTAAGTAAAGAAACTTTTACAAAAAGGTATTATTAAAAAATCTAACTCCCCATGGAGCTCGCCGGTTGTACTAGTGAAAAAGACAACTAAAGATGGCATGAGGTATCGTTTTTGTATAGATTTTAGAAAAGCAAATTTATGTACAATCACAGATATCTTTCCTGTTCCAAGATTAGGCACGTTTTTAGACACACTGAAAGGTAATAAATATTTTACTCTAGCTAAAGCACACTCAGGATTTTGGCAACTACGCCTTGATACAGCATTTATGCTCATTACAGCCTTCTGTTCCTCAAATCAGTTATATGAATGGAAAAAAGTAGCATTTAAATTAAGAAATAGTTCAGCTTATTACTACAAGGCTATAAATGAAAGCCTATCATTTCTTTTTTTTAAATGCGTAATTTTCTACGTCAATGACCTGTTGGCATATTTTAAATCATTTACAGAACATTTAGAACATTTAAAAACTATATTTTAAAGGCTTTGAGAGGATGGTTTTAAATTAAAAGTCTCTAAATGCAAATTTGCTGCATCTAAAGTTGACGTCTTAGGCCATGTAATTAGTGTGGATAGTTTATCTCCTTTTCCAGACAAAATTAAAGCTATTACTGAAATGAGACCTTCTCGAAACGTTAAGGAAGTACGCTCGTACGTCGGTCTTCTTAGGTTTTATCAGAAATTTACGCATAATTTCTCTATAATAGCAAAACCACTGACTAGGCTCTTAGAAAAGAATGTAAAATTTAGTCGGACAGAAATTAAGCAAAAAGCATTTAAAAAATTATGAGAGACTTTAATCCGTCAACCTATTTTAGTTCATTTCGACAAAAATAGAGAAACAAAAATCAATATTGACGCAATTTCTCATGGAATCTGAGGGATTTTGTGTCAAGTTCACTTTAACTAAAACCTGTGTTTTGCTTTACGAAATTTAGGCAAATGTGAACAAAATTATGAGATAACAGAAAAAGAATACTAAGCATTAGTTTGGTGTCTTCACAAATTTAGAGAATATATATACATGAGGCCTTTTGAGGTTTTTACGGATCATTTGGCATTAACGCAAATGCGATTCGCAAAAGACCCTTCAAGTGGAAGATAAGCTAGGTGGAATTTGAGATTGCAAGAATACTCAGATATGAAACTGACTTATAAACCAGGGTGCAAGAATGTCGACAATGACTGCTTAAGTAGGTTACCAGTAGGTGAGATACCTAAAGGTAAAGACTAAATTTTAGAATTTCCTATACTATTCTTAAAGGAAAATAAAACGAACATGAGCAAACCACAGGAGAATAATTTTTTAAATATGGAACAAAATGACAGCTTAAACTCAGAAATTAGACAAATATTGTACTAAAATAATAGAAAACTTGGGGGAGCTTGCTCTGTCCTAAATAATCCTCGGCTGATTTATTTTTTGGATCTGCGGAGGGAACCTGGCTGGGTAGCAATCTTTGCCTTCTTGCTCAGAGTTTGTTTTAGTGGTAATGGTTGGTGTGGGGAAGTAGGATTGAGGCGTGGAGGAGCGGCTAAGGGAGTTGTAGTGTGCGATCGCTGATACGTGATGTAATGTCTGAGACGTAGGCGCGTCGTGCTAATGGAGTGAATTGACTCCGCTCTCCTCCCGTGTTTCGGCATAGTACTCCGCATCAATATATTCTACTATACCTATCACTGCAACTAGCTACTGTTCATTCTCTGCGTCCTACTGAAGGAAAGATTGTGGGTTGGATAGTTGAACGTATTACATTTAGAGGGGGCCTAGCACGCTCCAGCTACTTGTTTTTATTCGTCTATCTTCGCCTAGACAAGAGAAATCGAAGTCTGAAAAATGATTTTCGGCATACTGCAGCGGTGCAGTCTAAAATTACTGCCGTGAGGTGGTCTGCAGTTCCAGTCGCAACTTACGCTTCCTCTTAAATATAATTATTGGTGGTTGTAGATTTAATGAGCACTCCCATCATGGGGTGCTCAAGAATCATATATACATCCGTACAGTACACGGTGCTGATATATCCTGAAAAATGGATGAAAGGCTATACCGTACAATGATATAAAAATAATAGAAAACTTGAAAAAAAAGACATAGAAACCATAAAGACATTCAAATTAGTGGAAAACGTTCTTTATAACGTTGCCAATGGATCACTTAGACTAGTCGTTCCTCAAATTTTAGTTAAAGAGATCTTACGGGCAGGTCACAATGATCCAACATTCGAGCATACAGGTTGGGATAGAACATATTTTAGAATTAAGACTAGGTTTCATTGGAGGAAAATGAGGAAGCAAATACTTAAGTTTGTACTATCGTGCCATCTTTGTCAAGTACATAAACATTCAAATCAGCCAGAGTTTGGATTATTAAAACCAATAGATTTCCCAAATGCACAATTCCTAGACTACAGTATGGACCACATAGGCCCCATCACCACTACCAAACAAACATTAAACAAACATTATATTGTTGCCGTAGACAGGTTTACTAAACTTATAACTGCTAAGGCTGTTTAGGATACAAAAGCTAAATCCTCAATTGAATTTCTTAAAAATGAAATTGTTTTAAAGTATAAAGCGCCACAAAAATTATTAACGGATCGAGCAAAAGCCTTCTTCTCTAACGACATGACAACTTTTCACTAAAAATAATATAAAACAAATTTACACGACTCATTACTATTCCTAAACTATTATACAGGTTGAAAGGGCAAATCAAAGTATGGAGAATTTACTGCAAATATATACATGTTATGATCAAACGGATTGGGATAGACACCAACGATTTGTAGTATTTGCTTTAAATTCAAGCCTATCACCAACAACTGGACAATTTCTATTTTACATGACATTTAGTACGAAACCAAGATTAAGTATAGAGAATAAATCATCAATTCCAATCATTAGGAGAAACAGAATTGACAAAATAGCTAGGTTAAATAAATCAAGAGAGTTGATACGAACAAAAGTTGGAAAAGCACAAATAAAAATAAAACAAAGGTATGACAGAGAAAAAGAAAAGTCCATTTATTGTTGGTGACACAGTGAAGCATTATGTACCATTTACTAAGCAAGGGTTTTCGACTTAACTTTTTCAAAGGACGTTTTGCCCAAAGATAGTTAGGAAAACTATATCAGATACAAACGTATTAATAGGAAATAAAAATAAAAATAAACCTGGGCAAATAGTGCATGTCTCTAGATTGAGAAAATATAATGCAGTTGAATCTACATCAAATGATTTAGAACCAGAATATACTAGTTAAAGAATTCTCTGTTTAGAGTTACAAACCGCGTTAAAGAATTGTCATGGATTAGTAGAAATTCTGGTGATGGAACCAGGTCAAATAACGACGTCAAAGAATTTGTTAGGTTGCACAAATATTATAGATATACATAAACCTTTGGAATTAATTTGGAAATCAGCACACGATGAAAACATTCCTTTACTTATTATAATAATCAATCGACACGACATGAGAAAGATAATTACACATATAGCTGATTGGTCTCACATATAGGCATCTCAAACTAAAATGAAGGCAGATAAACAAGAAAAATTTACAGTTGACCTAATCACAGTAGAAAATTGGAAAATAAAAACTGAAATCAATCAGGAATGGATGAGTAATAATACTTTGATTAAATATAGACTAGCAAACATAGTGCGTAGAAACAATTATTTAAATCGAATACGGGTAAAAGCTTTTATAAGCATTCTTCTATGAAGGGAAAATATCACACCAATAGCATTTTACCACTGCAGTAATGCTACTATAATTGTAATTATTTGGCTTTGCAAACAAATAATAACAGGTATAATTGATGCCGCAACAGTTCGAACCATGATGAAGCAAGTTGTGCAATCAAACAAAATATTGAATATAGACATAATTATTATTTGCAAAGAGATTTTATTGATTTGTAATAAGAAAGAATCTACGCCACATGAGAAATTTCAAAAGTTATACAGTACAACAAATGATAAAAAGGGACCTATTTTAGTAGATAATAATTAAAGTAGTTCTGAAGATGAACACAATAAAGCAAAGCAAGTATCTAGATTTGGCACAAAATATAAAAAACCAGATTGGTTTGGAAGTCGCCTTTAAATATACAAATAAATTTAATAGCTTAAATATTTTATTTTATAGAAAATAGAAGGGCAAACAGAAAAATTCAGAAAAACCACAAAACAAACATCCTAGAAAACGAATACAAATAGTGAGAATAAATAACCGAAACTTAATAATATATATTTCGGCACTACTCAGCTGTAGTATTGCAAAAGATCTCTTTTCAACCGTACACATAGACTTAGGAGTCACGATTGAAAAATTAAAACAATAAACTTGTACGAAGGCTTAGCGCCAATTCTGTTCAAAATTCTAAACATACCTCCATTATTACCAAAAAGCATGCAGACAAATTATACATGCGAGACATACAAAACTTATGTGCGCACATGTTATATAAGTAGACGCATAGGGTTAATGATGAAGGACAATTTCAATACGACGGAACATTTGCATCAAGCACTTGATTACCAAACAAATATTCTGATTACTCACACACTGATGAATGGGTTCGTGAAATAAGCAAAAGAAATAAACAATCTGAGCCAAGTGTAGTCGGCACAGCTTTCCATAGTTGGTTTGGTGTCGCTCTTTAATCACAAAGCTATATTATACTGCAGAACCAGCAAACGTCACAAACAGTAGTACAAAACATAAAAAATAAACTTATTAAGGAACATCAAGGGACGATTTAAATAGCATCTACAGTAAATAGTCTTCAAGCAACAGTACAACGATATATAAGTTCTCAAAAGACACAAATGAGCAATATTACTAAACATTTTGCAAACTTAATTGAAATATAACCATTGCTAATTTGTATTTCTTGTTGGCAGATTTAAGCTCAAACACCCATCAAAGCCTTATTATAAATGCATATCTAGATTTGAAAAATTCATGCCAAAATAAACTCATTCCAAATAGTTTTATAGATCATACGGTTTTATTTTCGGCTATTGTAAAATTATAAAAAGAGTTAATACGCTTTGGTAAAATAATTACATTACCAAACAATAGAATGGAGAGTTTATATACATACCAAATTACAGAATGCTTCCAAGATCAAAATTATACTATAGTTGAAGTTCAGATTCCTTTTAAATCAGTAAACAAAAACTGGGATTTGATTAACTTTGCACATGGCACAGAGACTTGCAAATTGGATTTGCCCACCACATTAGTAGCTCGTTATGATGAAGAATTTAAAGTTTATGATCAAATTGATCTCAAAAATGCTAATTTACAGACTAGTATGTGTTAGTTACCACTATCTTATAACATCAAACATGCATTTTTACCCTGCATTGAAAGAATCCTTGCTGGATATGTTGTAGAATTACTTCAAATGGTTTGTAAATTTGATTGCATGAATGACACAAATAGAAAAATAACTAGACTCGACGTAAATAAACTTTCAATTGCACATTCTAAAGGCAAACGTATCCACATTAATTGCAGAAATAGGTCATACGATATTACAAAAAGAAAAAATAATATTGGCAATTTAGAAATTAATTTAGACTGTAATTGTAAGCTTGTTTCCGACAGTATGATCAAAGCAGAACCAGGTTTTCCATGTATCAGTAATTACGACAGTGCCTGGCCACATGTTGCTAATGTAGTACCCTTTTTGTGGGTTAATGTAAAAAATCTTGTAATTGCAGCCTATTTTCGCATCAGAAAGACCCAAATTTTTGAATTTCTCTTTAAATTATGATAACGATTGGAAAATGCCTTTCAAACCTATTGTAATTCCTGACTTAAATAATAAAACTACTATAAATTTATTCAATACAACATTAGAAACACATTGAACTATACGCGAAGTTACAGACACTTTATTTTTTGTTTGGGCATTTATGTTTATTTTCAGCCTACGTTTTGCTTGGCTTATTGCAGAAAATTGGCATAAAGGACCTTTATTGACAGTACTTATGGCAAAAGTTACAGAAGCAAAAGGTTATACCCAAAATTACTGAAGATGTAGCGTGCCAATTCACATTGAAATTATGATTGGCGTACTATTTACTATAATAATAATAGCGGCACTTCATAGAGGCGCGATTTCTGTGTGCTAAAAATTATATTGAACTTGCCAATCCCGTCAATATTTAATTCTTAAAGGAAAGAAAGAAGCCGCAAGGGCTTTGCGACTTAATAATTTAATGAATCACCAACAAACATGTTTTAGACGTTCCAGTCGAAGAAACCTACCATCCACACTTTACGCGCAAATCCATTTAATAAAGTATAAATATAAAAAGACGAGATAAAAACTATAATATAAATACGAAAACAACTAAATTTTTTTACATATATAAGTAATGTAGTTAAAAGTACTGTATTTACCTATTAACGTGGAGTAGTTATAATGTAATATTTACAAATTAAGTTGAAAAATTACTGTAGAAACAGTAATATAATAGTGCTTAGTATTAACGCTTAAATACTTTAAGAGCATATAAAACAAAATGATTAAAAAAGCAACACAAGATTGTTGAAAGTCGTGTACCGGAAATTAGTTTAACAACTAAGATTTATTCAAAACCAATATTTTCGGAAACATTTTAATCATTACCAACTATCTTTATTTTAGATTGGTGAATCATCAAGAAAACTCCAAAACAAAAACATAATAAAAATTAAAATTAAAATTCAAAAAGCAAACGGTTCGTAAACCTTTTTATATCTCAACCATAGCACATTAATTTTAAGATTTATCTATTTAACACCCTCCTTTTTGTATTTCTAAGTTAACCTGTGGAATCTATTATTTCCTTAACACAACCACTATGGCTGGAGCTTTTGTGCAATATTTATTAAATCAGCGCCCTGTTAACACTGTGTTATGAACGATATAGACTACAAACGTTCAACACAGACAGTTCCTTTTATAAACTCACGATTTGGCTAGAACAGGACTATATTTTGTTGGTATAGACGACAGAACCAGATGCTTTTTATGTCATACCTGTATCTTGGATTGGATTTTTGGCAATATCCTACGCATAAAACATAGCCGGAATAGTCCACATTGTCAAATGGTAACAAACCCTAGCACACATTCCAGTAACATACCATCAGGCATGCATCTAACCCGACCTATATTACCCAGTACGACTACAATAGAACCCTCTGATTTTCAAATTCCTCAAGTATTTTATTTTAGGGAAGATGTGACAGGTATCCATGACTTCCACACATATAGACCACAGAGTGACACCTCTGACGACATGCCGGAACTTGAACAGAATGAACCAGAGGCAGTTTATGACCCAAATCATAATATTCAAGTTATCAATTCATTAGGGCCACCATCGCCTCCAAAGAATAGGTTTTCCAGATTTATTAAAAGATTAACTTGTTTACCCCAACGTTCTTCGCAACCTGCAATCACACTAAATGTTCAATGTCAAGTTACGTGTCAAAACAATTCACCATCTCCTAAATTACTCTAATGTTAAGCTTTAATTTGTAAAATATGTCACAATAAAGAACTCAATTGTTTGATTACCAGCTGCAATCATGCTTATGCTTGCGGTTCATCTTAAACGATGCAAGATATGCCGCAAGAAAGTGTTAGGAATTTTATAAATCTACAATAGTTAAACTTACTATTTACATCTACTCATATTAAAGCTGCCTTGCCTCTGACTATAAAATTCTATCTCTACTTTATAAAACTAGATGATTGAGTTGCAGGCATTTTTAAAAATATAGCAGACATTTATTGGAAATCTTCCTTCTTTTACATAGGATTGACACAAACATTTTAGACGAAATATCATTGCATACGGAAAAGATCGAAGTCGTAAGTGCAAACTTTACTCACTAATATTTTATATAAATAAAATAAATTCAGCGTTAACCCATTGGAAACCTGAAAATGGTACATACTTCAATAAGTTAATGGATATTGAGTATCATTGCCTCCAATCCTTTGACTCTTGGATGGAATTACAAGCCATTACTTACAAAATGGCAACAACTGGATTCTTTCGTACTGAAAGTAACATAGCCGTTTGTTTATTGTGCAGAATTATAGCAGGTAAACCAAGTATAGGAGTCGTTCCTTCTGCACTTCATGAATCTCTCTCACCTATCTGTCCAATAGTGGTTCTACCCTTGGATCGTTTTTTTAGCATACCATTATTTGCCTTTTATGTACCACTACTACAAGGGAAGTGGTGGAGAGAGAAGTAGAAGTTGTATTAGAAGTTGTACTACCCGAGAGTATTGACTGGGAAAGCCTGGGCCATGGCAAGGATTGAGACACGTTGTGAGATATGGGACTGAAACAACAGATAACCTTGCTAAGCATATTGGCATTCAACTTAATTGTAATGTAAAGTCATGTGGATAAATTGAAACGACAGATAACCTTGCTAAGCATATTGGCATTTAACTTAATTGTAATGTAAAGTCATGTGGATAAATTGAAACAACATATAACCTTGCTAAGCTTATGAGCATTTAAATGCATTTTAATGTAATGTCATGGGTATGAATGGGAGGAAATGAGAGCTGGAGTTGTATTATTGGAGTGGAACAGTGTGACTGGTATATGGGCATTGGGTAGTACTGAGGAAGAGTGGACGAGACCGGAGCCAGTGTTAATGTTTGGACTGCGTTCCCATAGCAACGTGTGTTGGGTATGAGAATCAGCTGAGCTGTGACTGCCAGTGCGGATCATATGAGAGCAGTCATTAATGTATGATATTTGAGATTGATAGAATTCAAAGTGAGCGGGTATTTGTATCGGTTGGATTGATCGCTATAGCAACGGGATCATATGGTATGTAAAATGAGGGGAACAGACGGAGTTCAGGAGTGCTTCACGAAGAGGGAGACAACGTGCCTATATAATTGGATCCGTATGGTATTGAATGGTCATGTACATACTTTAAAGGCTGAGAGAGGATGCCTGATGGATTTCAAGGCTGAGAATGGATTTACAGGCTGAGAATTGCTTTGCTCAACTACAAAGTACAGAAACAGAAGGCAACATGTCTGCTATAGCTATAGGACTTAAACTATGATGCTTGAGATGTATAGAATTTGATCGAGAATGTAGGGCTCTTGAATATTAGGTGCTAATATGCTATTATGTAGAACCCATTACTTACCTATGTATGTATGTACACATTATTTAGTATGTACAGTGTACTAGTTGCGTATTGCTAAATACAATTAGCATGTATATTATATTAAACTATACACATTTAACTTAGTTAAATGCATTAATTACACTGATTTAACGTACATACTTATTTAAAATATTTAAATATTATAACTGCAATTAAAATTAATTAATAATTAATTATTTAATTTTAAATTTAGTTTATTAAAAAAAATAACCATTTCAAAAAATCTACCATTTTCTTAAAATTATGTAACAAAAATAAATAAAAATTAATGTGCCCATTTTAAGCCGATATGTATATATGTATATGTATGTATCAGTATATAGCATATCTACTCACTGTAGCGGGATGTGTATAGTAGTAGGTAGATGTTTGGGTTCTGGATTGAATAATATTTTGAAATATCCTGTACTATTGATAAAAAATGGACAAAATTGGATGCACCTTGTAGCCCTTAGCACTGGAAAGTGCACTGAGTCGGGGTAGCTGTGGTACAGCGGATGTGCGTGACGTGCATATTAATAGCTTATTAACTCAACGCATCGACCGAGGCTGGGCTGAAGCTTCTGAAGGACCCAGTCGGCTTCTAAAATCAAACTTTTGTGACTGATGGAGCTCTGAGCTTTAAATTTCTATGTACTGAGCTGACCACTCGTGCTACCTATAGACGAAACATACCGACAATAAGATATATGTAAATTTGTATATGTACATGCCCAACTGCGTACCTATATACTATGTAACAGTAGTATATCGTTTTAATTATTGATTTAAATGTTGTATAATGTAGATACATACAGTTGCTGGGGTGGGAATGCTCGAATAAATAATATTATATTTTATTATGGAGCTCAATTGGACAGAATAAAGTGCACTTTCAGACCTTTAGCATTGCAGGAATCAAAGCAAAGGGGAAAATTTGTTACTTAGGATGCGCGTGATATGCATATTAATTAAATATTGATCCAATGTACACTGAAGCTGCCTTCTGGTTTTTCTAGAGTCCAGTGAAAATATGAAATTGAAGGTACAGGGCCAGGACGAAAGACTGAATTCTACCTGCTGTGGAACAGATACAAGTTTTTTATTGATGCAAGTCAGGTGGGCCGCAGGTTCCTATGGGATATATGTTTATTTGTTTGTTTGTTATATGTTTCTAGTATATAGTTTATGAATCACACCAATTAATAGGATGAGCGGAAATGCAAGTGCAAACTGCAAGTGTAAAATACAAGGTACAACAGGTGAACAAGTGCAACGAGACGCAGGTTGTTTTTTATATTATGCAGAAACTGTATGCAGGTTTTCGATTGCAGAGTAAAGTTTGATTGTAATGCAGTGTTTACATACATACATATTTACAAGTTTAATTTTTTTGAATTTTCTTTCACACACACACACACACATCCATACATACAAATATTCATACACATGATTTACAAATACGACACACATATATAGATTTACATTTACTATTTACAAGTACACATAATATTTACAAGTGTGCAGTCAATTTGCAGACGCTATAATTAATTCAATAATTTAAAATTCACACGCACTACACAATGACAATTACATTTACAATATTATTATACTACTATTTACAAACATGTACATTTTACTTCACTACGAAACACTACATGTATGTTTATTTGTTGATACATTTATTTTAATATTTTGTGCACTATTATTTTAAACTAAAATTATTTATGTAATATTCATTAACTTCCTAAACTTTAATTACAACTGCAATTATAAATAACACTTCCTATGTAACCAACTTATACTTTTTATTTAATCTTATTAACTAAATCAGTGTGGCCCAAGGGAAGGCTAAAATTACAATTGTTGGGATCTAGAAATACTCTAGATAAATCTAAACTTTTAAAAGCTAACCTACTTTGATGTTTAATAAATAATTTATGGTCGACATTTGCTACTGTATTTACATTTATTTTACATGGTTTGTTAGTTTCTAACATTTGCCTATATCGGTCGTGTTTACACTGCCTTAACAAATTTGCAGGAATACCTGCACACTTTTGTTGTCCAGAATTATTATTATATAACATACTATACATTTTTGGTCTTAATACTATAAGTTCTTTTACATCTAAGCTCTGAATTCGAAGTTTTCCACTTTCACCGCTATTTAATAAATGTAAGTTTGGATGTTGACTTTCATAAATTCTAAAAAACTCATGGTCTCGAGGAATTTTACTAAAATCAAATTCAAATTTTGCTTTGACAATATCATCCCAAAACGTGTTAAATGTGTCAATTGTGTGCATCTCGTATCTATCAGTATCTGTATAATCCAGATGGGCTCTATTATGAAATATCTTACACAAAAGATCCCACTTTTCATAAAAAAGTACTTTTGCAAAATCCAAAATAGCTACAGCAGTCAGAGGGAGGTTAGTTATACGATGTTTTTTAAGGTATTGAATCATTACGCTTAAATTTTCAGAGAATCCCTTAAAATCTTTACAATTAGCATTTGCAAGTAATTTTTCAGCTTGAGAAGCACTAGAGCATAATCGAGCATTGATAAATTCGAGTACTTGGGCTAGTGTTTTGCCATATAAAACATTGGAACTTTTTTTTAATAGCTTATTTTCGAATGGAGTTTTGGCTTTTTTTCTGTTGAAAAATTTGACTCAATGTATGGTTTAAAATAACTCTGTTGCTTGAAGCGTACCCCACAATGAATTTTAGAAAGAACCAAACCTTTAGATAAATATTATTTCAATGCTTTAAAATGAACTTTTGTTTTATCATATAGTGTTAACATAAGCCGAGGGCGGGATACATACTGTTGAATTGAATTTATTGCATTTGTATTTAAATTATACTGTGATGATATATCATGCATATTAAGTACCCGCTGTTCCATAGCAAGTGGCAAGTTTGCGTCTCTAGTATGTAGAGCCAAAGGATACTTCAAGTCACAAACAAGAACGTAGCCATAGCTACCTTCTGTAGTACCTAACGTTGGATCAGTCCAATCAATACTTTCTAAATCCTTTGCTTCTAGATACTCATAGTCTGAGACTACCATCAGCTGCTTCATTCTCTCTGCATATAAACTGTTGATGTCTAGTGAAAGTAATTGATTACGAGGTTTTGATTTATTTAACCCTCCTGCGCATCTTTCATGGTTTGCAATGACGTGTTTGGCTGTAAAAATACACTGCCTACCGCGTATTCCTTGCTTTGCAATTTCTAATATTTTTGGGTCTCTTATATAATCTATCTCTGCTTTTGTATAATTTAAAAAACATTCCCAAGAATAACTAGGCAATGTAAGTGAGTGAGTCGGATCAAGTTCGTAATTTTGAAGTCCAACTTTGCGAAAATTTTGCCATACTTCTGCAAGTAAAACCGTATCTAAAACACATGTAAATCGTGTGTAGTCACGTAGTGTAGTTAGTCTAAATTCAGTACAAACATTTTTGACAAGATCCCACTGGTGATCTGGAATGAGCTCATCGTCCAAAAGTGATCGTCTGAATTGATCTCGGTCTCGTGTTTGGTTATTTAAATCATCTGAACTAGTTAATGACATGAATGGAAAGTAAACTGGTTTCTGTAATAATTTTAATTGTAATTCTGTGAGAGGCTTTACTTCTGAACCAAGATTTAATTGGTTATCAACAAATATTAAATCTGAAAAACATTGAGGCGCAAGTGTAAAATTAAATTCATCTCTTGAATTTAAAGATTCAACAAGATCAAATAGGTTGGAATCAAAAAATAAATTTGCATCCATAAATCGAACTTTTACTTTGGAGTGTAACATTTTGCCAGTATATTTTTGATTTGTTTTGTGTTTTGGTAGATACTCAATGTTTAAATTTGGCAGCCATGTATCTTTAGCTGTAATTGAAATTGAAATAAATTCTTTGGCAGACTTGGCTACTACTTGGATGTCTTTAGCTTCAAACTGACCTGTATTCATGGCACTAACTAGCAAATGATAATCAAAGCAACCCCCGTACAAAGATATTATTGGTATTTCGTACTTGTACTTGATGTTTAAGTTACAGCGGCTACATGCAGCAAACTCAAAATGACCGTGATTTTGGTTATGATGAAACGTGCGAAGAATTTTCTTAAAAGAATCAAATTCACGTCGACACATGTGGCAATGAGTTGCACTTTCAAACTGTGCACGTACTTAGTCACTTGGTTTGACCATATTGTTAGTAGTTCGAACGTGCGATAATAATTCTTCAGCCTAATAAAATATATTTTCAAAAAAATGTTTCATTATATCCTCCCCATCATAAAATTCTGCATGTACTACTTCACTTCTGTCTTTCATTTGCCGAATAATAATCAAGGAGTACGCAGCAGGTGTAATTTCATTTAGAAATCTCGTATTGCTACTTGGAGGTCTAGTATCTTTATAGGGACTCACGAATGTAGAAAATTTATAAACAATAATATATGGGTAAGGCAAGGATTGCCACAATTTTGGAAACTTGACCCTTTCGGAAATATCAGGAAAAACAATTTGCCGTTTCTGCAGAGTTTGACAGCTCAGTTTATGTTTAGTTAAATTATCAGCTGAATTGAAATGTCGATAACACGACTGGCAATAGTAAACTTTTCTATTGTTTCCAAGACACATAAACTTATTTACATCTGTAATCAGAACTAAATGATAAGTCTGCTCATCTTTACTACCATCGGCTCTGTCTTTGTAAATTAAAAATAAATTACACTTTTTAGTTAAATCAATATTCTGACACCTACGAATTGGGATGATTTTGTCGCCACGATGACTCCATATATTAATTCCTAATTTGTTTTTGACTTCAAACTTTTCCAAACTTGGCAAGTCTTTGTTAATTAGAAAGGGGCAGTTAATATCAGTGAAATCGAGTTTATCAAAATAAGAAATATACTGGTCTAGACGTTGTAAGCTCATGCTTTCCCAACGTTTGCTTTGTGGTTTGTCTTTTTGTTTAGTTCTTTGTTTGTTTTTTTCTAATATTTCGTGCCTATACCTGTGTGCAGTAACACAGAACTTAAAACAATCACTACAGTTATTTTTTTTATTAAGATAGCCGTACTTTCGTGGTTTAAAAGCTGGGAATTTAATGTACCCTTTAGCTTTTGCATTTGCAAATAAATTTTAAACTCCTACTTTAACTTGAATTGACTCAATATCTCTAAGCGTCTATCCAGTCCCATTCTTATTAAACTCATTAAGTTTTTTTATAATGTCACTGGCACTGTCAAAAATGAAACTTGCAATTTCCTGGGTACTTAAAATATCATAATTCTTTGAAACAAACTGTATATCACGTTCGATTTTATTTTTTTTATTTTCTACTTCCGTAATTTATTCTAATGTAACTAAAATAATCAATTGTGCTTTAATACTACTGTGCAAATTTATGTTTTGGGTCAACAACTTTACAAATGGCTCGTATAGTTGTGTCAAAAGAGATTCAATATCTTGAAATGTCTCAGTAGGCTGATGACTGTATGTTACCATCATGCCAAGATGTGAACGTGAAGTTTCTTGAAATACATCTAAATCAATTGGATAAGAGCAACGAACTCTTCTTGAAGAGGCAGCTGGCTGTGCAGAAGTGTTGTTGGAAACGCCGTAATTAGTCCCAGATCTATTTGTACTACCTTCAACAAGATCTTGATTTTTATTTTCTGCATGACCAAGTCTTTCTCCTTGATGAAGGCATTGGTGATCTGCCTTGCTTGAACAGTAGATATTGCAATCTCCACAGTGATGAACATGCTCAACGTGAGCTTGGTATGGAACATGGTTTCGGCAAGTAAAACGGCAGCCTGGAACAGAGCACGAAAATATCTGTAAAATAAATAAATCAAAATTTTTATTATACCTTACATTAATACCACTGTTATGTATATACACATGTACTGTACAACAATACACATTAATAAAATACTGCAAAACCAAATAAATATAAATTTTAGTATTATTAGGAATAGCTTTAACTAGAATAATTAAAGTACAATGTAGGAACGACACGTACATGATCGTTTTTACCGTTTGTAGTAGCTGATGGAAAGTTGGCCTGTTCGTAGTACCATGAAGCTGTACGGCAGCGCTTGGAGTATGGAGCTGCAGCAGTGGAAGGTGTAGAATCCATAGTGCGTGCACTTCTATACAGTATATATAATTTACTATATATACTACACAAAGTACAAAATCTACTACGCTTTATAGCGTATGTTAAAAGCAGGCAGACGATAGTAGTTTGATGTTTAGGCTGTTGTTGTTGTTGTTAACGAGAGCGATTGAATGCTCTTTCTAGTTTGAAGGTGAATTTAATACAGAGGGTGAAATGGCCATGAAGTCCTCTTTTGAATCTTGCCCACCCTCCTTTTGTAGAGCCAGTAGTCTGTTTTTATGGTACAGTTTTCTCATCTTAAATGCAAAAAGTGTTAACACCAGTACAAACGACACGTAGATAGCTGTTAACACAAACAAAATTCTATATTTAGTATTATTGTCTATACGTTTGAAGCTATACTATCCTATGCACTGAATGTTTATATGTATTACTTACTCAAAGTGAACAATCATGTATTATTCACTTACTTATATAGTCAAATGTGTTGTGAAGCACAGGTTCTGTTTCGTTGTTTTGATACTTGTCAACCACATCCATAATAATTCCATTCTGTGTGTTCAAATTCTCAAGCATGTACTTTAATGCCATAAGAATTACTTTATGAAACGAACTCGTATGTACCACTGGTAGCGCTGTTGTATCGATTGGCAATGTTGGGTCTGAGCTACTACTCTGTAGCTTTCTCTCAATTTCGTCTAATGCCATCTTCGCTTTTCCATAGCCTTTAGAGGCAGTATATGGTGCTTTATCAGTATACGTATTTTCAACAGACTTGGCTTGATATTGATTTACTTTTGAGTCTAAGGCGCATGCAGTGTTGCACGATCTCCCAAGTGCCATAAAAGCACATATTATAACAACAAAAGCACGTACCTTATACATTTTATATGTTTGTATTGACCACGGTGACATTGCAAAAGCTACTGACAAAGAATTCTATATAATAATAATAATAATAATTTATTCATTGAGTCGATTTGGCCGCAGCCCATACAACATTGATTATTTACATGTTTGACTTTACAGAGGTAGTATATCCTTGGTTTGATATAATAAGTATGTTAGGTTTAGTATATATGTAAAGTAGTGAGGTTATTTCCTGATTTTTTTTCGTGGCTGAAAAGAGAGCATGTCAGTGATTACTCTTATACAGTATGTGTTATGCATTATTTAGTCATGTTACAGATATAAATGATGTAAATATAGTGGTATAGTAAATGTAGTAAAGAGTATTTCCCATGGTGTTTCGGTAGTGAAGTGAAGGGGGTGGGAATAATTAGTAGATTGCTGGAGGGGCAGGGGTTTTTATTAGGTCTCACCGATGCATTCGTAGTAGAAACTTCGAGTCTTTATGGCTATGTCCCAAAAGTTGAAGAGTAGTTCAAATCCCTCGGCGTTGTGGTATGCGTCAAAAATTTGTTCCATTAGGCTCCTTCTCGTTGGTCTTGCATCACTTAGTTTTCTAAGAAATTTAGTTCTTGAGTATGCGTAATGTGGACAGTTGAGCATTACATGGAAGGTGTCTTCCTCTTCCCTCCCACACAGGTCGCAGTCAGGTGTCTCTACTCGCTTCCAAAGTCTGTTCATTCCGTTGAGATTAATAATCTTTCCTCTAAGGATAATTCTAGGTATTCCAGATCTTAGATTCAGTATGAATTTCGCCGTGTTCCATGATAATCCCATTTCAAAGTAATCCGATCTTAGGGCGTGGGTCTTTAGGCGGCTGTAGTGTTTCAGTGTATTGCAACTTTGCATTCTTTGTACGTCCATATTATTACAGCTGAGTCGGTACTTCTCTAGTATTTCAGATTTGTGTTGCTTTAGATAAGCACTGTTCAGCTTTTGGAGCGTACCTTCCATGGATGCATCAGCAAAGATCTTTCTTACTTGTGACAACCAGTTGTATCTATGGTCTGAACTTTTAATCTGTATAATCTCCTCGTAACAGTTTTTAGTTATGCCGTTTTCCTTTGAGTTGAGGATCTTTTCGAGGAACTTTAGCAGTGCTTTGAATAGCTGCAATTTAATGTTTTGCGCTCCTGTCTCAAGTCTAAGGTAATATCCTGGTGTTGAGTTTGTTGTTCCCGTTAGTCTTCTTAGAAACATTGTTTGAAAAGTCTCAAGTTCTTCAATATAACGTAATCCCCAAACAGGAGCAGCGTACATTAATATCGAGCTGACAAGAGATTCAAATAGCCCTAGATGTATTTTTGTATCTTTCAATTTTGCGCGGTAGAAAAGTTCAAATAGCTTTGTCTGCGCTAATCTTGCTGTGCCAAAAAAATGTTCTTTTGCTTCGTTGAAGATTCCACTATGCGTTAAGGGGACGCCTAGATAAACATACTGTTTAACAATCTCCAACGGTTTGCTTTCCCAGTTGAATTTAGTGGAGTTGCTTATTTTGTTACCTTTGCGGAAGATCATGATTTTGGTTTTGGAGAGGTTGACTGTTAGGTCATTATTCTTAAAGAAGCTGCTGAGTGTGTCTATTTGCCTTTGTAGGTCTAGTTCGTTAGACGCAAGGAACATTATGTCGTCTGCATACAGGAGAATGAGTAATTCAAGGGTGAACATCCGTATTCCTTGTATGTTGCTGGCTCGGAGTATTTCAGTGATTTTGTCTATAAAAATAGTAAACAGAGTTGGCGACAGCGTTTCACCCTGAAGGACTCCTCCTATCACTTTAATCAAGTCCGTGTAGCCTTCCTTGCATCTTACTTTGGTTTTGGCTGAATCATATAGTTCTTTGATTTTAGATATGAACATGTCGCTCAGACCCGCTTCTTTTAGTCTACACCACAGTTTGTTTCTTTTTATAGAGTCAAATGCTTGGCTTAGATCGACAAACAGCGCATATAACTTTCCTTTCTTCTTTAAGGCTGGCCTATTCAGTTGTTTCAGGATGCAAGAGTAGAGTGCAAATATATGGTCTGTACATCCTCTGCCTTGTCTGTAGGCTGCTTGGTTTTCCGATATGGTGTCGTTTGTAAAGCAGAATGAGTTAAGCCTGTTTGACATTACACAAGTATATAGCTCGGTGATTGTATTGATTAGGGCGATTAGCCTGTAATTACTAGCTAGTTCTGCGTCTCCTTTCTTAAAGATTGGTGCTGTTATAATCTCTGCCCAGCTACATGGTATTTGTTCCGCTTTGGCTTTGTTGAGCAGCTGAAGTAAGTAGTCGTAGGATAAAGTGTCCAAATGTTTCCATACTTCGTTGAGTATGCCATCAGCTCCTGGAGCTTTGTTATTAGCAAGGTTCTTAATTGCTTTGAAAAGCTCTGAGGAGGTGATTTCAGCGTCAAGTAGGACAGAACCACTTGGTGAAGCTTGCACATCCGGTTGGCACACTTCTACGATGTCGGAATCTGAAGTCTCAAAGATAGATCGAAAGTGCAAGTCCCATTGAAACTTTTCAATGCTGTTGGTTTTAAAACTATATTTTTTGTCTCTTAGCATGTTCACGGCCTTCCAGTATTCTGATGAGTCTTTACTATGATTTACAGCTGTTTGGACTGTATCAAAGAATGCTTTCTTTTTTTCCTGGCAAAGTTTTCGGTATTCTTTCTTGGCTTGTGTTAGGTCCTCGAGGCTATCATCAGTTGCTCTATTTTGTCGATAATTATTTCTGTACTTGTGCAAGAGGGAGAGAGCATTCCGTTTAGCTAAGCTGCATTCTTTGTCGAACTATTTGGAGCTATGATTCTTTCTCAAGTCAGCATTGGTCTTAGTGCGCATTCCGGTTTTGTTCGCGGTTTGGTATATTAAATCTCTAAGGGTTTTGAAATCACACCGGTCAAGGTTCAATTCTCTGCTATCTACATTGAGCTGGTTTTGGAAATCCATGGCCTTATCTTTGTTCCATTGTATTTTGTCTTCAGCTACACTCATAACACAAGATTGTTTTTGCCAGCTGTGTTTGATCTTAACTAGGATTGGCAGGTGGTCTGATTCCAAGCATTCGATTACTGAGAAATCCTCAACGTAGTCTATTGTTCTGTCATTACATATACACAAGTCTATGAGGATGCTTCCATTATGTCTTATGTAAGTAGGGTGGCCATGCTGATCTGAGAGTGTTCTTCCGTTTAGAACTGTTAGCTCGTACTCTGTTATGAGCTCTATTAGCTTTTTTCCCCGCTTGTTGGTTGTCAAGTCTGACGAGTTTCTGGTTATGCTCAAATGTTGCGTTGCTTGTGTGGTGTTCTCGAAACTGCCAATCCTACTATTGTAGTCCCCCATTAGGATGCATCTTTGTCTGTTTAGTTGAGGTGTGTCTTTAAAAACGTTTTCAATTTCCTCGTACTGTAATGCTGGCAGTATGTATGCAAAGCAGATGCGGGTGGGTTTTCCTTAACATATAAATTCTATTGTAGTTTTATAGCGGTCTTGGTGCACAAGTTTGCACAGCTGAGTAACATTATTTCTCGTTCCCACAATAAGTCCCCAGCTCTTTCTGCCCTGTTCTCCTACAGCAGGGGTCAAAATAATTGTGTAGTTATTACAAATTCTCTTCAAGTCGTCATTGGTTTCTAAAATCCATGTTTCGGATAAGCAAAATATATCCTACGTCATTTTGTACAATTATTGTAGCCTTGTCTTGTTTGTTTCTTATAAGTCCATTTACGTCCCAGTATAAGATTCTATTTACAGTCGTTTTATTTTGTATTTGCTTTGTGTGTATGGGCTCGCCTCTATCCTATGTAATGTGCAAGTCTGTTACCACGTTGTTGCCTTGTGTTTTTGCTGCATTCTTAGCTTGTCGCTACTCATATTTTGCTTTGGCTATTGCCGCCGGTAGGTCAGGATTAATAAAATATCTTGAGTCTTTTGCCTCCTTTAGCTTCTTCTTGGCTCCCATTACCGTATTTCGGTCTTCAAGGGAGCAGAAGGTGACACAGACTTTCTCTAGCGGGATGTTTCTTTTGATTTTAATTCTTCTGACCGTGGCTAGGCTTATAGTTTTAAGCTCTAGAGTGTCATGAATGAAGCTAGTGACAAGGGTTCTAAGGGTTTCCTGGTTTTCTTCCTTTTGAACTTTGATGCCAGTAAAGATAAGATTGAGTTTTTTGGCCTCTAGTTCCACTCAGAAGAGTCTTTTTTCCATTTCGTTGTTCGTCGTGGAGCCGTTCGATGAGATTGGGTTCTGCTCTAATGTTACAATTCTAGTTTTAAGCTGCTCGTTCTCGTCTTCTAGAATTTGTATTCGTGACGATAGCACCTCCACCTTGTTGTTTAGTGAAAGTTCGATTGAGTCGAGTCGCTCTTGAATATTGTTTTCCGTTGCTGCTATTTTTTGCGATAAGTTTGTTGTGACCTCAAGGTTTCCCTGCGTGATGGCTGCCAGTACGTCCTGAAAACTCATTTTGTTGCTGTTAGCTACGTTTCCCTCCTTAAATTTGTCAAATTCCAGCAAGTCGTCGACAGTCAGTGCTTGTGGTTTCGCTTTTTTGCTGTCTTTATCGTCGTCCTCAAATGCTAGTTTACGCTTTTTATTCTCTTCAGTGGTTGTCAGTCTATCCAGTTCTTGGGAGGGAGGGGGGGTTCTGTCTATTTGTTTACCGTCTATAATTATGTTCGGCATAGGTTAAACAGGCAACACTCTTTAGCGTCGCCAATGAGTGGTTGCTTATTTCAGGGTCGGCGTCGCCAATCGTTATGCTTAGGTGTGCTTCGCATGAACCTTCGCTCGTTTCCTGTCGAGTCAATACTTTATCTGTATCCGTAATTTATATGTCCTACTGTAGCGTACGAGTTATTTGTGTCTTCTTATGGTGGTCGTATTATCATGGTCTCACTGTAGTATGTGTGATATAAGGGTAGTCTTTGTGTTATCCGAGTTCCACCGTATAAGTCCGTCTTATTCGGGTCTCACTGTAGCCTTTGTGTTATACGAGTTTCACTGTATAAGTCCGTCTTATTTGGGTCTCAGAATTCTATATAGTTGCTCTTTATATGCATTTATTTTCTAGCTGCTCTTTTATGTATGTGTGACGTCATACGCTTGTGTTTTAATACTACATGCTTTTGATTAGCATGAGGTTTACGATTCTTTTTCTTATGTTTGGCAACAATGTTTTCGTATGCTATCCACTCTTGCCTAGGTAGTTGAATTAGTTTTTCTATTCCTTCTGACGCATTGTAAATTGCATCTGTCTGTGCGTCGTTTGTATTTCCTCCTTTCTGTTCAAGTATAGTTTTGTTATGGTCCTTATTATATGATGTAATACTCTGGGTTTGAGTAGTCAACTTTAATGCTTGTTGTTCCGTGCGTATATTCATTAACTCCGCATACAACTTGGGTTCAATTACTTTCATTATAGTTGCCATTTTTATTTATTTTATTCGTAATAATTCTATTTATTAATTGTAATCTTTAGAAATTGCTTCAGAAAGCAAGACAGTACGACAAATTTCACTTTTGTATACTTTATATTATACGGTAGCTAGTATCTTTTGTATTATTTTATGGTATTTAATTAGCAATTTGCATAGGTTGGTGGGGTCGTTGCAACTCAAACGGTTACCTAATACTTTTATTTGATTTTTATACCCTCGCAATGGATGCTTACAGAATTTATTTATAATAAATACAATCTCTGCAAGTGCATACAATTGCTCTGTTGTTGCAGTTTAAATTAAGTGTTTATATACTTTAGCTTTCACAAAAGTCAATTGTGACAGAAACTCGTAATAATTGTCCAATCTGCACTGCGTATTCTGATTTACTGACATTTTTAGCACTATTTGCGAATAAATACATCAGTTTCATTTATAGGAAATACACTATTTCGCACAAAAATCAAAGGGTTCGGGCACTGGGGATGCAAGTCAATAAGTATATAGCTATGTTTTCGTGCACAACATGCTTTTTTGTATGCTTCTTGAAGAAAGATTGGTTTTCCTGGACTGATTTGTTTTGAAATCTGACCAATTATACTTCTGTCTCTTGGAACGTCAAACAAAATTCAATACTTTGTGTTTAAACTTGTAGTTCTTAATTCCTTTGCAAACGCGTTTGTGATAGTTCTGTGAATATTTTTTGAACTAACAGCCTTGCTTTGATATTGGATTCCATACAGTTTAGATGGTCATCTAAAACTAGAAGAAACGGGCCAGATTCAATATTAGCGATATCTTTAATTACTGTAACGTCTTTATCTTCAGTGAAATCCGGATTTAGAAACTCTATTTGGTTAGTGTGGGCACTGACATATAATACTTTATTGATTTAACTATCGATTATTTCCTTTCTACGTTTGACAATTTCAAGGCACAGAGTTGTTTTGCCAGATGAACTAGAGCCACATACCATAGCCGTAAAAGGATGAATTAATCTAAAGTCGACAGTGTCTGATGTTGACATTATAAGATGCAAAATAATACTGACAAAGAAATATACAGTACACGGGTATTTATTCATTTCTAATTTTTATTTGATTTTGTTTTTTTTACATTTTGTTTACATTTTTGATTTTTTTGTTATACTATTCTACTGTTGGTGCAAAGTGCTACTATAAATGTCCGTAATAGTAAAATCTTAAGAAACTATGACAGAATTCTGGACATGCCACTTTAAATGTATTAGACTGTGATTGTTTAGGTGCACAATACACACATGACATTAAATTAGGTATCATACTTGCAAATTTTCTTACTTTCCTATCATTAGCTAATACAGAGCTTGTAAATATATTTAAAAAGTTTTTATAACTAATTCCTAAAGATCGTAAATACAAGTAATATAAGCAGTACAATCCGCAAACTGTAGATCTTCCGCTTTGAAGTGCTGTGCAGTTTTCAGTTTCTAAATTGTTTTCAGGCCACTGCAGGTTACGGTATTGGTGAATCGGCAATCCATACGAGTCAAAATATTCAAAGGTGTCTTTAGATGTCACCCAATAACTGACCCAGTGCTTCCCCAGTCTACCCAGTCTTTTATCCTGTCTGTGTTTTGAATTATTGCAATGGGGTAAATTGATCCGTTCCCATAATTTTCGTTTGCTAATTTCTCCATTGTAGATCTCATTTGATCTGCTGCTATGACGTAATACTTTGTTTGGGTTCCTCCGAGTAAAATTCTGAGACATTTCTGTAATTCACTGGTATTCATTGCGAGCGTGATGTGGTTCAGTTGAGTTCTGTAAAGCAACAGACAGTTTTTATTATGTTACGTTAGATTTTATGCAAAATAAATTGAGTTCAAATACAAGTAGATCAACTAAAAGTGGTTTGATACTTTACATTTAACGATTAATCAATATTTGTTTGTTTTTGTCAAGTTCCACGACGTTTTGGTACTGGCTATACAGAATGGCAGTCACAGAATTTGCCAATGCAGATTTGAACTTTATATTGATCTGAACCTGTCCAGTTTTCATTATGCTCATTGAATTGGACTGTGATGGTACAATTTCAAATGCAAATAGAACATTTCCTTTTGTAAAGTTGGAAGAATTTATCCCATTTCCTAAAGTTGGATTACCTGCTGTTTTCTTCAAAGTATTTAGAGCAAGAAGAAAATTGTCTTCTCTGTTTCCATTAGAGTCTTTGAAACTCAAGGGTAATGTCTTGTACTCTATCGATTCTTGGTTCATAGATACAGCTATTTCACTTAAATTAAAGTGTTGAAAGTTGCAGAACGACTTTGTTAATTTACCAAGATACGCTTGGCTATCCACTAGCCCGATTACAATAGTCTGTGGCAATCGTCCGTTTATACAATTGTCTAGTGAATGCGAACTGACGCCGGCTGGAATAACAAAGGTTTAAATTTCAGGATCAAAACATGGATATTTTAAAGTAATGCCACTGTTTAAACTTGATCGATGCTTTTCAATTGCAAGTGGTGAAACTGTCTGTCTTTTTAGATACAACACAGCATTGAAAATGTCGATACGAAACGGGCACCCAGAATAGCCCGCGCGGGTCTCAGTCTCGGCGTCTATACAGAATGCAGGCAATGACCTTCGCATTATAATACGTATGTCACTGTCTCCTGGAACCATTCGTGTTTGATTAAAAAATGGAGCTTCAGGTCTTCCAACCATAGTAAATGGTTTTGATTTTTTTCCAATATTGTATCGCGCTAAAAATCCACTATACGTTTTTGCAAATGCATCAGGCGTTGAGTTTGGCAAATACAACTGATCTAGCATACTGTTTTTCTTTTCAATTGGATTTGAAGACAACATGCGCTTCAAGTTTGCACTAATAGCATAGTGATTTGAGTTGTCACTGATGAGAGTGCCATTTAAATAAAATTCAAGATTACTGAATAAACTGTAAAACAGCATCGATGATGTTGCAGCTATATCTGCAACTACTACTGATTTATTGTCACTCAGCACTAGACGGCATGTCACTTCCAAGTCGGATTCGTAAAATTTGTAATATTTACCCGGAGATTTTAAAATGTCAAAAATCAAAGGATTTTCATTGTCTCGAGGGCTCAAGACAGGATAGTAGGGATAATACTCGGCAGAGTCTTCAACACTGACATTTGTCGGTGGAAGTTTGTCCAAGATCAGATTACTTTGAAATGATTTTTGAGATCCCTCATACACTGACGGTTCATCGTAAAATCCTTGTGTATCCATGGTTTATTAGAGCTTTAAACTGATATATGTTTGATATTGCTTCTTATAAGTCTAGACATTGAATGGCATTATATGTTTCCCACTGCTGATTATATAAGTATAAACTTATCGTCGGCGGTACATATTCTTTCTTCGCCCTGCTCCAGCTTGACCTGATCTGCGACCTGATCCTCGTTGTTTATCGTAAGATATTGGTTTTCGCTTAAGTCGACCTCCGGTTTGTTGTCGGCGACGTACGCGTCTGCGCTGAGAGCCGCCAGATTGCGTTCGTCGTCTGTTTGCACAAGCTCCTCCACTTTGTGTATTTGGTCGTCGTTGTACAGATGTCATCTTACGTTTTTTGCAGACTAATCGGCAATAGGTAACACGGCACTTTTTATTAATTAAACGGCGCTTATATGGCTTTCTAGATTTAACTGGTATCAAATTCTCTGTGTCACCTAGATTTAACCCTTCAGATGTGTTTTCTACTGTGTTTGCAGTTCCGATAAAATCGTGGTCGCCTGATCCCATTTGGTTGTTACTATTGATTTTAATAATTGGTTCCAAAGTACAGTATTCTCCTAATATGCTGTCTTTTACGAGCTCTTCGTCTACTGTATCAGTGTTATTTTCGTTAGTGTTAGAGTCGTAAATATTTTTACACAAAATCTTACGCATAATTATAAGTCATGAGTGACATGTTGGGCAATGCACTGCAAATTTATTTTTGAATTTAATTCATTAGAAAGCACTGTAAATAAAATGATGTTGTTGCTGTTTGAATGTTGAGTTTAGAATGAGTATGTAAAATAATTGTTGACACGTTTTATACTTTTCTGCTGTATTAAGTAGAACTATACTTTCATATCAGTAAATCATACATTAACAGGCCAATTTAAATCATAATACATTCCACATTATTACATTTTGCGTGGTCTAAACTGCAGTTCTACAATAGTTGTGGAATTTTCCGGCAGTTGACGAGATTGCGATACTCGTTTAATAGAGTTATTTGAAGTATTTGCTGTGCCTGTGGTTTTAATGGCACATACAATATTGGAGAAAAAACATGTACAGTCTCCTTATCGTAAACTGGAGAAATATCTACTAATCGTAGTAATGGCAGTGCATGTGACGCGTACAGTTGATTTTCAACCCTATTGCATGATACAAACAGACGTTTGGCTGGTATTGTCTGCTCTGGCTCTGGCTCTACGTCTTCTTTAAATTCCACGTTTTCTCTTTCCATTTCCTCTTGCTCGGCTAGTTCAGTCTTGAGTCGTCCAACCACTCCAGTTTTAAAAATAAAATTGTCTTCACATCCAAAATATCTATTGACCAACGCTGGCAGTTGTACTGAGATATCGTCTCTCATTTAAGGGATAGTAAGCTCACCATCTTTGTGCTCAAACTGTATTCTTGTATCTCGTAACGAACCTTCTGATAATGTACGATTAATTTCATGAACAACATGATCCAAGTCAACTTCTTCTGGTTCTTTCATTGAAACATAATTTGAATATAATTGAAACAATCGTATGTATAAATATTTGTTGTCCTCAATTTCGCTGTATTTTTTTTTCGTCAAAGTCAGACTCTGAATTATAAACGCCATTGAAAAATTTATTATCTTGTTGAAATCCAAGACAAACAGCAATCTCTTCTGGTAAGACAACGTTTTGATTTTCTTTACCTTCAAATGTCAACTTGCATTTAGTTTCTTTAAGCTCCATAAAAGGAAATTCAATTTTGATTTCAATGATAGTCCTTTCTTGTAGTTCTGTGCCAAACCGCTCAAAGTATTTCTTGATATCAGCGTCACCGTCAATTATTTTCTTTCTATACGGTAATATTGTTTTGAAACCTTCATATATTTTTATAACATTTGAGGTGTTCACAAATTTGTGAGCGACAAAATTAAATACTGTATTCATCAGGACTGTGTCTAATTTTGCCTGTGTTACATTTCCATATGGCAGTTGTCTCCCAGACATAAATCGGTATCGATTAACTATAAATAAAGAGGCTAAAGCTGGCGAAATTTTTATGTTGACAGTGTCATTTGGTGCTAAATTATTAAAATGAATATAAGTTTCTTTTGGATGTTGCCTAATTGCTCTCTGAACAATTTCTAATAGAAAATGGTCAACTGTTTCTACTAGGCGGTCATTGAGGCTGCCCATAAACACATTTATTTTGGATGCTGTCTTTTGAAAACTAAATGCAGTTTTTTCAGTAGGCACGTAATTTAGAAATAGTTTTGGTTCTAATTCCATCTCATTGCTTTCGACATTACGGACTTTTCTAACTAGAGGTGCTCGTGAATTCCGTACTATTGCAGGTTGATCACTGCTTGTGTACCTCAAACTGACTAACCCAACGTCATAATTTTCAAGATCTGATGAAGTTGAAAGTACCGATACAAAATTTGACGGACTGTTGTCTGTATAAATATGGTTTTGCTGGTCACTTGTCAATGTAACATAAATATTCTCTGTTCCTGTTGTGTCGCGATCTAGCACTGAGCAGCTGTGTCTGTCTAATCTTCTTCATTTCTGCAATATGTGCTGTTTAATTGTATTTGCAAGATACGGAATAAACGGTGATTAACTCATCTTGAGAATTTAGGCGCGGCTCAATTCTTCTTTATAAAAACCGCCAGTGATACTATTATCATCCAGATCCTCTAAATAGTAAGTAACAGGGATTGTTGTTAAGTTAATTGACTTAATCTTGAATATTTCAAGACTGAAGTTCTGGTTGTATCCTGTTTAAAAGCCAAAGGTATATTAACTTTATAACTCAATAAACAAGTCTATTTATAGGATAATATAATATTAATTAAAATATTCTAACGTAATAAGTAACGATACAATATACCTTTTTCAAACAAGATCTTAGTCCGGCTAATCCGAACGCGTTCTCCAAGCTTGAAAGCTGACACTTGGCTCTTTTCATTGCTGATAAGATCTGCAAACATTGTTCGCCAAACCTCGTTCTCATTAGATTTATTGACAGCGTTTGGGGCTCTTTGAATTGTAGAGTGAAAAGTGTTGTTGTAGCTTTTCACAAAAGCAGGAAAAATATCAATTATGCGATAGGTGTCCCTCTTAGTCATGAAACGAGCAATTTTTTCAAAAACTGTCCTAAAAACATACACAAAAACACATATTAATACATTAAAATTCATAAAATGAGGCTATATATTGTCTAGTTACTTCTAATTTTGTAATATTCAGACGCACCTTATTACACGTTCTACTATGCTTGATTTTGTTTCGCTATAAGTATTGTAATACTTAATTCGATGACCCTTAAAAAACTTGCGAAAAGTCTCTGTTCGGAATTCAGTTCCTAAACACATAATATTTGAACATTTATTAAATGCGTTTTTTACTAATAAGATATAGCAATACTTGTTAAAATTATAGTTGTATGTTACCGTACCTAATAACAACCTTGATCAGTAAACAAGTAAATTGGTGTCATTTTAGCTTCTCGAAAAATGCTTTTCATTGATTTTATTATTGATTCCGACTTTTTATTTTTAATAAATCTGCAGTATAGCTTCTTGCTGAACGCGTCTATGCAAAATAATATGTTGGCAAATCCTGAATTATGTTTAGCCATGCCGCTTTCAAGTATCTTCAGATCAGCACAGAAAATTTCCCCTATCATATTAACTAATACTCGTCTGCGTTTAAATTTTTTTTTAATTGGTCTGTGCAAACTAAATGAACGCAGCTTACTTAATTCTTGGTCTAAAGTAATTTTGTCATTGAATTTTTTATTGTTTTTGATAAAACCACTTAATGCAGAAAACGATCCTTTTAATCTAGAATTTAAATATGATTTTCGTATATCAGCCATGATGTGTACGTTTTATTTGTGAACCACTGCGGTGTGCATTCAAACTACAAATGGACGCTGTTAAATAATCGCACGCAATTTATAGCACATATTACATATTTACAAATTTACATTTAATATTTGTTACAGAATTTTTCAATAATGGGATTTTTTTATCAGTTTTAAATATATTATACTTTTTAACATATTACAACTATTACAATTAGAAAGTGTAAATTATTATTACATACAAACTAACGTTATATTAAAAGTAAGAGTATGTACACACAAATTACAATGAATAGTATATTTAAAAGTAATAAATTGTATTTACATGTTTTCAAAATGGTGCACTTTTTTATTTATAAAAATCGATCTATTTGGCAAGTCATGTCTGCTTTACGAGATTTTCTGTTTTCTACTTCAAGTTGTTTTAGTCGAGCTTCTTCTTTTCACCGCAGCTGCATTTCATACTCATGCTGAACAACTAAAATTCTTAAGGCCTGTATTATTTCTTTGTCCACAATCATAAGATTTTCAAAACATTTAAATCGAGAAAGAGCTACATAAGTTGTGCACGCTATAATTTCTCTTGTATCCAAGTGCACACATCCGTTTTCTATTGTTATGCCTTGCGATCTGTGAATTGTCATTCCCTAATTTAAGACAGGTGAAAATGCCTGGATTTTAACATATTGATTTGTTTCTAAGTCTAGTTCACAGTATTCAATACGTGTTATTTTCACCCCTTTTCCTCTAGAGGTAATAAAAATATTGTTTCCTCTGTAATTTGGAAAGTCTACAACTATAGCTTCAACATAATTGTTCCAGTAAAGTCTGTTCTTGACGGAGCTAAATATTAAATCCACAACAGTGCCTCGGCTCCTATTACTAAGATTCGATGCTACGTCCAAATTCTGCGTTAACATGATACGTGCGCCATAATCTACTTTAAGTGGATCTTTTAAAAGTGAGCTGGTTTCTCCAATTAAAGCTGGAATAAAGCCTCAATAAACCCAGGATAAAATCTTCGGATCATCTTCGTAAAAAATTACAATTAAATCATTCAAATCATTTATTTATTTAAAAACATATCACCAATCCTAAACTACATTTAATAATAAAATTTATAAGAAAAATTTACTTTGTATTTTTATTTCAAAATACTTACTTATTGTGTGCTGCTACATTGTTGTTTGTTTAAAAAAGATGAATTGATTTTTCAAATTCTTCAAATTCAATATCCAAAAGATCAGATTGCAAAATGTGCCGCTGTCGTTGTTGCAAATTGTAAAGATCCAGAGGGCTACATTTAAAATATCTCAGCCTCATTAGAAACTCGTAGTACTCCAGTTGTCTTGAATCATTTTTGCTCTGCCGAAACGGTGTGTCTAATACAAAAGCAGTATTGAAACTCTTGTACAATTGAGAAGCTTCTCGTAATTCTTGTGAAGTCTGTACTATGAACTGAGAATACAAATTACTGTCTCCCAAACAAGAACATTAAAGAAACTCTCCAAACATAAGTACGGTTCTTCCGCTGAACGGCAGCTCTGCCCGAGATAGATCTACTAGTTTCATGAAGGCATCCACAAAATGCAGTAATTTCAAGCCTATAGTTAAAACTTTGTCAAAAAGTAGAACTTTAACATTCCGAAATTTGTATTTATCGACAGCTGAAATACCGTTCTTAAGTTGGTCAGTGATATTGCCATTTGCAAAAGGTTTAATTTTGAAGCAAGAATAAAATGTTGTGCCTTTTAAACTAGAGGCACATACTCCAAGAAAACATCAAATTCTAAAAGAAAAAGTTTCATCTTGGCTTTGCTTTTGCGACAATATGTGCTGCAATGTCTTTATTACCGCTGATTTGCCTGAGCCTGATATAACCACAATTATCATTCTTAATGGTGTTTTGTAAAATAGTCTTCCAGGTAAACTTATTTGTTTTCTTACCAAGTCCACAATTTGTTTTTGACGTGGAGCTAAAAAAGTGTATGGAATTTCTGGAGGCGCAAAGATTTGCATTCTTGAATTCTGAGATAATAACTCAAACTCTCTATAATTGTTTATTGCCAATAGTTCACAAGTAGTTGATTTATCTGAAATTGCACCACTTAAATCGCATGTACAGTTGCAATCCAAGTTATCTTTTGCTGTAAGTCTGTGCTGGTAAAAGCAATTAGAGCACAAAGTGTGCTCAAGATTAAAGGCATAATAATAAGACTTTGGAACTAGTGGAACTAAATCTGGGTGGATTGAAAAACGGCTTGACCCCGGTTGATTACGTTCTCTGTACTTATTCAATACTTTTGTTACTGCTTCTGAAAATTGATGTGGAGTTCGTTTGCAGGAACAGCAATTTACATGTCTACAGCAAATATTCCTAGACGGTTCAGATATACTCCTTTCTGATGAATAATCGGTTTTTAGAACTTGATTTGGTGGTTTTAGCCAAAGTTTATTGTCTCGTAAATTTGAACATACAAGACGTTGTATCTGTGTTGAAAAAAAAACTATTCTTCGATGACATGCACTACAGGAATTTCGAAGTTGTACTGATCCAAAGTTGTTTGTATGGAATCTAGAATTCAAATCTCTGTTAGCGTATTTTTGTTCTTGTTTTCGTGACCACAAGCTCTTTTTGACTGTGTAATAGCGACCACAGTATTGGCAGCTCACGATAGTTAACATGCTTCTACATAAAACAGCACTGTATATAGTTTTTGTTTAGGCTTTTGATTTTAATGATAGCTGGCACGTAAACTTTTGGGCAAGTCTAATAAGATTTTGATGTTCTTCAAACTGACGGTTTTTTGATATTAAATAGCGCTCATACTTTGAATGATTTTCTATAACGTGTTGTTTGCGAAGCTCTGTAGACTGAAATGTCTGTGTACAGTACCCACACAAATACGAGTTAGCACACGTAACAGTAGATTCTGAAATTACTTTCATCTTTCAGTTCTCTATGAGACTGAAAATAAAATCAATAATTCCACTAATGCACACTGGTTCTAAGTAGCTAACTGACTGGCTGACGGCTTTAACAACCTCTCTATACAAGTGCCTACACTCAACAATAATGCTTAATATTTTAGTGACGCACAACAACCTAGCGTCCCTGTGAATACAAAAGAAGAGAGCAGGGCCTATATGAAACAAGACCAATCACAAGTCACTGCTAATATTGTCAGTAGGTAATACATATGATAATAATGCTTGCACAAACTGCAGCAAAAATTAGAACACTCGAGCTCTTCTAAAATAGAATAACACTCTTGCCCACTAAGCAATTATTTTCATTTCTACTCAAACCTTTGATCCGTAATATTGTCTCAAGTGTCATTGTCTCAGCAATACAACAAACTATAGCAAACTACATTTCATTAAGAATTTATAAATACTCAGTCAGATAAAGTGAGCATATTAAAGTTATCTATGAAGAGCAGCACGGCGCATTTATCTTCACTTCCTCCAGTCACCATGGCAAAGTCTTGCTTGAGTTCTGTAAACATTGAAAATATCAACAACGTTGTGGCATCTGACAAGATGGACTACAATCAACAGCCTGGACCGTCGCGTAGTCTGAACAGTGCATCTTTAAGTACTTTGAATACAGCAAATATTGATTCCCAAAACTGGGCATTCTTTGAAACTTCTGATTCTGTATTTATTGGGGACAACGTCAAAGCTCGTGTTGTTTACAACCCTGGCATGAAGACACATTTCTACTATTTGGGTCGAAGAAACGGAGAAGCTAAGCATTCCAAAATTTCTTTCTCACAATTTGAAAGTCTTTCTTTAGTTAAATGGGCAGCACAGATTTTACAAGAACATAAGGATCACCCTACTGTTGGCCGCAAAGTAACAGATCATCTTCCGTACTTTGCTGGTAAACCAGTCGAGTTCATGTTTGAAGAACCTCGAAGCAGATTCAAGAAGTTTGTCTATTGGAAGTCTCCACATTTCAGTGTCAAGTCAGTCCGAGTTCGCTTTTTATTCAATCAACTGACAGAAGCTTATAACATGCTCATTAATTCTAATCTGTCTGACAAGTACTCTTAGCAGTACCCTAATTACGGTGGCCCGACCATTAAATTCACACTGGTTGAAATGAACGACTTTGTAGCTTACTTGACAAATACAAACCTAAAGCTGGCAGCTCAAGAACCAAAAGAAATAACTGTTACAAAAGAAAGCTTACAGCAACAAAAGCAAAAACGCAGAGCATCACCGCAACATCTTGAAGATATAAAGAAACCAAAACCAGAATCTGAAGCAGCAGTTGAACAACCAAAGATCAAGATACCATGGGAAGAGATATTTGCAGAATTTCCTCCTTCTCCAACCTCATCTCTTGACTGTCACTAAGGATTACCAGACGATTCTGGTTTCACCTATTCAGAAGAATCTGATGAAGACTAGGCAGTTGTTGTTATAAAAACAATGTGATTACAATGTCAGCAAGTAATTTATTTTGTTTAACTTTAAAAAAAATATGTAAATATTTTTTTAATATAATGTTAGAGTTTCAGAAAAAATCAATAGCAACCAATACTAACCAGTTTTAGGACAGTAATTAAAAAGAAGTGTTAATTTTTAATTGTAGTTGTAATTAAAGTTTAAGAAGTGAATAAATATTACACAAATAGTTTTAGGTTGTAAAAACAGTGCACATAATTAAAAATATATGTATCAACAAATAATCATGTAGTGTTTTGTAGTAAAGTAAGATGTACATGTTTGTAAATAGTAGTATAATAATATTGTAAATGTAATTTTCATTGTGTAGTGTGTGTGAATTTGAAATTAATGAATTAATTATAGCGTCTTCAAATTGACTGCACACTTGTAAATATTATGTAAACTTTCAAATTTAATTTTAGGTTGTAAATATTACGTGTACTTATGCACACTTGTAAATAGTCAATGTAAAACTATGTATGTCTGTTGTATTTGTGAATCATGTGTGTAAATATTTGTATGTATGCATGTGTGTGTGTGTGTGTGAACGAAAATTAAAAAAAAATTAAACTTGTAAATATGTATATATGTAAACACTGCATTACAATCAACCTTTACTCTGCAATCGAAAACCTGCATACAGTTTCTGCATAATATAAAAAACAACCTGCGTCTCGCTGCACTTGTTCACCTGTTGTACCTTGTATTTTACACTTGCAGTTTGCACTTGCATCCCCGCTCATCATATTAATTGTTGTAATTCATAAACCATATACCAGAAACATATAACAAACAAACAACTTAACATATATCTCATAGGAACCTGCGGCCCACATGACTTGCATCAATAAAAAACTTGTATCTGTTCCACAGCAGGTAGAATTCAGCCTTTCGTCCTGGCCCTGTACCTTCAATTTCATATTTTCACTGGACTATAGAGAAACCAGAAGGCAGCTTAAGTGTACATTAGATCAATATTCAATTAATATGCATATCACGCGAATCCTAAGTAACAAATTTTTCCCTTGGCTTTGATTCCTGCAATGCTAAAGGTCTGAAAGTGCACTTTATTTTGTCCAGTTGAGCTCCATAATAAAATATAATATTATTTATTCGAGCATTCCTACCCCAGCAACTGTATCTATCTACATTATACATCATTTCAATCAATAATTATAATGGTATACTGCTATTGTAATGGTTACATAATGTATAGGCACATATTAGTTCATATACATATATACATTTACATATATTGCATACATATATCTCATTTTTTGGTATGTCTGGTCTATAAGTAGCACAAGTAGTCAGCTCGGTGCATGGAAAGTTGAAACTCAGAGCTCCGTGGGTCCGAAAAGTTTGATTTTAGAAGCCGACTGGGCCCATCAGAAGCTTCAGCCCAGCCTTGGTCAATGCGTTGAGTTAATTAGCTATTAATATGCACGTCACGCACATCAACAGTAACACAGTCACCCCAACTCAGTGCACTCTCCAGTGCTAAGGGTTACAAGGTGCATCCAATTTTGTCCATGTTTTATCAATAGTACAGGATATTTCAAAATGATATTCAATCCAGAACCCAAACATCTACCTACTACTATATACATCCCGCTACAGTGAGTAGATATGCTATATACTGATACATACATATACATATATACATGTCGGCTTAAAATGGGCACATTAATTTTTATTTATTTTTGTTAAATATTTTTAAGAATTTGGTAGATTTTTTGAAATGGTTATTTTTTTTAATAAACTAAATTTAAAATTAAATAATTAATTAATAATTAATTTTAATTGCAGTTATAATATTTAAATATTTTAAATAAGTATGTACGTTAAATCAGTGTAATTAATGCATTTAACTAAGTTAAATGCGTACAGTTTAATATAATATACATGCTAATTGTATTTAGCAATACGCAACTAGTACACTGTACATACTAAATAATGTGTACAAACATACATAGGTAAGTAATAGGTTCTACATAATAGCATATTAGCACCTAATATTCAAGAGCCCCACATTCTCGATCAAATTCTATCGATCTCAAGCATCCCAGTTTAAGTCCTATAGCTATAACAGACATGTTGCCCTTTGTTTCTGTACTTTGTAGTTGAGCAAAGCAATTCTCAGCCTTCAAATCCATTCTCAGCCTTGAAATCCATCAGGCATCCTCTCTCAGGGTTTTGATGTATGTACGCACACATCCAACCCCTACGGTTCCAATTATATAGGCACGTTGTCTCCCCCTTCGTGAAGCACTCCGGAACTCCGTCTGTTCCTTTCGTTTTACATACCATATGATCCCGTTGCTATAGCGATCAATCCAACAGATGCAAATCCCCGCTCACTTTAAATTCTATTAATCTCAAATATCATACATTAATGACTGCTCTCATATGATCCGCACTGGCAGTCACAGCTCAGCTGATTTTCATACCCAACACACGTTGCTATGGGAACGCAGTCCAAACATTAACACTGGCTCCGGTCTCGTCCACTCTTCCTCAGTACTACCCAATGCCCATATACCAGTCACACTGTTCCACTCCAATAATACAACTCCAGCTCCCATTTCCTCCCATTCATACCCATGACATTACATTAAAATGCATTTAAATGCTCATAAGCTTAGCAAGGTTATTCGTTGTTTCAATTTATCCACATGACTTAACATTACAATTAAGTTAAATGCCAATATGCTTAGCAAGGTTATCTGTCGTTTCAATTTATCCACATGACTTTACATTACAATTAAGTTAAATGCTAATATGCTTAGCAAGGTTATCTTTCGTTTCAGTCCCATATCTCACAACGTGTCTCAATCCTTGCCATGGCCTAGGCTTTCCCAGTCAATACTCTCGGGTAGTACAACTCTACCGTCACACAGTGACTCCGTCACCGACATGTCCGCCACAATACCCGTAGTACCACTACCTTCCGAAACGTTCACCTGACATAACATACACTATACAGCTGGAAATAACAGCTCAAGAAAAATTTTACTTAACACTGATAATACATTTTTCATACCTTCCCCTTTCAATCTATTCAAAAATACTGAACCACATAGCGCTTCGAGCACTCTAGTCAATACCAAACACCCAATACAAGAAACAGATTCCTTATCTATGAAACAAATTGACCATATGTGCAAAATCTGCTTTGAGACTGAGATAAATTGTCTCATACTTCCTTGCGATCATGCGTTTACATGTCTGACATGCGGATTATTACTTGAAAATTGTGGAATTTGTCAGAATCCAGTCAAAGGCGTACTTAAAATATTTATTAGCTAAACAGAAACATCCACCTTTTACACACCGAATGCATTTCGGTCTTAAACCTATTATAGTGCAAAATAGTCACTCTTAACAGATAGAATTTTAACAATCTTTTCTTCCCTATGATTGTTTATAGGTTTTTGTGGGAATCTAAAGAAGCAATAACATTTTATAAAATCAACGCCAAGTAGTAAGTTGTAAATTCAGTTATTTACAATAAACATTGAATGGTTTTCCATACACAATTTATTTGAAAAAACATGCAGCAAAACTATTATATTAATAATTTACTATAAAGTGAGTATCACCGCTTACCGCCCACAGTCTTTTATAAACTGGAAAGTTCCTTATACAAGCATCCACGAAATAGCTAAAGCGGGATTCTATTGCACTAAATGTAATCACATGGCAGTTTGTTATATGTGTCAGCTAACATATCACCCCTGTCGTGGAGATGATATCCAAAATATTCACAAACTATTCTCCCCTCATTGTCATATGGTCACTGATCCCTTAAATATCTTACATAATATACCACTTAGTATTGGCACAGTATTACTACAATCTGATAAATGTGACAAAGCTATTACAAATAATCACCTCTTTATCCCAGGAAACAACAAATCTAAAACCGTTACAACCTACAAAAGCAATTTAAGTACACCAGATATGAACTTCTTGCATCAGCAAAACCTTGCTGTACTATCCATACAAAATATTATTGACACTGATCACAATCATATTATAAAAACTGATTCAGCCAGTGCAAGACAATCGGTCCCTTTTGAGCCCTTAATTAAAAATGACAGAGGACCGGAACGTACCTTTCTTTTTGGCCTCATTTGAGCCTCCGTATTATTTAAAACAGGCCGTTCTGAGCTTGTTTTAAAAGTATAGAACTGACCGGACCTCCGGTCAGTGCAATCGGTCCTACCGGTCACCGGCTCCGTGTCTTACACTGGATTCACCTGCAGCAACTTGTTCTGACCATTTTCTTTGTAAAATTAGTTTAGTAGATGAAATTGATTGCCTTATTGTTCCTTGCAATCATGCTTTTACATGTATGGAGTGCGGATTGCTTCTTGATAATTGTGGCGTTTGCCGCAGATCAATAGACGGCCTACTTAAAATCTTTATAAGTTAAAATATTTTCCAGAAAACTTAAAAATTAAATCCTTCGATATATATATATTAGTAATTAAGGACTAGTGTAGGAAACCATTGTACGATAAAAACAAAACTTATTTTTCTTGTTTTATAGGATTGAAAACGAAAATTTAAAAACAACATAAAAACAAGACTATAGATTGATTTAAATCCCAATTAGTAAGTAAAACGTTTAGTTACTTTCAAATAAAAATACCATGGCTTCACAGGAAGGATTTCTTTTACAAAATAAATATACAACACATTACGCAATAGGATTAATGCATTACGAATACTATCGACTACTAACATTTGATTTTAAACTAATGACAGACATAAATGTATACGAAACAGCCAAATCGGGATTCTACCACACACTCTTGACAAACACCATAATTTGCTTTATTTTTGATCTAACGATCTCAGATCACATGATGGGTGACGTCCCTGACATCATTCACAAACAACTTTTACACTTATGTCTAATAGTGGCATCACCACACGATTGTATCTATAATGTTCCTCTCTGTATTCATATAAAATCTTTAAAATCTAAATATCTTGCAAAAGCTCTTGTTAACTTTATTCCCTATTACGTCATACAAACCCCTTGGTCAAAATTATTCACTACAAATAAAATCAATCACATAAAAAGCGTTTATCTTATTGTTATTCAACTAGCTCTCCTACACATCTTACCCAACTTAGCGTCCTTAGCCTAAATAATCATACATTCATATAAACTCGTTTATCCTCAACTGATAATTGCGAAACTCTTTTATGTACAATTTGTCAACAAGGGGCAGCCAATTGTCTCATACTACCATGTCTTCATAGTAGTAGATAGTGGTATCGCAAATATACAATGCTGAGAGATAGGCAATGTTGAAGGGATAGGAGAATGGCTTGGGGGCATGAGCTGGAGCCGACACCGGTAGCGGTACCGGTACCGGTATCGATGCTGGTGTTGGTAGCGGTAGCGGCGCGAGATGGAGCAGCAGCCCTACTTGGACGGAGCGTGGTACGTCATAGTGGATGACGCTAGGGTTGGAAATAGGGGAACCCCCACGCGATGGAGATGTTGTAGCGGGACGTTGATGGTGCATGAGCTGGGGGGTATGTGCATAAAAAAACGTTAAAATAACGTTATTGTACCCTGTCTAGTTTAAATAAGTAAAAACAATGTAATTGTAATTTTATTTGGGCCCACTAGACCGGCCCTGACAAAAAAATATTTTTTTTCTACTTTTTCATGAAACGTCCAAATATGCAAGAAAAATTTTTTTCGTAAGTAATTTTTTTTGGGCTGACCATACCGGCCCTGACAGAAAAATATTTTTTTTCTACTTTTTCGTGAAACGTTCAAATATGCAAAAAAACATTTTTTCGTAAGTAAATTTTTGTGGGCTGACCATGCCGGCCCTGACAAAAAAATATTTTTTTTCTACTTTTTCATTAAACGTCCAAATATGCAATAAAAAAATTTTGTTCTCTTAAGTAAATTTAGAGAAATAAAAATGACAACATGCAAAAAAAGATTTCGTAAACATCTTTTAAGGTTCAAAGGATTATGCGCAACACATTTATTTACAAGTTTTAGGTTACAAAGACCTTACATTTTAACAACGAACTTTGTAATGACCAAATGGCACACTAAAGTTTTTGTCTATTGCTGAATATACTCGGTTTACATCAAGTGCATGAAATGCAATTTTATTGACTTTCACAATGTAAAGACGATGATTGTAAGATCTAATGTAGTTACTTTGTAATTTTACCACTTTGTCTTGGTTTACAACATCTTTCAACATTTGATGTGTGCATGATTTAAGCGTTGCTTCGGGAGTACCTCTTGATTTAATATCCCAAGTATTATTAAAATATAAAAGAGAATATTGTTTGGGTTTTAATATTACAGCTTCTGCAATGTCCAAACTCTCAATTTTCCATAAACCACGTTTTCCAGCATTACCCATTCGTAGATTAGGAATATTTATATGTTTTGAAAAAAACTATGATTAGGAGGTATTTTACTGAAATCAAAAAGTTCTTTGTGTTCAACAAGTTTCTCAAAAAAGTTATTATCTTTGTCTTTGACCTTACAAATTGCTGAATCTGTATCTGCATAGAGTAAACGAAGTGCTTCCGCAAATATAAACTTAAGCCCTTGGTAAAATCGTTCGTAAAACCGTTTCTTGCTTTTTTCAAAACACGTGAAACCTGCGATTATTATAGTTAGGAGTATGACAAGTACAATCATAAAAATAATCATACTGACTTTTTCGTTGACGGATTTTTTTATGAAACGTGCAAATATGCAAGAAAAAATTTTTTCGTAGGTAAATTTTTTTGGACTGACTATACCGGCCATGACAAAAAAATATTTTTTTTCTACTTTTTCGTGAAACGTTCAAATATGCAAGAAAACATTTTTTCGTAAGTTAATTTTTTTGGGCTGACCATGCCGGCCCTGACAAAAAAATATTTTTTTTCTACTTTTTCATTAAACGTCCAAATATGCAATAAAAAAATTTTGTTCTCTTAAGTAAATTTAGAGAAATAAAAATGACAACATGCAAAAAAAAATTTCGTAAACATCTTTTAAGGTTCAAAGGATTTTTTATGAAACGTCCAAATATGCAAGAAATTTTTTTTTCTAAGTAATATTTTTGAGCTAACAAAAATTATTTTCTACTTTTTTATGAAACGTCCAAATATGCAAGAACATTTTTCTGAGTTCACTAAAAAAAAAATCTACTTAATTATGAAACGTCCAAATATGCAAGAAAAATGATTTTTGCAAGTACATTTTTCTGTTTAATCAGTTACATTTTATTTCATTCAACAAAATAAACAATAAACAGTAAAAATTACGTTTTTTATTTTGCCTGAAAGAAAACAACATTAAATGTAACTTATTCATTGCTTTCCAACAACTTTGCACTTTCCTGTTTGATGAATTTTAACAATTGTCTCATCCTTGGAAGTGGAAATTGCAAGACTCTACCGGGCCAGTTGAGAGTGTCCTCTGAATCTTTTGAACCAGGTGAATTTAGATAGAGTACATACGTACTGTAGCCGGAATCAAAGACAACTCGAGCACGAACGGAGCGGAGATTTAAATCTGAGTTTCGCTAGAAATCACACTTGTCATTGTTGTTGATTCGCTCAGTAATTTCCTTTCGATCTCTTCCATCAAAAAATGGAATGAATGATTGAGCAGATCCAAACTTGTGTTGATGATTGCGAATTTGATTTATTATTTTCCTCACAAAATCAATCAAATCGGCAGAGTCGTATGCTGAAATCCGAATTCTTGTTGGTTTTTGATCTTTTTTGTTCGGTCGTGCCAGACAGAAAAAATGAGTTTCCGTTTCAGGATTCCACCAAGTCCGAGCATGAATGTTTGTCCCCAGCATTGTTACTTTTTCTTGATCTTCATACCACTCCCAAACGTCAGGACAGAACCATCCAAAAGAGATTTAGTTTTCTTTCTCATTCCTGGAGAGTTGTATTTGTAGAGTTTGACATTGTCGTCATCATCCTCGTCAAAAAGAAGCATTCGCTTTACTGCAAATGAAAAACCAAAAAATTGGGTTTCAGAGTAGAAGTAAAACACTACTAAACTAGAACAAAAAAAATTTTACCTGGTTTTTGAACGCTAGAGGATTTCACGTTGTCTTCATGATCAATGTTATTGTCGCCTTCGTCGTCGACATCATATCTGCGCTTAGCTGCAAAAAAAAAGAAATATACACATTAAAATAAAGTTTTTAAAAATAAATACTACAAAATATTACATCAAAAACACACACAAAAAGAAAATCGTACACAATTACTACAGCTGTGAAAAGAAATATAAACAATAAAATAAGAAAAGCTTACTATGTAAACTGGCGCGAGACGTCGAAGCCATTGCTTTTTAGTTTCTGTACTTTTGACCAAGCAATTCACAACGAAAAAAGACGCTTGCTTTGAGCAAACCAAAAATTCAACTGAACGTCAATTGTAAAGCGACTTCTGATTTTATAGTTGTACTGAATCACGATGTGATGTTTGTCTTAAAGTATTCTGTTTCCAACTATGGTATACTTTTAAAGCAATGTTGCACAGTTTAATCGTACAAAGCAAAAGTATTAGTAAAAAAGACGCACAATCAACTAAAAAGAAGAAGAAAACCAGTTTCACTTTATTTTAATTTTTAAATAAAAATGTTGAAAAAAAAATATACTTTGTTTTACATGTATGAAGTTTTTGAAGATACGATTTTAAAAACACGTTTTCAAAGTACTCAACGCTGGTGTCGTAATGTTCATTATTTGAGTTACTGGTCAAATTTGTGAGTGCAGAAAAACTATTATCAATTCTGGATGTTAGTTCTAAATATTCTTTGGTGGGTACGTACAAGCAACTAGATAGTTTTAATAGGATAACAAGTAAATAAAAAGCTTTTGGTTGTTTTATACTCACTATTGCATTACAATTAACAAGAAACCAACTATTTGTTATGTCGTTGTTTCGAAATTGCTTTTAATTTTGTATTTCGATATTTTTTCTTTAGCAATACTAGTTTTTTCACTTTTGTTTTTTGTGTTTGTACAATAGAACCAGGTAACGTGTAAAATGATCTGCAATGTGGAATTATTTCATCTTTAGGTATATCTTTTAAATCTTGAGGATGTTTTATTAATTCAGTTTTTAAACTAGTTTCGTTTTTATGTTCAGTTGACACGTCTTCTTTCGTGCTGTCGTGAGAACCAACTGGTTGGGATAACGAAAAATTTGTAGAAACTGGTTTTGTATCTTGCTTCATGTAAATTTCCATTAGCTTATCGTAAAGTCTAGGTTCAATAACTCTCATTACTGTTGACATGACAAAATAACATAAAAACACGTTCTTAATTAGCAATGACAAACAAAATAGTTGACAAAAATGCTTGAACAAGTTTTTGTTTTTTAATGCAATACAACTTTATATTATCAAAGCATTTTTGACTGGATTTTGTACTTTACGTACAACAGGTTTTTTGAAACTGCTTAAGTTTGTTTAGATCACGTTGTGTGATTGATGTGTCAAATAGACGTACATTTATTGCACATTCAACAATAGCACATAATTGATTTAAAGTAGCTTTTTTAATACTGTTTGCATACAAACGTTTGCTAATGTGTTTCTTTTCACGTGAAATTAAATTATATAAAAACTTGTATTCACGTTCAAGGCCAGTTTTCATTATGTAGGAATATATATTTCACAATTTTGAGGATCTGGATACATCTTTGATCTTACCTAGTATTTTGTATTTGTACTTTTGGGATGTAAATCTAAAAAAAGGTAGCCGTATTTACGTGACGTTACTGCTTTAACGTATGCGTTTTGAAGAAATTTTATGCTTCCTGGACAGATTTGCCGTGCAATGTTTGTAATTACACTGGGATCACGTCGTGAATCAAACAAAACTAAATACTAAGTTAATAGGTTCACGTCTCTAAGAGCAGATTTGAAGGAATTTTGAACTAATAAAATAATCGAAGTGTTGCGGTGATGAGCAAATTTTGTAAAGTATTTTGTGATAAGTACATTTTCTTCACTCCCAGTTTTTGACAGAACCTATAATTGATCGTCGACTACTATAAGTATAGGCGATTCTTTATATTTTTCAATATCTTTAATGTTATTTGAAAAAATAAAATTCGGATCAGTTTTTTGAATTGCAAAGAATTCCTCTTGAAAATCACAATAAATATACAAAACTCGTGTAATATCTGTATTGATTATGTTTTTACGATTTAGTATAAGATTCAATACAAAGTAAGTTTTGCCAGCAAAACTAGGACCTTGACACTGAAGTGAAAATGGATGCAATAGCCTAAAGTCAAAAAATTTTGTATTTGCTAATGATGTCTCGGAAGACATGCTCAATTTTAATGTTTACCAATGCGAATGAATTTCAATACTGAGCCAAATATTCAAGTACTGTAAGTTTTATTAAATTATTTAAGGCTATTATATTTATCAAGTTTACATTTACAAGACATATCGAAACAGCAGAAACAGTTTGGATTAACGTTTGAATCATAGTATTTGTATGGATCAAAATTACAAATGGAATTTATAAATTTTGATACTTTACGATCATTAGCTTTTGCATTATAACTAAATTGTTCAATAAATTTTACAAATGGTATACCAATAGTCATGGAATAAATAAAGTAAACGCAATAATGGCCACAGAGATTAGATTTTGACGATTGCAGTTGAAGCCTGCTTTCCTCAACAATACATTCAACTGGTGGTCTTTCAATATTTTTGTATATACTAATTTCATTAGCAAATGAATCAAAATAATAACAGTTTTTAGGTGATGTTATCCAAAATGCAATCCAATGGGAACCTTTCATGTTGTTATTGTCTGTATTACAAATAATTCCAAATGGTAATGAATTAAATTTAATTGATGACAGCAAAGTATCAGCAGCAGTGACAAACACAGGAACACGTTGGTTTGTGCATTCAAACAATGTGCGTAGAGCTTCTTCTATTGATGATGTATTCATTGTTTGTCTGCAAATGTAACACGCTTATGCTTGTCAACTTGTATGACTGATTGAAATTGGCAATACAAAATCACGTTGATTGGTTCGTCTAACGGACTTCGAAAACGAACTCCAACTTTTATTTGTCCAGATCGATTTACAACAAGACCGTTGTTAATAGCTGGCAGTAGTTGAAATGCCGTCAAAACGTTTCCTGTGTAAGTATAAAGATGTCACTATATTAATATATATATTAAATACACGTTTATTCCGACCAACCAACGACCCATGAATAGTATACAAAATATGATGTAACATCTTTATACTTACCATTGGTGTAGGAATCGCGCGTAATGCCGTTCCCAAGGGCAGGCCAAGCAGCTGCACTTTTAAGTGATCTGACGCCAAGAAGAAAATTATCTGAGCCAGCATTGTTTGCAGTCTTAAAACTAAATGGAATTGCTTTATGTTCGACTGCTTTTCCATTCCATGTTAATGATAACTCATTCATATCTTTATGCAGAAAACTAAAAGGGCTTTTGTCAATTTTTCCATTGTAGGCAGTACTTGAGACAAACCCCACAATTATCATCTTAGGTACTTTTTCTAAGATAATGGCATCAGTGCTATTACTTGTTATGCCTTTAGCAATTGTATACGTGTTTATTTCCATATCATTGCATGGGAATGAATATTTTTTTCCTTCTGAAAGTAATCTCTTGTGCTCATCTGCTATTGCAGTAGAAACAAATTTTCTACGGACATAAAGAATTGCTTCGTTAATGTCAAAACGAAATGGAACGCCATTAACAGATGGCTTTGTTGTCATTGCAGATGTTAAACAAAATTCTGGAAGTGAACGTTTTAAAACCAGTTTTATATCACAGCCAGGTGGTATGAATTGAGTTTGATTAAACAGGTTTGTAACCAATCTTCCCAGTAATGGAAATTGTTTTGATTCTTCAACCAGTTCAAACCTTTTCTTGAAACCAGAATTTTCACTTGTTTTGAAATTATCTTGAACTGAATCAGGATAAAAAAACTCGTCTAACAATAAATCACTTTTTTCTTCTGGACTCGAAGACACAAGTCGCTGTATGTAAGCCAAGTAGGCGTACTGATTGTTGCCGTCAAATATCTTTTGTCCATTTAGGTATAATTCCACGTTGTTGAATAATGCATCAAAGAATAAATTACATGGACTTACAATATCTGTTTTTTCTAACACGGTACTATTTTAATTACACAGCCGGCAGTTGATGTACAACAAAATATCATTCGGATCAACGTAGTCTAATGTATCAAATTCAAATTCAAGTGGATTCCAATTATCTTTAATAGGTAGTCTTGAGTAGTATTGAAGATATTCTCCTTTTCTTAGTTGTGATGTATCAGTTGGTTGTAAGTAAAAAGAATTTAGGTTTGAAACTTGAGATTTAGCTGATCCTTTGTAAGCGGTTGGATTATCTTGAAAAAGAGAACTTGTTTCCATTTTGACAGGTGAAAATGTAACTTATGTACTATTACTTTCTACGAGCCTTGCTAGTTTTTTTACTGCCAGAACCTCGTTGTTTCCCCTTTTTTTAACAAACTGGTTTTAAATGATGCGAAGCACGTCTCTTGCAACCTGATCCTGTCTGTGTAGAACGTTTAATAGTTGTTGATTTATCATGACTCGCGTTGCGTGACCTCCCTGCACCTCCTTTCAAACGTTTTGAAGTTGTCTTTTCCTTGGGTTTTGAAACTTTTCCTTTACCACTAAGTAGTTTTTTACGTCGATAATGACGCTTTTTCTTGATTGGTTCTGACTGAGTGGCAGATGATTTAATTGGAATAAGAGTTCCACTTGATCCTTCGTTAAAGTCACCTGCACCAGTCATTTTACTTTTTTCGTGGGTTTGTTAATTAGAATCACTCTGAGCTGTTGTGCTATTGGCGCCAGTATGGGGAGGTTCTAATACACAAATATCTTGCTCACAAAATATGTCTCGCATTACTCCAGATTTGGTTTAAAGTGTAATTTGACAACAGTTTGACTCTCAGGTTTTAATTTTAATTTTTGACCATGTTCGTCTACAAGACGAATACTAATATCTTGAATATGTTGCCGACTGAGAGGTAAATAAAGTACTGGATTAAAATCAATCCGAGTCTTAATTAAATAGTTGTTGCTCAAATCATAATCGCGAATAATTGGAAGATAATTTGGCGCGTAAAATTGACTTTGTATCAAGTCTGTTAAAACCAAAATTCTTTTCGATGGTTCAGTATACACAGGTTCAATTACATCTTCCCCCTTTTCTTTGTATTCTTCTTCTTCCTCTTCTTCTATTACTTTTTCGTTTTCTATGGGTACACGTGTATTTGTTTAGAATACTGTATCTTCTGGAATGTTAAAATATTGACACACTGCTTTTGGTAATATAATTGAAATATCTTCTCTCAAGTTTACAGCAAATATCTTTCCATTGTCAATTTTAAAATAAATCACAGTATCAGGAAAAACTTGATTTTCAAATGTATCATTAATCATATCTAGTACATCTTGCACAGCCATACTTGCAGGCTCTTTTAACGCAACAGTATAGTTTGTGCTAAAACAAAAGCGAAAATAAGTCCACTCAAAGTCTTCAATTTTTCTGTATGCAGTAGTATCAAATGGTAACTCAGATTTGTAAGTTCCTGGAAAGTACTTTTCCTGCTTAAGTTTTAAACAATCAATATGCTTTTGATCAAAGTGTATGTATGATTCTGGACTTGGATCATCAAATACAAATTCAAATTTGTTATCGCTGTCAAATGAGCACTTAAACTTTTGAACTAGTAGTTTCAATTCTTCTGTAACATTTTTATAATACTGTTTAAAATCTGAATGTCCTACTGCGTTGTTTCTCATAAAGGAATCTAGTGATTCAAACATTTGATTTATTGTTACCAAATTTTCCTCGTTGTCCCATTCAATTGTTTGTACTTTAAATTCCGTCCCAGTTGTTATTTGATCGTATGCTTTCTGAGTTGCTACAGAATGCGGTCCAAATCGTCCTGCATTAAACCGAGTTCGATTATACCCTAAAAGTCTTGCAAGTTCCTTAGTAATTACTAAATGTTGGTTTGGTTTATGTGATGTGTTGAGAATGTCAATGACATCTAAAAATGGTGTCATGTTAATAATTTCTTGTTCCAACACAACAGATATTCCAGTTTTCTTGAACGTGTCTACAGCCGCGACTATCCACTTTAAAAACTTTTTTTTATCTTTTTTCAATGTAACATGTTTCACTTTAAATGGTTTTAAGTTAGGAAAAAGAGGTGCTGTAGGTATTGGAACTGCAGTACTACTCGTTTCAATTGGAACTGGTTGTTTGTTTTGTTCAATATCTTCATGTTTAGGTTCATGATTTTCTGCAGTGTATATTAAACTTAATAGACCATTTTTGTATCTGTTTTCTTGAAAACTAATTCCTGGAGCTGGCAATTTGCCTACAAAGTGGGTATTCGTGTTTTGTGGAGCTTTAATAATGTCTGCGTTGCTAGTTAATGTCACGCAAATGTTCTTTGATGGATTCATGATGCTAATTTCATTTCATAACTATAAAATGCACCACGAACTTGTTCATTATTCAAGTCTTCAAGGACAAATGACCATGGATGTGTATCCTGAACTTGTTTAACTCGAAATATTTCAGATGACCAGTTGGTTGCATAGCCTAATTGGTAGATAAGAAATAAGTATTTAGAAGTATGCTATAAATGAAAGCACACATAAAAAAATGTAGAAAATACTTACCTTTTGTAAAGATATCCTTGACTTAAGAAACACGTACTAAATCGTTTACTTTGAACTGTGGCGGTTTGCGTAAAGTTTAAAACTTTTCAGCTTGTATTTCTTGCTTAAACATGCGACGCCAAACTTGATTTTCGTTTTGCTTTGTTACGTTATTAAGAGCCATACTAATTGTTCTATGATAGGAATGATTTAATGCTGCAGTAAACTGAGGTAAAACGTTGTAAATTTTCTGCGTATTTCGTTCAGTTTGATAACGCTCCAATTTTGAAAACGGTGTTCTTAAATATCTCATAGCTATAGAACTCTTGATATGAGAGTAGATATGATATAATTTGATACTGTGAGACTTTAAAAACGTTTAAAAAGGAGCAGATACATATTGATATTGACCCCTGTCAATATACAAATACCGTGGTTTTGTCCCTGCTTCTTTAAAAATTGATTTAAATGCTTTAATCATACTGACAGATCACTTTGTTTTTAATAATCTAGTGTATCCACGTTTTGAAAAAACGTCTACAACTATTAAAACAAACGTATTATTGTTGTTAAACTTGGCAATGTTTGATATATCCTTCAAATCAAAAGCCCAGGTTTCATTTATGAAAAATGAACGATTTCTACGCAGAAAATTTTTTCTTGCATCTTGATGCAAAGAAAATGATTCAAGTTTTCGTAATTCAGAAATTACTTGTTTTTTATCTTTTCACTTTTTCCTGTTTCTAAGAAATCCTTGCAACCCTGAGAAACTTCCAGCAAATCTTTGATTAACGTATGATTCTCTAATTTCTGCTCCAGCTTTATTTCTACTATCTTCCAAACTAGTATCACGTCCTAGATCTGTTGAAGATGACATGATGCTTATGCAATGACTATGCACTTACGACTGAATGAACCAAAGTTTTAAACTCGTATTTTCCCACCACCCTTTTTTCTGTTTTATTGAATAAACCTATTCAAATTCATTTCACCAATAAAAAAAACAACCAATCACCAATCTAAATCACATACCCAAATTACCATACAAATACATACTACACTGTATAAAAAAAATGTTGTTTAGGTATAACAAATATTATTTTCTAATTTAACCACAACCACTTATATTTACTTGTTATGTTTAGGTTTGTATGTAAACACATAAATATCGTTTTTTTTATCACAAATGTACTCAAAATCACGACTTAACATGACTTTTAACAATTTTAATTTGCTACAATCAACATCCTTACCATGATTTGAATCTTTTGTAACAATATCAACAAAATGTTTTGCATGATTAGCAATAAGGTTAAAATCTGGGTGTTTCGCTTTTTCAACCGAAATATAAGATAATCGTGAAAGAATAAAGTTACAAGACTCTTTACAATGTTTTGTTTTCAAACAAATATCCAAAATACCTTTTTGATTTGCCTCGAGCAATGAGAAGTATTTTCCATCTTCTGAAAGATATATAACATGAAGTTTTAAAAGAGTTTCTTTTCCAAATTTGTATGCTGCTGTCTTGAACATATTTGTTTCCATTCCGCCCAAAAAAAGTTCTTTAACAAACCAGACCGGAATATTTCCAGGTTTGAAATACGCCAAACAAAAATAAATCATTGTTGCCATTGGACAACATTCTGTAACCGCGTCCAAATCCAGTGCTGCTTTCTGTGGTTTTGGCTGAGAATCCATTTCTGTGTTTATAAAACAAAAAAACAAAATTAAATAATTATACAACGTAAACTTATTTCAGTTACATTTGTAAAAACTATTAACACAAGCTTTAAATGTTTTACCTAAAATTCTCTTTTCTTCAAACTCTTTTGTTTATACTCGGTGGGCTCCGATTTGCGTTTAGATGCGTGAAGAGATGTTACTTCCTCCAACTCGCAATCTGAAATGTTTGAATTTTGTAAACATCCTTCGAGTTTATGTAGTCGCGTTTCCTCGTCCAGGAGGTACTCCACCCGAATTCTTTTGTCTTGAAGTCGTGAGAGAGTACCTTGTTTATTATCCACAATCATAATGTATTTAACGTTTTTCACTCTTGAAAATGCGACATAATCCATGCCAGGAAACATCTCAGATGGACCCAAACAGATTGCAAGTTTAGGTAGATTCAAATCTTGAACTCGATGAACAGTCAAAGCAAAACATAATTTTAATGGAAATGTTTCAACAGAAATGCTTTCAGATGCATTAACTTGCGCTAAATGATGTTGTTCCAAGATTGGAACACTAGTTCCTTTAGATGTTTTCCAGACTCGATTACCAATGTAATCAGGAAAATGAACAATAAAACAAAAAGGTGCTTTTGGATCTAGTTGTTTTGCAGCAATTTCGTCTGACAAGTACCTATCCTTTTGTAAAAGTATATCAACCACAACTCCACGACTCCCATTACACAATCCTGCAGCTGTTACTAAATTGTTAAGTAGAATTACAGGACAACCAATAGCAATTTCTAAAGTAACATCACCATTGAAAAACCTGATTGCATATGGAAATGCACGTTGAATCATTTTTTTGAAAATCAACAAAGAAGTATAAAATCAGGTTTGTTAGCTCAACGTTTGTAAAACCTGTTTTCAAGTTGTATAAAACTTTGATTTACTATTACCGGTTATGGTCGTGAACTTCTTTGTTTGTTTGAAACACATGTATTTCATTTTGAAACTCACGTTGTTCTTTTGGTGTTAAACTTGTAAAGTGCCTTTTTTGAATATAATCCACATTATCTTGCGTGACTGAATTATAGCAAAGATTACGTAAAAAAGTTTTGAATCTTTGTTGCTTGTCAGTGTTGCCAGATTGTCTGTAGATATGTTTCAAATTGATGCACTTATCAAATGTTTTGTAAATTTGCTGTGCGTCGTAATATGGACGCATGTTTGTTGGGCAATCAGACGAAACAGGTTTGAACAAACTTGAATCACGTACTGGAGGCAGTTGGAAGTAGTCTCCTATTAGAATAACAGACCGGTTTCCAAATGGAAAATCTTTGTTAATTAAATCTGATTTTCGAAAAAACCGGTCTAAAAGATCAAACATTCGTAATCCAAGAAGACTAAATTTTTCAATGATAATCAACTTGATTTTTTGAAATTTATAAAGTTCTGTATCATTTTCAAGTCTTTTATCCAAGTTTAAGTAATTTGTTCCTGGTATAAACTGAAATGTAGAATGAATTGTTTGTCCGCCAGCATTAAATGCTGATAGCCCAGTAGAGCTAACAATTTTCCATCCAAATGTTGGTTCAAGTTTTTCATAATTTTGTAATAACGATTTTAAATGTTCAATAACTGCTGTTTTACCTACACCAACTTCTCCTGTAATAATCATACGTAGAGGATTCTGAAAAAACTCATCATGCGTTAACTGAAGTTGTGATTTTACACAATCAATTATAAGTTTTTGATTTTCATTTAAACATGAATAATCAATGGACGGTGTTACAACTTTAATATTTAGATTATCACTATGAAACCAGGATTTTAAAATGTTTTTATTTAAGAATTTAAGATTGTCAACACGTTGATGAAAATTTTTATTCATTTCGTCAACTATTGTATGTCTTTTTTATTTAATATTAGGTTGAAACAATTTGTGTTGTCTCTTTGTTCACAGAACACAATCGTTTGTGAATATTAAGAATTTGGGTTCAAAATTCAGTACAATTAATTCGTGTTTCTGCAAAAACAAATATCTTATGCAAAATTGGTAGAAATGCTATTTTATACATTTTTTCATGAGGTATTATCCATTCATAGTTTTCAATTTTTTTAAATAGTTTAACAGGGACTGGATCGTAAAAGGGAAATTCACCAAAGTTTAATGCAAACAAAATAACACCAAGTGACCAAATGTCTGCAGGCTTTCCAAGAAAAGGTTTTGATGATAACACTTCAGGAGAAACATAAGCTGGTGATCCTGATTGGTGTGTCAGTAATTGATCTTCATTTGTTAGTTAATTTGCTAACATAAAATTTTGAATAATAACGCGACCTATTTGTATGTTTAGAATAACATTACCTAATTTTAAATCTTTATGTACTATATTTTGATCATGCAAACGTTGCACAACTTGTAACACTAAAATCATAATTTTTGCTGTCAAAATATCGTTACATGGTCCGCGTTGAACGACAAGTTGTTGAAGAGTTGTAATACATCTACTGACCGAAGGTTTTAAAGTGTAACAATCGTAAACCGATACAACTTTATACTGTTTTTTGTTGCCAGTCTTTAATTTTAAATAATCCATGGTGTTGCATTATACCTGGTTGACTTGAAAGTTTTGATAAAACGTCATACTCATTGTGCAAAAGTGATTTTCCAGTAATATTGTCACGTAGTTTATCGTCTTGAAAATTTTCTTTATGATGCAAGGTCTTTATAGTATAAAGACTATCCGTGTTTTCTAACCGTACAATGTGAGTACTATAATGTTGACTCATATCAGCAATTTGTTTTTCTTGTAGAATAAATACTCCGACTGAGGGAATGCACAATCTTTCTAACGAATTTTCAGACGTCATTGTTATTTTGCTAAATATATCAAGTTCTTTTTTTTGTGTTACTTAAAATTTTAAAATATCATATTGTTTCAAAAATTCACAGATTATGATGAAATAGTCACAATTTTAATTCTATTTTTCTGTTTGAATATGTGATTCACAATAGGTTTTAAGTAACTGCGCATGATTGGGAACTAACTTTGTAAATTTGGTGCGAAATGCATTTGCACAAGAATACAGATTATCGCATTCGCAATTGTTTTCTGAATTTCTTTCTGCATGAATTGCATTACAACGATTTGTTATTTCCTTTAAAGTTGCACCATTTTTCATACTTTGATGAAATTTCATAACTAAAATACAGCTCAGTTTATAATTTTTATAAGAATCATTTCCTTATTTGCTCCATTGAAGCAACAAATTATTAAAATTCATCCCACACTTGCATTCTTGTGTAGTATCATGGTAAATATCAAAGTCACAATTGCAATAATTAGTATTTGTCAACCAGTTTACTAAAAACTCTGGTGAAATTTTATTTTCAACAGTTTTACAACAAGTGTCTGAATCAACTGACTTAAATGGATATTCATTATTTCTAAATTTATTCAATAGAAAATACACAGAATGTCCAACGCATTTATTGTTTATTCGATTACGAATCAAATTTGGATATTTTACGTGATTGTCATAGTACATATAACACGATTGACAAATAATTATTTTTTCACAAAAAATGTATTGATAAACACTGATGCCAGTACATTCAAATTCTCTGTAACTATCATAACTTGTTGGAAACCAACAATCATTCAAACAGTATACACATTTAAAGTTTTCTTTTAAAAGAACTATTTGCACATAGTTACTATTATTTGTAATATTTTCATTGCTAGTTGGATTTATAAATAGAATGATTTGACTTGCCTTTTGAAACAAAAAACGTCTATACACTTGAATATCTCTACACCGGACACAGAGTTTCTTATTTTAAAAGGGAATAATTGCTGTTTCCACGCTTGCACCAGGACAATTCAAATACCAAGTACCACAATAGTCACAAGGCATGATTAACCTAGTATAACCTAATATTTTACCTTCTATTCTATAACAATAGTTACTTTTAACACACTCGGGACGTGGGATCCAACACATTTGTTTATTTAAAGCGTACTTGTAAAATCCAGGATGTAAATTTATTATTTTTAAAGTTAGTTCACACAATTCCTCACACTGACACAACTGTCTATTTTTTGTTTGATAATGACACTCAGATTTAAACGATTCTTTTGAATAATTTTTAAAAACTACATATATTATAAATTTTATATCACTCATGCAAAAAAACTTTGCTTTGCTTAATACTCGTAGCCAGAGTTAAAAAAGATGAATAAATTCTATACACGATTTACAACAGTTACAAGAATACCCTTCTGACGCAATACACCAAACACAATTACAAATTTCCAACTTTTTTAATCTTGATATTATTTCGTGTTCGTTTGGAGGACTGGTGGAGGTGAAGCTAGTATTGAAAACTATTAATCCGGCTGTTGCCATCGTCAGTGTTTAAATGACCAACTTTGTGTTTTACCAACAGGTTTTAAACAACATTTACATTGTCTCTCATCTTTGCCACGCACTCGTAATTCCATGAGAAATTGTTTTTTATACATCTGCGTACTTAGTTTTGAAAACTGGTTTGTGAAGAACGAAACAAGTTTTAAACTTGCTTCTGCAATGAAGATAAACTCACACGAATTCTACTTTTAAGTGCATGCATCACGTAGTTTCTTGATCATTCGACTTTGAACAATCATCGAGAAACTATTCAGTTGAATACTATAAAGCCAACATATCATGGATACATCTCAGCAACCAGGTACTAGTACTAGTACTAGTACAAGTGCAAGTTCAGATCGCCCCATTAAAATTATAATAAACGAAGAAGTTGAAGATTTTCCATCTCCATACCTAACACGAGCTGATCGTTTTACAGTAAGTATAATATGTTTTTTGTAGTATTTATTTTATAAAATAGTAAATATTTAGTATTATAAATATGTTGTATTTTCTGTTCATAAAAGCGGTTTGAATGCCGAATGCACGGATGTTCACACTCTACACGTACTCACCTTTTATTCAATGAACACGTTGAAATCATACATCAGTGTGAAGACTGTGAGCTTTATGTTCCCTACATGGAAAACCACGTATGTACACGACCAGGACTTCAAGGTGGGCATGTCGACGGAAGATCTAATATTAGAATTGATCTTTTAGTGTTTAAAGAACTTAGCAGAAGTAATAGAGGAGCAATCGTAACTTATGTTTATTATCCTACAACTAATTATACCGTGTTTCACGATTTTATGGAATCTACCCAAGATCCAACAGTGCGTCTTGTATCTCAAGTGCTAGAAGCTAGAGATAATGGTGTCAGAGTTAAATTGTGCGTTCGTATATTGTGGGAAAAGGAAAACATTATAACGGACGACAGTGGTGTCAAAGTACCATCATATATTGAGGAAGAAACGTATTTTTTCTCCGAAATGTATAATCTATATAACGACAATGGAATTAAGAATATCTTATTAGAATCATCTTCAGATATGTTGGATCGTATTCGTGAATTTACTGCACAAGGAAGTGGATGGTACGTTAAAAAGTTTTTAGAATTGCAAGTTAGAATTGGTGAAATACAAATGCTAAGTTCAACAAGAGCTAGTGGATCTGTTAAACTTCCTCCATGGTTGAACAACAAAAAAGGAAAAATTAATATCACAAATAACGACAACAAATGTTTTCATTACTGTATTGCAGCTGGAGTTTACATGGATAAATAAAAACACAAACAAATGATACAATTGCGTCGAAGTTCAACGTGGAAACCTTACTTCAAAAACTTTAACTTTACAGGTATTAATGGACTAGTTAATATTAATACTGACATTCCATTGTTTGAGCAACAAAATAAAATTGCAGTAAATGTTATTACTCATCAAGGTAAAAAAATTGTTCCACTTCGTCAAAGCCAACTTAAAACTGCAAAAATTGTAAACTTGTTTCTTTTTAACGAAATTCATAACGGAGAAATCAACCAACACTTTCTGTTTATAACCGACCTTGGAAAATTTATTGGAAAAGGCACATATACAAAATCAACACAGTACTGTTCAAAATGTTTTTCTTGCTTTACAACTAAATCAAAATTTAACAATCACGTTCAAATTTGTTTAGGATTGAAAAAACAAATTTTAAAATTCCCAAACAAAAATAAACGTCTGCAATTTTCGCGACCTGAAATGACTTTACCATATCCATACGTGTTTTATTATGACTTTGAGTGCTTTTCTGCTAGTTTAAATAAACAAAAAGGAACTTCAACAAGTTTAAAAAATGAATTTCTTCCTGCTAGTTACTCGATTCTAGTTATAAAAAATACAGGTGATAATTTACATGTAATAACTTCAGAGTACTATGGTGGTGATGAAGTTATTTAACACTTCCTTGAACGTGTTTTAACTTAGGCAAAATGATTAGTTTCTGATATCCGAGATACTAATAATTTTGCCAGACCAAGCCACGAAGAACAGATAGCATTTGACAATGCTACCGAATGCTCAATGTGTTATCGTGAATTTACTACAATTCAAGATAAAAAATATAAAAAATTCGTTCCTTCTCAAAAACGAAAAGGTGTTTACAAGGTGACCATCATAACCACCAAAATGGTAACATATCGAATATCGGTGCAATTTGTAATCTGTGCAATCTTCGAATCAAGTACAAATATGAACTGCCGTGTATAGCACATAATTCTTCTGGGTTTGATCTTCACCTTATAATACAATCCTAAAGTTCAAAATTATTTAAAGCTTCTGACATCGATGTTATTGCAAAATCAAGTGAGAAATTTATCCAAATGGTTATAAAATCAAAACAAACACTAGGTGTAGCAGCAAGAAAGCGTGAGATAAATGCCAAAATTAGATTTATTGATTCATGCCAATTCCTGAACAGTAGTTTAGCTAATCTTGCTGACAATCTTAAAATAGAAAATAACGAATATTTTCATCTTGTTGATGATTGCTTTCGTGCTATGATTTCAAATTCTCGAGTACAATTAAACAAAGTATCAAGAGATTTGTTACTAAAAAAGATTGATTTTCTGTACAGCTATATGACAGGTCCAGATGTGTTAGACAATAATGTACAAATGCCCGAACGAGATATTTTTAACAATGATTTAACTGAAACTAAAATTACTGATGAAGAATATCAGTCAGTATTAGATATTTGCAAACTTTTCAATATAACTAATTTTAAAAGTTACCTACGATTGTACAACATGCTAGATGTATTACTGTTAGCAATAATTTGGGAAAATTTTCGAAAACAAAGCATGAAAACATACAACCTTGACCCAACTTATTGTCCAACTATTTCATCATACAGTTAGCAGTGTATGTTAAAATCTACTAAAATAAAAGAAGATTATATTAGAGATATGAGAATGTTTGAAATGGTACAGGAAGGAATCCGTGGTGGTATAACATTTGGAACTAGTAAAATCGAAGCTGCAAATAATGAACGTATGCAAAATTATAACCCTGATGAAGAGCGCACACAAATAGCTTATTTTGATTTAAATTTATTGTATGCTGATTCATTATGCAAAAAGTACCCTGTGAAAGATTTCGAGTTCATTGAAGGAGAACATTTGACTAATATTGATTGGTCAAATCCGCAATTAGAACCAGACAAAGGGTATATTCTTAAAGTATCGTTAGGATATCCTAAAAACATTCATAATCAAACAAGTGACGTTCCACTTGCTACAAAAAAATGTAAAATTCGGCTTGAAGAATTGTTAGAACGACAACATCAACAAATGAATGACTTAACAGAGGTATCAAAATTTTTTTTATCAAAGCCACGATTGTTACTAACTTGTTATGACCAAGCTGAATATGTTGTGCATTAAAAATGTTGAAGTACTATTTATCACAAGGCATGACATTACAGAAAATTCATTCTGGTATTAAATTTACTGAAAGTTATTTATTTAAACCGTATATTTTAGAAAACTTAGAAAGACGACGTCAATTAAAAAGAAGTTTTAAAAAAGATTTTTATAAGCTTATAAATAATAGAGTTTACAGTAAAACTTTAGAAAATTTATTTGACCGGAACAAAGTGCTTTTTTCAGTCTCGCGAGATTAAACAAGAAAACTGCTTTCTTCAGATTCAGTAAAAGAGTTTAAATCCGTCAACGATAAAGTTAGTATGATTATTTTTATGATTGTACTTGTCATACTCCTAACTATAATAATCGCAGGTTTCACGTGTTTTGAAAAAAGCAAGAAACGGTTTCACGAACGATTTTACCAAGGGCTTAAGTTTATATTTGCGGAAGCACTTCGTTTACTCTATGCAGATACAGATTCAGCAATTTGTAAGGTCAAAGACAAAGATAATAACTTTTTTGAGAAACTTGTTGAACACAAAGAACTTTTTGATTTCAGTAAAATACCTCCTAATCATAGTTTTTTTCAAAACATATAAATATTCCTAATCTACGAATGGGTAATGCTGGAAAACGTGGTTTATGGAAAATTGAGAGTTTGGACATTGCAGAAGCTGTAATATTAAAACCCAAACAATATTCTCTTTTATATTTTAATAATACTTGGGATATTAAATCAAGAGGTACTCCCGAAGCAACGCTTAAATCATGCACACATCAAATGTTGAAAGATGTTGTAAACCAAGACAAAGTGGTAAAATTACAAAGTAACTACATTAGATCTTACAATCATCGTCTTTACATTGTGAAAGTCAATAAAATTGCATTTCATGCACTTGATGTAAACCGAGTATATTCAGCAATAGACAAAAACTTTAGTGTGCCATTTGGTCATTACAAAGTTCGTTGTTAAAATGTAAGGTCTTTGTAACCTAAAACTTGTAAATAAATGTGTTGCGCATAATCCTTTGAACCTTAAAAGATGTTTACGAAATCTTTTTTTGCATGTTGTCATTTTTATTTCTCTAAATTTACTTAAGAGAACAAAATTTTTTTATTGCATATTTGGACGTTTAATGATAAAGTAGAAAAAAAATATTTTTTTGTCAGGGCCGGCATGGTCAGCCCAAAAAAATTTACTTACGAAAAAATGTTTTCTTGCATATTTGAACGTTTCACGAAAAAGTAGAAAAAAAATATTTTTTTGTCAGGGCCGGTATGGTCAGCCCAAAAAAAATTACTTACGAAACAATTTTTTCTTGCATATTTGGACGTTTCATGAGAAAGTAGAAAAAAAAATATTTTTTTGTCAGGGCCGGTATGGTCAGCCCAAAAAAATTTACTTACGAAAACATTTTTTCTTGCATATTTGAACGTCTCACGAAAAAGTAGAAAAAAAATATTTTTTTGTCAGGGCCGGTCTAGTGGGCCCAAAAAAAATTACAATTACATTGTTTTTACTTATTTAAACTAGACAGGGTACAATAACGTTATTTTAACGTTTTTTTATGCACATACCCCCCCAGCCCATGCACCATCAACGTCCCGCTACAACATCTCCATCGCGTGGGGGTTCCCCTATTTCCAACCCTAGCGTCATCCACTATGACGTACCACGCTCCGTCCAAGTGGGGCTGCTGCTCCATCTCGCGCCGCTACCGCTACCAACACCAGCATCGATACCGGTACCGGTACCGCTACCGGTGTCGGCTCCAGCTCATGCCCCCAAGCCATTCTCCTATCCCTTAACATTGCCTATCTCTCAGCATTGTATATTTGCGATACCACTATCTACTACTCTTCATGCTTATTTATGTCTATACTGCGGGTCTCACTCTCATAATTGTAGCATATGTAAATGTTCAATTACAGGTGTACAGAAAATTTTCTTCTTCTAAATACGTATATGTAATAACATCTAAATCCTACCTAAAATATATTAATTATGTAGCATTTATTGAGTAAAAACCTATTTACACAAAATACAAAAACAAAAAGCATAAAAATTTAAAAATATTAGTTAATTAAGTTATTTATTCAATAGTGTAAATTTTAAATAAAGAAAGGATAAAAGTTAATGTCAAGTTAATCTTACCTAATATCAATATGTAGTTTATCATCTAGGCCGCTTTTGGGCTTAAACCAGACTACCATTGCCACATATAAACAAAAGCTTAATACAAAAATTATAAAGGCTTGTATATAAAGGATATTGCTAACAAAAGCTATCAAAATAACAAAAACACATGTATCCCACTCAGGCTACTAGTTGGACCTATTGCAGCATACCCTACTACCAATGTACAAATAATTAAAAGGCATCTTAAAAACTAAATAAATAAATACGCAATAAGCATACTGCATATAGCAATATATTAAGCATAAAACATAAGCATCTAATATCTCCCATATACTAGCAAGATAGCTCTGGTAACCATCAAAAAAATATGTTTCATATTTTGTTAAAACCGTCTGTTAATAATCTTATATTTACATCCCTTTCATTACATTACACTACATTACATCTTCTTACCATTCTCTTAAGAAGCATTACTTCCTTATAAATTTTCTTGTAAGCACCTGCCGTGCGCGGACAAGTTATTTCTAGCACTCTTCCAAAGTATTCTTTACACTTTATGAATTTTCGTACGTGTCTCTCTCAATCTGACATAAGTTGGACCGGACATGCATACCAGAGTTGAATAGCTATCTGGCTGATCCCTTTCCATCTCTACATTCTATACAGATAGGATAATGTGCATCTCTGCGGATGCGAAGTTGTAATACCTTCATGTTCTACTACTATTCTCTCGTATTACTTGGACTCCGGCCGCCTACAGCTGTCCACTTCATTTCATACACACACACACATACATTATTACAATCGCGCAGTGCATTGCAACTGGCATTAAAAACATAAGCAGTACTGATAAGCTGTATTAATGAGAACCTATAGCATATATAGCACTATAAATGTATATGAATGGTTCATATTTTACTTCCTATACCTAAGTTTGTATATTCTGGCTTCATTTTGATGACATAGCTTCTAACTAAAGGTTACAGTTCTACGCTATACACAATTAAGCAATACGAGTACATTTCAGCAAATATAAAGATTGCAATAAACACTATGGGTGTAGCTATATATATATAATTTACATAGGAGCGTACATTGCATAATATGTATAATATTGTACAGAGGGCTGGTTTTGCATATTTTACTGAATTAATTATTTCCCCTGCCATTCATATTTTTAAAAAAAAAAAAGCCATATGCTTTCGAAAATTCTCAATCTCACGACTGAAAATTACTACTGTCGACTATGTGTAAGTCAACTAAGGTATCTCGACCTGTATCTTAGTCTGAGTTTAATTCATTGGCAAACTTATTGAGTACTGCCTGTATATAGTATTCAGAAATCCTATCCCGACTACTTTATCGGTTTATATGCGTATGTATATATATCATTGTAGTTGTGTTTGACCATTCATCTTTATAAGTAGAATCAGATTAGAGACAGTAAAACAGGTTCACCTTGTTATACTTTCAACGCTTCAATCATTTCACATTTTTTTTGAACACAAACTACAAACTTCTCACTACATATAACAAATACTACTACTATACGCCAACAGAACAGTAGCGATATAAGTGTTTTTCACAGCTCTCCACTCCTCGTGTTAATGTCCGTGTGAACTTGAAATGATTGAAAGTTGAATCAGACGTCACTCCTATTCCTCTAGAAATACAGATGTGTAAACCTTAAAAATGAATTTTGAGCTTTCATTCATGACCGTTTCAATATGCCCTTATAGACAACATTACCTTATACCCGTTCCGCATTACGCCCCTACGGAGGTGACTTTCGTAAAAAACCTAGCTAGGTAAAGTGCGGAGAGCTTCCTCTAAGCCTAAGTAGGCGTGGTTTACCCTAAATTTTTACCTACGTAAAACGCGTTAGGCGAGACCTAACTACCTACGTAGGTAGGTGATTTGTGCAGTGCGGGTGCTACCTAACTAAAGGTCCTGCCCTTACCACACTTCATTTTTCCCTCCCTCAAACAAGGATGCCTTTGAAACTTTCGTTCATTGGCCCTGAGCAAAAATGAGCCCGCGAGTTTTATTGGCCAATCACGACAGAGCTTCTTAGGTTAGGTGAGGTAGTGCGGGTTGTCATTTCTACGGAAGCTACCTACAAGCGTTAATAGTGCGGAGAGGTGTACCTAACTATTTAACCTACGAAAGTCACCTCCATATGTGCCAGTGCGTGTTGGGTATTAGGATCTGTATTATCTTGTATGTGCTCAGAGCTCAAGGTTGTAGCCGTAGCAAAAACGTTTCCCACCTCATATTTAGCCTTTTCTATGAATTTCAAAATATAAAAGTACAGCTTGCTGCAACGTTTTAGCTTCCCGTTTCAGTTTAGAACTCACATTATTTTTTTATACAGTTATTACCTACTCTGTGTCATGCTAGACCATCCTTACTTTACTTTGACGGAATGTAATGAATTTGTGGGCAAGGCTTGACATATCTTAAAATCAAATCTAAAAGCAGTAATTTCCCTTATTGTGTAAGCAAAGCAGCAGCGCAATAATAATGGAGTAACGCACATAAATAAAATATTAAAATACCAATTAAACTTCGAATTCAATTAAGTAAAGTCTGTCTAATGGTCCCACAATACTCGCGTATTATGTTTTGTCTAGATAAAACTTTGCTAAGGGTATAAAGTACCTACGTGGTTTCCCATCGTTCGACCTGATCGAATAAAAACATCGCGTTCGTCGCTTTTACGTGCAAAAATGTAATGTAAAATGTGGATGCGGCAACTAATTGACTGGCTTGAATTCATGTCTCTACTTATTTACATGTTATTTTGTTTAATAAATTTTTAAACCGGTGCTACATAGTGACTAAAAGTCAATATATCTGTGTAAGTAATTCTTCTACAATAGACATGACTTTGTCACCTTCTCAGCCGTCACGCCACGTCGCCGGAAGTTGCCAAAGTTACTCCTTACAGAGTCACTCGTAAGATTGGATTGGCTAAATAGGGAAAACAAATAAGTTCGAAGTATGTATCATAACTATAAAAAAAACTATACATACATTATTATAAGTAAGTGAGTGAGGGGGTATAGTTTGTTAGAATCTGATGTTTCTAACTGTTTCTAACAAAATTTGGCTATAAAGGCTCGTTTAGTCTTATACTACAAAAAACACGATTGTCAGCTAACAAGACAAAGTTAGGCTATAAATTCCAGTTCTGTTCACGCTGAAACAAGTGAGGTTTCCTGGACAAACTTAGTAAGTAGTGACATAAGCAGAGTTGTCGTTTTAGAAGGAGAGTAGTTTTTGGAAGGATTTAAATTGCAAAAGGAGTCTAAATTGTGGTTAGTAGAAAAGCTTATTAGTATTTGCTATTAGTTGAAGTTTTGATAAGATGTTTCAGTTTAAAGTGTCAGTAATTAGAGACCAATCAGGAATTCGCAGGAAGTTGTGTTAGAATCTGATGTTTCTAACTTCAACATGAGTAAAATAACGTTACGTATTTCATCCAATCCTTTCACACACAGAGATGAGAGAGTAGAGGAGAGTGGAGGAGAGAGAGAGATTGAACCGTTAGAAGACACACGCATTGCTATAGTCTGTCTCCTCTCTCTGATATAGGAACCATTTCTTTTAAAATGTCGTTTTTGACAGATTATTATGACGTAATCATAATAATTGTATGGGTAAGTACAAGGATAGGCAAACGTTAGCCTTATCCCATAATAATGCTGTGTAGGTATGTATTACAGTAGTGTAGTAGTAAGTATATGCTACTACTACATAAGGCAAACATTTTCATAACAATTGGGAAACGTTAGGAAAATCATTTAAAAAAACACCTGCCAAACGATTTTTTTACTTTATAAAATCAAATGAACACCTGCATTTGTGTACGCAAGAGCAAGAATAGGATTCTTGTGACCATCTGCTACGAATTGTTTTAAACTAACTAAAAACGATCGTACACGTGCATATATGTACGCAATAGTGGACATAGCAACACAAGACCATCAATTAAAGCTCTTGACAGAAACACATTAAAATGAGCTAAAAATAGAATAAAAACACAAGATGTAAAGAACATCTGTTTTTACCCCAAAACACATTAAAATTAAGTACTTTGACGGATTCGTTATTTAAACGTTCTTTCGGCTATTACATGCTAATGCATATGTACTTAAATTTTGCTATGAATACTCGGAGGAGCCTTCGAAGGGCAGCCAGTCCGTGTTCGTGAGTTCTTGAGGCGTAAGCTGCGTAAGTTGAGTCAAGTGAAGTTCCAAGTTAGGGTTGACTCAAAGACTTAGCAGTTTTTTATAGTTTACCATCTTTGCCAAAGACTTAGACGAAAAGTGTCTAAGATCACGAACACACTCAAGTAGGTAAGTTAGGGCTGTACTTAAAAGACTTTAAATATTTTAAGGACTTAGAGTGTTCTTGTCTTGCCAAAGACTTGCAATTCTCTAAAAAAGTAATATTTCGGTCTCTTTGACACAGGTTAAGGGTACGCTAGGCTTATTACTAAAAGGAGTTAGGAATATTCAAGTTGTTCGCTAAAGACTTGGAATATTTTTGGGTTTTTCAAAGACTTGGAATATTCTAAAGACTTAGTGATGGCTTGATATCCTTGACACAGGTTAAGGGTACGCAGAGTTATTGCTAAAAGGTGTTAGAAACATTTTCGCAGATAGCAAAAGACTTAATAACTTCTTGGTCTCCTTAACACAGGTTAAGGGTATGCAGAGTTGTTATTAATTAGGCAAAAGGGACAGTTAGGTTGACTGCAAAAGACTTAGTAACTTTTTAGTCTCCTCAACACAAGGTAAGGGTACGCTAGAGTTGTTACTAATTAGGTGTTAGGTAAATAGTAAAATTTACGCGAAACACTTAGAAGAATTAAGTCATGTGCCAATGACTTAGAAGACTTGAAGAAGCTTTCAGCCTACACACTCAAGACTTTGAAGACTTCTGTCTCACTCTGGTATGGGACAGTAAAGACCACCAAGGAGTATCTAATTGCCCCATTATTGCATCCCAGGGTAATCTACCAAGGTTTGATCGATCTTAACTTACTTACTAGTATAAATAGAAGTAGCGACTTGGCAGCATTGTAACACCACCAAGCTAGGTTATTTTTTTTAAGTTGATTCAAGATTGTAATCGTGGAATTTGTATTAATTTGTGAGTGAATAAAGAGACCTGGTGCGTAAGACCAGCTCACGAGAATAAACTTGTATTATTGACTATAATTATTGAGTTTACCCCTCCCCTTTTCATAGACACCCACACATATGTCTCTCACTTATGTGTTCGTCCTGGCAAGCAAATAACCAACTGCGTTACAATCTTGCTACTCCAAATTATATCGACTCAATTAAATAACTCAATAATTGCAATAAACAAGTTTTGCTAGTGACAGTGACATGAGTCATGAGTAAGCCACCATGTTATGGCTCAAGCTTCTTTGGCGCCATGACTTTGAGTAATTCTGAGTTAAGCAAACACTCAAAAGAGTGGAACGTAAGATACTTCTTACATGACTACGAACAGTTAGCAAAGATTAGCAATTAGTACGATTACCAGCAGATCGCCAATTTGCACTACTTAGTAGACACTCAAAGCGTGAGCAGGTACAACGAATTAGTTTATCTTTTGAATGAAGCAACCGTTGAGAGCAACAAGTCTCAACATTTTTTGCATAATATTGCAAAATAATTTACTAAACATGGAACATAGAACAATGCACTTGTTGTAGTTATTCCATACTTCAAGAATATAGGTTTTGTCTGCGATATATAGACATCTACATACTTAGCAACTGCAAACAATTCGGCAAGTAAACCAAGCAGAGTGGATAGGTTTTCTTTGTATTTGAACAACAAGGTTAGATCTTTGTTTGCAAATTTTAGCAAATTTGGTTACAGTTAGACAACAGACGAGTAGGATGACGTTCTTACTGAGCAGAGAAACTCCACCTGTGGAAACATTTATACGTCTCTTATTAGATTCAGCAGTGAGACGATAGTAATTTTTTTCACAATTCAACCAAGACCTAATTAAACCTCTTCAAACTTCAAGTATTTATTATTAAAAATGGCAGAATTTCAAGATTTAGAGCAGGAATTAAACCGTATTATTCAGGAAATAGAGAGTAGTACAATAAAAAAACACTCACCATTCAGAGACCTATTATCACCACGGTTGTTAGTTAAGCAACAACGGCTAAAGACATTTGCTAATTGGCAATCACCTTTTGTGACCGCGGAGTCATTGGCAAAGAGCGGATTGATATATCTCAATCATTTAGATCTGCTGAGATGAATTTTTTGTGACCTTTATTTAATGAACTTTGTCAATGGAGATGCAGCTCATAAGGATTATCTCAGGCATAATGAGCAATTCCTATTCCTAAGATTTCCGCACAATGCACAGAATGTGCCAATTTCTAGCATAAGGATGGACACTCCCTCGGCTTCTCGAGAAGCAAGAGGTGACGAACTTTGTGGAACTGGTACCAGTTGTCCAGAGATAAATCCAACGTCTTCCAGTGCCATGGACACGGAGGAATCAGAAACTGACAGTTTTGAATCCATTTCCCCACCTAGTTTTAACGTTCGGAATAAAGTACTATTAGTAGACCAAACAACGTTCAATGCAGAGTGTTTATATGGACAAGGAGACGCATTACCTGTAGACTATACAGGGACTTCATCTAAGGTTGGGATAGGATCTAAGACTAGTACAGAGAACCTCACCGGTTCCGTACAATTGAAGTTTAAACTACAAAACCCGAGTTCACATGTTTCTATGACATGTAAGATTTGTTAAATAAACACCATCGATGTAGTTTGCATCCCGTGTGGTCATCTGTATGCCTGCAGGGATTGTTTGACAAAATCAATATGTTGTTTTGTTTGTAAACAGACTAGAACGGAACTTGTACGTATTTTTTTCCCTGAGATCTACTTCATAACCATCCACAAATACGAATATAGATGTAAAAAAAGTAGTAAGTTAGACAAGACCGCCCGACAAGATAGGTATACTAAATTTATCAAAATTTAAGGGTTGATCCGGTTAACTACTTTGATGAGTTAGAACAAATAATAGCCTGATTTTAGAAAAACTTCATATTCAAGTAATACCTGAATAGTTCATGGCCTAGCTAACCGTGACAATGATAGGAGTTTAGAAAGTGTTAACAATATTCAGTTAAATCTGGTAAACAAGTAAAGTAAGGGATATTAAACACTATGGTACAGCATAAATCAGCTAATGGAACTCAATTAACTGGAAGGATAACTCAGTAGGTAAAACAGATGTTTTAATCAGCGAAAGCCACCTTAATTAAATTTAAAGGTAACTTAGGTGTAAGATGTACATTAAACAAATTAGGAGGTTGTATGATGACATGAATGAAATTAAAATTAATTGGCTATTGCAGCCAATAGGCTTAAAGCGGCAAGTTTTGATTGTATGTATAAAGTAATACTATACACAGTCAAATTGTTACATAGGTAACTTTATTTAAGTCTAATTAATATCAGATTAATTAGTTGACGCAGAGATGACGGATCAGTTTGATTAAAACCTATACCCAAGCATTGTATCGAGTGCACCATGAGCATACCTAAATAGCAATATAGAGAATATACTATATTTCACTGAGAGTGAACTGCAAAATCGTATATTGTCTAGAGACAAAAGTCTTCTTGACTTTTGGCTAAAACGCTATTAATAATAATAATAATAATTTATTCATTGGGTCGATTTAACCGAAGTTCATACAACCAGACTCAACCAGTCACTGTGAGTGAGGAAATAGGAGGCTACCGCGTTAGATCGTCTCGGTCTTTGTACCCTTTCACCTATCCCCGTCCCCTCCTCCACAGTAAAGGAGTCTCATTCCCTAGGCCCCTACAGTAAGTAGTGGTCACTAAGGAGCACCGAAGGAGATTGGGTTTCAATCAACCATCCAGTGACGTTTACCGTACAACACCCAGCCGTAAACGATTAGCAGTGGCCGAGGATTGAAGCCGGGTCTGAGGCTGTAAATTTCGTTACAGTCTGCAGTCCTAACCGCTCACCCAAGCACGCCTGCTTGCTAAAACGCTATTAAAAATAAGTGATAAGATAAGTGACTCTATGCCTTTCCCAAATTCCTCTAAATCTATCGTTCGAACATTTTCGACACTAGCAGATGCAGAAACTGGACAGCGGACTTCAGGTCCAACAATGTCAAAACTTTCACAGGTTTGGATTAGCATAAGCCAAAAATCGTATTTGTAAGATTGAGTAATTACAAGTAAGGAGTTAAGGACGAAAGTACTAGTAGTAAAGCCAGTCAAGCGACGGCGAGTACAAAATCAAGGCACCAGGCCTATTGTGCAGTTAAAAATACTAGGTACTGGACAACAGGCCCGCAGTGAATTGGTTAGGCCATAGCCCATAACGGTAAAAGCAACGACGTTGTATAGGCTTATACCATCTTAGATCATTTGGTTAGAATTCACTATGACACAAGTAAAGAGCATCTCTTAAGCAATAAAAATCAAATAGATTCAAATCAGAAAAAGAATTAACGAGGAAAAATGTATTAGGAACAAACAATTAGGAGTCAAATCAGACAACACCGTATTAGACAAATATGAATTTATCTGAACAAAAGAAACTATTCAAAATTAAATCAAACCCGCTACACAAGAGTGACGCGCAAATGACGTCACGTAAAATTTCTTCTACATGCTTTGCCATTTGGGCAGGTGTTACATGAGAGTAGTTTCAGTTTACAAAAGTTTGTGAACGAGCTAATTCACAAAGCATTGGTTATAAATTTAGTAAAATATTTCTTCTTGATGGATAGTTGCGTATCATTTGTGAACTAGGCTGTTCAGGTATTCCTTGCCTACCTTAGTTGAAATGCCAGAGTGTGCGGGGCTGACACTAGGTCTAGCTCTCTCTGAAATCATTTCGTGATATGAGTTAGTAGTTTAATACATACGAGCTTCTACATTTTGTACTATAGGTCTTGCAGTACTTCTCCGCGCCATTTTGCTTAACTTAGTTTGACGAGTAGTAGATTTTCTGCATGTAAATATTGCTTTTAATATATGAATAAAATTATCCATCTATCTTTCATTCAGGTTACTCGTAGTCACTTAAAAATTGATCTTCTTTTTAGATAGGTTGAACTAAGCCACTAATAGTGCTTTCTTTAAAAGCTTGGTCTCGAAATTCAGCTAAAAACGCTAACTGTAGTTTGACCCAACTCGTCGAAAGTTTTATAGTTATTTTGGGTTCCTAAATTTTAACTGTGTTATTTTTAAATTTAAAATGGTAGGTGCACTAACTACGAGCCAGTCTTTTTAAATATCGTCAAAAATTACCTGTCGTGTCATAATCACTCTAGTTGTTTCTCGAAGCTACTTTAGTAAATCTAGTCAGAAATTCTTTAGGATCTTCTAAACCACTAAACTTTTTAAAATAGTTGAGTTCGGTCCCAGTAAAACTTATAACCATTGTGGTTCAGTTCAATCTATGTGTTTTTACCTATTGTAGATCCTAACTACCATAAAGCATAATCCAAATTCCTTTCAAGCTATTGAGTCTTTCAAAAGTAGGGACGACTTTTATCTGGGAGAGGGTCAATTGATTTTGAATTTTAACTAAATGTATATGTAACAAAGTTGATAAGTATTCGCAAGGCAAGCAAAAAGTAACTAAATGTAACGTTTTGTACAATTCTTAAAAAACATAAAGTTCACTTAAATTGTTTAAAAGTTAGTTTTCAGGGTACAAAACTTTTTTATCCCGCACTACTCTACCAGTAAATATAGTTGTTTACTTCTTCAAAAGTCCTGGCATTACTTGAAAAAGATAATGACTATGATGCGGTAAGTGTCTGTGAGGACACTTGCCTAGGTTGGGGGCAAATAACTCAATAACTTAAAATATACAAGTTTATACTTTATAGCTGTCCAAGAGCGTCAGATCTCTTTATTCAAACCAAAATACAACTTAAATCTATCACAGACAGAAAAGTTAAAGTCAAATAAATTCAACTGAGATCTACTTCAAGTCTTAACTAATTCTAAGTTATAGTAGTAAAAGATCGTTCGTACCTTGTAAAACCAGCAAGGTCTCAGCAATGGGACAATACTTGTAGTCTATGTTATCTTAGTTTGTCTTTTAATAGAGTGCGTCGTAGTAGTTCTCAGGTGTATGTTCAGTAAGAGTCACGTGCAGCTACCGTGACTTAATTATGATGAACTGAGCTGCAAGCGTTGAGTCGTCGTAGGCGTGGTGTCTATGAGATACTTTCTAAGTGCTTTAAGTTATTTGTCACAATAACTTCAAACACATGCGTCCTAACTAAGTCAGTCAGCTAAGTCCACCCAACTTATGAATGAGATCACAAGACTGGCTAAATCACTTTTTGAAAGTATGTCAACTCCTAAAAGTTAAGCTTGCGTGCAATTTTTTATTATCAGTCGATTGATCTTGGCTTGTTGTAGATTGTCGGCTGGTTGAGCATCCTGCCATGGGTTCTTCAGCAGCGTGTTGTGCATTGGGTGATTGTAGATAAAATTGTTCGTTGAAAATGGTTGTGGCTTAATCTCTTGATCTTCCACTGGCTCTCATTTTGGCTGCCGTAAATGGTCCATAAATGTCTATATCTTCAGTTGCTTCTTGTAAGTTTGCTTGTGAGTTTAGGATAATGTTTGGAGTAAGTACTGCGAGGTTGTCACTGTAAGCAGGGTAGTTCAGGTTTTGGCAGTTGGGTAAGTACATTTAATGCTTTGTTCTGATTGCATTGTCGTTCTCAATCCTTGATAGGCAAATTGCACATGAGTAACATTGTATGATGTTATCGTGTCCTATTGAGAAGAAACTCTGCTTTGCTAGTTGGGCAGGTGTTACAGGGGGTAGCTCCAGTTTACAAAAGTTTGTAAACGAGCTAATTCACAATGCATTTTGTATTAATTCAGTAAAATATTTCTTTTTGATGGGTGGTTACGTATAAATTGTGAGCTAGGCTGTTCAGGTATTCCTTGCCTACCTTAGTTGAAATGCCAGAGTGTGCGGTGCTGAAACTAGGTCTAGCTCTCTCTGAAATCATTTCGTGATATGAGTTAGTGGTATAATACATTTGAGCTTCTTCATCTTGAACTATAGGTCTAGCAGTACTTCTTCGCGCCATTTTGCCTAAATTAGTTTGACGAATAGTAGATTTTCTGCATGTGAATATGGCTTTAAATTTATGAATAAAATTATCCATCTATCTCTCATTCAGGTTTCTCGTTGTCACCTAAAAATTGATCTTCTGGTCAGATAGATTGAACTGAACCACTAATAGTGCTTTCTTTAAAAGCTTGGTTTCGAAATTCAGCTAAAAACGCTAACTGTTGTTTGATTCAACTCGTTGAAAATTTTATGGTTATTCTATGTTCCTTAATTTTAACTGGGTTATTTTTAAATTTAAAATGGTAAATGCACCAACTACAAGTCAGTCCTTTTAAATATAGTCAAAAATTACCTGTCGTGTCATAATCACTCTAGTTGTTTCTCGAACCTACTTTAGTGAATCTAGTCAGAAATTGTTTAGGATCTTCTAAACTAATAAATTTTTCAAAATAGTCGCGTTCAGTCCTAGTTAAACTTATAGCCATTGTGGTTCAGTACAATTTATGTTTTCATCTATTCTACATCCTAACTACCATTCTTGGTAAGACCGCCAACAGGACAGTACTACAGTTTTAGTGCTACTAAAAAGCAAAAGAATAAACTAGAAATTGACAAGGTTCTAGAAACAAAACGACATAGTGACTGACACTTCAAGACGTAAAAAATTTTTCTTTATCCGAATCAAGTCGAGGATTAGAAAAAACACTGGATTTTTACCTGGGAGAATAGTGTTTTTCAAAAACAAGAAATTGACAGAATAACATACGAGAAGGAAAGAGCAAACGAGAGAAAAAAAGTAAAACCTGAATCAACGTACTTCGAAAAAGTGGAGCAACGTACAGCAAACACAACGCTAAAGCTCACAACTAGTGGAACTGCAACACTCCAACTGTTACACTTTTTACACATCCCAAACTCCACCTTGACAAAAAGCTGAATTTTTTAAATTATTTTTAACTTCTTGTTACAAGAAATTTTATACCATTTTATCTCTAAAGTCAATCAACGATTAACAAAATTCATTCGCACGGCCATTTTCCCTTTCCCACTGCCACACACGACGCATAACACACAACTTATTTATTAAATTGTAAATCTCATTCGAAATCAATTTCAACAAAAGCAGTTCCTGATTCTCATTTTTTACCTACTACAATGTTGGATTTTAAAAACGCGCAACAAAATTAAGAACTAGTAATTAATTGCAATTCTGAATTCTCCCTATTAGCTCTATGCATGACAGTTATCGTAGGCGATGCCATGGATGCTGTCACTGAGTAGGTCTGTTGGCTTGAGTTTCTTTCATGAATTGAAATATACAGTGGGACGCGATTTAAGACAGACCTCTACAGTGGGTCACAGATAACACGGATACTCGAGTGATTTCCCTGTTTACTAATACTACAGTGAAACCCAGATAATACGGCCACCATAGAGCAACTTAAGTAACTACTACACTACAGAAGGATACAGATAAAACAAACGCGGATAATGACTATTAAAGAGAAAGGGTTGATGCGATTGCACGCCTGAGCACTAGCTAATACGCATGGTCAACACATGGGACATTGATAACACGGAGTATCAAGTAATTTCCTTATTTAACTAATACTAAAGGAAGATTCAGATAATACGGCTACCATAGTACGACACAAATAACACGTACACTACAGTAGGGCATATGTATAACGGATGTAGATAAAGCATTAACTCGACGGGAATAAAGCAAAGGTTGATGCGAAGCACACCTAAGCACCTTCACGAATTACCAAATTCTACGACAGCAGACTCAACAGGGAAAGGGGCAAAGGTTGATGCGAAGCACACCTAACCACCTTTACGAATTACTACATTACCCGACATACCCCTCAGTGTAGCAACAATCAAATGCCTAACAACGTTGCAGACGGGAATCAACTCAACAGAACCCCCTTTCCCACTAAGACCAACGTAACAGTCACAGCAGAAGAAAGCAAAAAGCGTAAAATGCCCTTTAGCGAAATAGGCTACGAAGCAAAAAAAGCCAAACCACAAAACCCTACAGTGGATGATCTGCTGGACTTTGTCCAACTTAAAGAAGGACATTCTAGTCAAAACCCCAGTGGCGACATCCCTACTGCGATACTGGAAGCTATAAGGAAGGGCAATTTGGACATAACTACACAGTTTTCAGAAAAAATAGCAAACACAGAGAATAGTATCCACGAGCGACTTAATAGTCTTGAAACGGGCCTTACAAACACAGTGGCACAGCTAACCGCACGAATTGACATACTAGAAGAGGAGAATGAAGATCTTAAGTCCCGAATTGAGGTGTTAGAGCAGAAACCTAATGCCCCTGTCAATAATAAGGAACTGGAACAAAGACTACTCAGAATAGAACTCCAATCTAGAAGACTAAATCTTATTTTCACTGGTTTTGAAGCCCAACAAGAGAAAACCCATGACACACTAACTGCTACTATTAATGATTTCATCCATGGCCCTCTTGCGCTCAAAACCGTAAATTTGGATAGCGTCAGACAGATAAAAAGCAAAGGTGGTACCCCGCCTAATAAAATCTGTGTGGTTTTCTGATCTCAACATGACCGCAACTCCGTGCTAGCGGCAAAGAAGAAGCTGAAAGAAGCTAAGGACGAGACTCATTACATTAACCCGAACCTCTCTGCTGCAATTGCAAAGACTAAGTACGAAGAGCGGAAGGCCAAAAAAGAGCACACTAACAGAGAAGCTAACAATATGCACATAGACTAGGACGTCGGCAGGCCCATACAAACAAGAACAAGAAAAACCCCTACTGTACATACAATCTTATACTGGAACGTGAACGGACTTTTAAGATGTAAATATGACAATACTAACATTATTATTCAAAATGACGTGGATATTTTCTGTCTATCTGAAACTTGGATAACTGAATCTAATGACGACTTTAAGAGAATTTTTACCATCATCCTAACTCCTGCAGTAGGAGATCGAGGCAGAAAAAGTAGGGGATTTATTGTAGGCATGCGAAATGACATAGCAACGACATGCTAACTTATACACCAAGACCGTTACAAGACCACTATTGAATACACAAATAAAGACAAATCTACTTTTGTTGTCTTCGCGTATATACCTCCAGCATCTCAATACGACGACAAAATTGACAACCTTATTATGGATACGCCACAAATAAAAAGGCAAAAATGCATACTTTTGGGGGATCTAAACAGTAGAATCGGTAACTGGAAAAACACATCTGAACCCGCACAAAACTTTGATAGGACAAGAAATTTGTTAGATCTACACACAAACAAAAGAGGCAAACGATTGATTGAACTAGCCACTGATTATGACCTAATAGTTTTAAACGGAAGGAGCCCCTCGGATCGTCTTGGCAAACCAACCTTTATTGGACATAGTGGAAACAGCCTTGTGGACCTTTGTCTATGCAATGACAGAATGAGCCAATACATAGAGGACTTTTCAGTAATTGAGTGCCTAGAATCTGACCATCTCCCAGTACTAATCCAAACTACACAGGCTAGAAAGAAACTAAAAGACACTGCTGTGGTTGTTGAAACACGCATACGTTGGATTAAAAAGAAAGCAGCAAACTTCCAAATGCAACTTAAAACAGACAATAGAGACCTTGACTGCAATCACTGCGACTTTAAAACGTTGACAGACCTGATCTACAATACAGCAGATAAAGTGAGAATGAGTACGAAAACAAAAAGCAGTACAAGAATAAACTATGGTCCCAAATGGTTTGACAAGGACTGCAGCATTGCTAAACGTAATGCACTGTACCTATTGCATAAATACAGTAAAGATCTACAGCATAGAGTTGCATGTAATGACACTTTTGAGAGCCTCTTACCTGACCAAGAAAGAGTATTGCAGGCGGTGCACAGTTAAAAAGCTTTTTCGACAATGTACAGAAGAAAATTCATCACAACAAGGATTCGAAAAGCTACTGGAAGGCAGTTAACATGCTTAGAGACAAGAAGTTTAGCTTCAAAGCAAATGAAATCACTAAGTCGCAATGGGATGTCCACTTTCGAGCTGTCTTTGAAACTACAGAACTCGACGTTGCCAAAGTGTCGACCTTAACTGACATAGCCTTAGTATGCGACCCCTTCTTACTTGACGCTGAAATATCTATGATAGAACTACTTAAAGCAACTAAGAACCTGGCAAACAACCAATCCCCCTGTGCTGATGGAATACTCGATGAAATCTGGAAAAATTTGGGTGATATAACTTATGACTACCTACTCAAACTGCTAAATACTGCAAAACAAGAGCAGATACCAAGCTGCTGGGCTGAAATCATAACCGCACTAATCTTTAAAAAAGGAGATTCAGAGCAACCTAGTAACTATTGACCAATAGCCCTTAATAATACAATTACCAAGCTATACACTTGCATCATGTCAAATAGACTAAACTCTTTCTGCTTTGCGAATGATACTATTTCAGAGAATCAAGCTGCCTATAGAACAGGCCGTGGGTGTACGGACCATGTATTTGCACTATACACCTGCATCCTAAAACAGCCTAATAGACCTGCCCTTAAAAAGAAAGAGAAACTGTTTGCACTGTTTGTGGATCTCAGCCAAGCATTTGATTCCATCAAAAGGAATAAACTTTGGACTAGGCTAAAGGAAGCTGGTTTGAGTGACCAATATATTGCAAAGATTAGAGAACTTTATGATCTAGCCAAAACTAAAGTAAAATGTAAAGAAGGATATACGGACTTGATAAGAGTGATGGGAGGAATTCTGCAGGGTGAAACGCTATCGCCGACATTATTTTCAATCTATATTGACAAAATTGCTGACATACTCCAAGAAAGTAATATAAACGGTATAAAGATGTTCACTTATATCAATACTTATTCTTTTATACGCGGATGATATTATACTCGTTGCTTCTAACGAACTAGACCTGCAAAGACAAATCGACACACTCTGTGGTTTCTTTAAAGCAAATGACCTAAGAGTCAACCTTTCAAAGACCAAGGTAATGATATTTCGGAAAGAAAACAAAATCAGAAACTCCATTAAGTTTAACTGGGAAAGCAAACTGTTAGAAATCGTCAATCATTACGTCTATCCAGGTGTACTCTTCTCACAAAGCGGAGTTTTCAATTAAGCCAAAAATCATTTCTTTAGTAAGGCTAAAGCAGCGCAAACTAAGCTTTTTGAACTTTTTTACCGACCAAAACTAAGTGACATTAACAAACACATCCAACTCTTCAACTCCCTTGTCAGCTCAGTATTGATGTATGCCGCGCCTGTGTGGGGTATTCGTTATATCGAAGAATTTGAAACCTTCCAAACTATGTTTCTACGACGCCTCAGTGGTTCATCGAACTCAACACCAGGATACTACCTTCGACTTGAGACAGGAATGCCAAACATAAAGCTGAAGCTATTCAAAGCACTACTCAAATTCCTTGAAAGGACTATCAATTCAAAGGACAGCAGTATCACTAGGAGCTGCTATGAAGAAGTGATGAAAATCAAAACCACAGACTCTCGTTACAACTGGAAGCTGCAAATCGAAAAGATTTTTGCCGACGCATCCCTAGACGAAATTCTACAAAATCTGAATAGTGACTACATAAAAAAACATAGAGCAGAGATTATAGAAATATACCGACTTAACTGCATTAACAAAGATGTTCAAAGAATGCAGAGCTGCAATTTATTAAAACATTACGCTCACTTAAAGACTCACGCTTTAAGATCAGAATACTTTGAGATAAACCTAGTCTGAAACACAGTCGAATTTGTGCTCAACCTAAGATCTAGTCTTCTGAGAATCGTCCTTAAATGAAAAAATACCAACCTTAACGGCATGAAAAAGGTATGGACGCAAGCTGAAACATCTGACTGCGAACTATGCGGAAGAAAAGTAAAAGACACTTTTCATATTATGATTAACTGCCCGCATTATAGATCCCTCAGAAAAAAATTCCTTAAAGAACTTTTTATAGCAAGACTGACCAGAGAAACCCTCATACTAAAAACCTTTTGCTGCTTTCCAGACGCAAAAGGATTTGAACAACTCTTCAACTTTTGGGACGAAGCTCTAAGAACAAAGAATTTCTACTACAAATGTATTAAAGAAGAATCAACCTCGTTGCATTATATCTTTAATACAAAAAATGATTACTATTTTTATTACATCACTACCTTTTCTATTTATTGTGATTAATTGTGTGATTCGTGTAATTAAGGCTTTGATTAACATATTGTAATGTGCTTAATGACCCCATCCAATGCTTAATCGTAACATATTACTGTAATTTCACCATTATCTTTTTACAGGTAAATCCCCCTAAGAAAAACTAACGTACAGACTGAAAGACTTTATATCACATACCTTATCTAACCAAGGATAAATAACCTTGTATAACCAATTGTAAATAACCAATGTTGTATGGGCTGCGGCTAAATCGACTCAATGAATAAATTATTATTATTATTTCATCCTAACTACCATAAAGCATAATCCAAATTCCTTTCAAGCTATTAAGTTTTTTAAAAGTAGGGTCGACTTTTATCTGGAAGAAGGTCAATCGATTTTTAAGTTTAACTAAATAAAAATGTAACAAAGTTGATAAGTATTCGCAAGGCAAACAAAAAGTAACTAATTGTAAAGTTTTGTACAATTCCTTAAAAACATAAAGTTCACTCAAATTGTTTAAAAGTTAGTTTTCAGGGTACAAAACTTTTTTAACCCGCACTACTCCACCAGTAAATATAGTTGTTAGCTTCCCCAAAAGTCCTGGCATTACTAAAGAAAGATAATGACTATAATGCGGTAAGTGTCTGTGAGGACACTTGCCTAGGTTGGGGGCAAATAACTCAATAACTCAAAATAAACAAGTTTATACTTTATACCTAGCCCGAAGCGCCAGATCTCTTTATTCAAATCAAAATACAACTTAAATCTATTACAGACAAAAAAGTTAAAGTCAAATAAATTCAACTGAGATCTACTTCAAGTCTAAACTAATTCTAAGTTATAGTAGTAAAAGATCGTTCGTACCTTGTTAAACCAGCTAGGTCTCAGCAATGGGACAATACTTGTAGTCTGTTATCTTAGTTCGTCCTTTACTAGAGTGCGTCGTAATAGTTCTCAGGTGTATGTTCAGGAAGGGTCACGTGCAGCTACCGTGACTTGATGATGATGAACTGAGCTGCAAGCGTTGAGTCGTCGTAGGCGTGGTGTCTAGGAGATACTTTCTAAGTGCTTTAAGTTATTTGTCACAATAACTACAAACACATGCGTCCTAACTTAGTCAGTTAGCTACGTCCACCCAACGTATGAATGAGATTACAAGACTGGCTTAATCACTTTTTGAAAGTATCTCAACTCCTAAAAGTTAAGCTTGCTGCTTACCACGCAACTTATGGATGAGACCACAAACCTATCTCTAACACCAACACTGGTTATCACTTCAGTCACTCACAAAGTAATTCGTGGCGTAAAAGCTAAGTCTGCTTCGTACTATTTAACTCATGAATGAGACCACAAACTTAACTTGATATTGAAAAACTTTAGAATGGTAAAGAGTTAGGGTAAGCAATGAATTCGAACTGTTCGAGGACCTTTTTACGCTTACGGTGATAGAACAGTGTGGTTAGGAGACGCCTCAACTAACGACTGACTTCACTGTGAGCGGTCCACTAGTATTTATACTAGGCCAGAGACCTATGTACGTTTAATGTAAAAATGAGAAACGTTCCTTGTTATTATCTACTTAGGGTTAGGAATTTCCCAAAGTGGACCAAGGAGATTCCTATTTATTGTATTTGTGTCAAAACTGTTATTAAAATATCTATTTCAGTGAAAAATGGAAAAAACAGTCTATTTTTCTATGTTGTGAAATCAATAACTAAACGTTGTAAAGCTTATACTTATTATCTTTATAATAGTCCTAATAGTAGTAGGTTATGGGGATGTCCCTACTATGTGATGCAACACTACTACTTTATTGCATCACTGCACTGTAGTTGTACTGTACTCAACGTTTCGAGTTGTACTGACCACAATATGAACCTAGTACCTTATATATGGGAAGTCTGTTGTTGAAAACTTCAAAATAGCTAGGGTTAGGGTTAAGGTGCTTGAACATGTTGTGACGTTGGCCCTCAAAAGTACCTATCCCGTACCTCAAGTGCCCATCTCTAACCTGTGCTTTGCTTTAGGTACTTGGTCCTATAGGAACATGCTTCTATTTGAAAATGAAGTTCCCTTTACTTCATGGCATTGACATGAAATGAATCAAAACAACCTGTCCTTCTTTCTTGCTTTGATTCCATTTTTATTTTAAATAAGTCATGCTAAATTAATAGTATATGGTCCAGTATTTATAATAATATTCTTTGTAAATACACCCGTAGAAATGCGAGGGCTAACACTGTCCTTTCCGAACACGTGTGACAACAAGTTTCATTAATCTTGACATTATTATGCGTTTAAAAAACACATTATTGACTAACAAAAAAAGAGAAGATTTTATCCAAGCAGAGTCATTTTTACTGTGTTCTGCTTATTGTATTCGAATTTCTTTCGCACATCAAGAGAGACCCACATATCATCCAATCCCCATATAACACAAAACAACATCCACATCCTATTATATGGCTACGCAATTATTATTCAGATTCAGGATTATGTACAAATTAGAATATTTAATTGTTACAACTTGTAATCCACAGCCCACTACATAGATATCTCCACACTCTGGAAACAACATGATATCTATATAGTCAGGAGTTAAGTGTATGCTCCTATACAGATGAAATAGAGTCGGTCACGAGATAGAAACATTGAAATTGAAATTTGTTGTGCAAGTAAGTAGGAAACAAGGAATGTCATGCCGATCCCAGTTTCACTCTCAAAGTAATAATAGGCATAGCAATACCTTGGTATGGGTCTCGAGAAAATACGATCTTCTCATATACTTACTGGCTCAATATTTTCCCAATATACAGTCAGGTAAAATTTTATCATAAAAACAAGGGCCATGGCCACGTTGCTTGCCCTACGACATACGAGGAAAACCCTACAGACACCAGAGACACAGAGTATTTGAGCCGGACTTTAGGATTTTGTAGAATCCTGAGAGAGCATCTTCAGTTCTGAAATTCACATAGGAACCAGTTACGTTTTTAGTGTTTACTACCATGTAAAAGACGCAAGAAGACTTATTAGTTGTATCTTGTAATTTCCATGGCCTCGTCTTCGTCTTCGTTTTTCGTCCTCGTGAGTGATAGTAGAATCGTGTTGTTGTTGTCATATTACCTACAACTACAGCCAGTCACAAGTTAAACTCCGGTCCCAGGCATTCCGGCATTAAAAGCAAGCACTGGCTCAGGGTATTACAACTATCTGTACAAGTTACAACCCTAGCACTCTCAGAAACCAGGTAGGTAGGTACATTTACAAAACTACATACTACTACACAGCGCATCAATGTAAGAGAAAGATATTGGATAGATGTACAACTCTCGGGAAAAGGAAAACGTAGGGAAATATTATTTTTTTGGTGTTATTGCTGTTCCGCTCATGCTTCCCATCATGCCATGCTATGCCCTACCATGTATGAGTACTACATGCATAATAACAGAGTACATGCATATGTAGGGTTGCCAGGTTTGGAATTTCAAATTCCAGGATATTTTTTGTGTAAATCTTGGAAACATATAGTGCTAAACTAGGTTGCCTCACCAGCTTAAATTACGGCCCAAAAGCCATTAGAAATATTAAAATACAAATTTAAAATTATAAACTTATTAAACAGCAATAAATCATTCGTTTAGAGTCCTTGAAAAACATCGGCAATAGTTTATGCTGACAGTCAATGTAATTATAGCTCACTGAATGCCTGACATCGTGATAAACGCTAGCGACTTCGGTCAGTATTATACGCTCCTCAACAGCTGAAAATGATTGTGGAAAAAAGTTGGAAACAGTTTTTGAAACCTTTTTAGTTCGTTCAGAAATAATATGCTTCTGGCTGTTAGCATGTGATGTAACATCCCCTTTGCCTTTATACTCTACAGAAAATTATTTATTACACACAAGACAACGGGCACTGCCTGTGTCAGATCCATTTTTGCAAAGCCATTAAGCCAAGTTTTGAATTCTTGTTCCTGCTCCTATTTAGTGTTATAACTGCACATTCGTTTCACTTTCTTAGGAGGTGTGGAACTCATATTTGACAAAAGTAATTAGCACAATCTTAATAATATGATTACAGAATAAATGTTAATTGAGCTGCGGAATAAGCTAATGCTAGCCTATTTACGATATCACAACTTTGTGGTATAAATGCAGCATGAAGCTAAGACTAAAATTGCAGAATTGCTCATTATTTGAATAAATGCGCTTAACAAATACGTTTAGCATAATTAAGTATTTGAATGTTAGGATAAGTAACCCAGTCGGCACACAACTTCATAATGAATTCGTAAATTCTTCGGAGAGTTCGCAAAGGCTTCTTGTTCATTCACTGAACATTTTAGCGCTTCATTATGAGCCTGCACTTGAGAGGGCATTATGCGGTTCTACACACTTGCTTCGGTATAACACCATTGTGCTGAAGCTTCATTTTTCATCATTAAGAATGAAGTCATTATGAAGATGCAAATACAATGTTCGTAATAAGTTCATTTTGGCTTCATATTCGCGAATGCGCGGCGCATCCCTCACATAGATTACTTAAGCGGGACTCAGAAAATTCCAACCGTCACTTGTACTTGTACTTGTGCTCTGCACAACTGCGTTTGGTTTTCTACTTGTCTGATTTGTACGTACCTAAGTGCCCACTACATTAACTTCGGCACTCATTTTAGCTACACCATTTAATTGCTTTCCATTTGAGTATTAAATGTTCTCTAGAATAATAATTACTATTAGTTGAATTCATGTCGGTGTTTCGTTTAAAATTGTATTAAAACACAATTTACAACAATGTTTATTCAACACTTCACACCATCAGCTTAAGTTCATCTAAAGAATTTAGCTTAATCATCTCAAGCTAAAGTTTCAGTATTTTGTGACTCTAAATTCTACTCGTCGACCTCAAGCAGGTGAGAAATTTTAATTTAAAATTATATAATTGTTCATTTCCAGTACCCTAGTATGTCTAAAGATAAGAGTAATGTACGTGTCGCAACCAACTACAGTAAGTGGTTTGTTAGCCAAATAGTGCAAGTGAACTTCTGAGTTTTTCAAAACCACATTAGTCCTGTTATGGAGCCGTCAGTAGTGTGATATGTTACTATATTGTTTTTCACAATATTAATTTAGATGAAACTTCCATTTTAATCAAATTGTGACAACTGGATCCTGAAGCTGATTTAAATTCGGACTACTGCAGTAACTGTGAATGAATTCAGTACATTTACATCTACATCAAAAGGAATCGGTCAGGGTACTGGTTGTTAAAGGCTTAAAGTCAAAGGTAGGTGCTGTATTTTGCTATATTTTGCTAATTACTCATTAAGTAGCATTTAGTGATTTATCATAATAATTATTTTCATTCTACACTTGGACTTTAACTGATTATTGGTTTATTTCCACCTAAATGTTTAATATAAATTAATTGTACGTTCTATTTATCTGTGCAGACTTGAAGTTGAGCTCGAAGTTGGGCAGCATTTGGATCGCATAAGAAATTGAGTCCAACTATTCTTCCAGTTCCAGGCCGTAATAACACTAATAGTTATAATTTATTTAATAGGTCAAATTTTTAATGCATCTAATTCATTATGATCTTAAATGTGGAAAGCAATAAACTTATTATTTTGGGATGAAGTTGAACAATTAGAATATAGTGATGAATGTAATTTCATAAATTATTTGAGCATTCGAGCGTAAAACTGCAGTAGCTGTAATAATGCATATTGAAATGAGAGGTGGCGGCACTATTCTTATTTGCTTCGTAATCTGTTCGTCGCACTGAGGGAATTCCGATTCCTAAGGAATAGTTTCCGACACAAAAAAGCGGACATTTCCTACCTACAGCGAACGCATTATGAGTCATTCTCGATTCATTCGCGTCTTCATAATGAATCCAGGCTTCTGAGCCGCCGAAGCCTTTATGAATTCATTACGAATAAAAATTGCCGACTGGGAAGTAGAATTAGATCATAGAGGGCAACTGAGACACTATGAACAGCAAATTACATAAAAATACCATTTTGTTACACAAATAGGTTTTTTAAATTCTACAATTTCGGAGCTAAAAGCTGCGCCTGGGTAAGAAGTACAGAAAATGTGCTGGTGAAAATTTCATACAATTTTGTAAAATTTTATAGTGTAAACTTCCTCTCACTGAAATTAAATACATACTACATTGTTCCTTGTGACTTACCCTACCAGCTTTAATCACGTATCAACAAAGTTAATCTTGTTTTACAACAAAATAAACTAAATTTAATAACGACCACGCTCTCCCCATATACTTAACATACAAGTTTGTGATCTTCTCCACCCGGTCTTCTCAACATAACAATAATTATGACTCGTAAAATTATATCTGGCCGTAAGACTACCCTGGACTTGATTAAATTACTTCAATCCATCCAACAATCGACAACTGAATTTGAAACAAATACTGGTCAACTGCTCAAATCTATTAGTGCAGATATAAAGGCTATCAAGAATGTCAAGACCGCAGTGGAAGTTCACAAGCCACACATTTCTAAACTTAATCACGTGAAGACTGAAAATTTCAAGATCGACACAGTGAGTTCCGAGGTCATCCAGGTCAAGAAGGTCAAGAACGATTTACTTGCTAATCCTAGATCTCATAGAAAACTAAACCAATGTGGCTTTACAAAAACCAAGGATTGTCATGCTACATTATTGAAGCCATCCCAATCAAATTACTCAGGCTTGAGTATTGTTGAAGATCTCTCCCGTGAAATAAACATTAAGAATTACTGTCTTACTTACAAGCTTAAACTACGGAAGAACTCGACTTTACAAGCAAGCCTATGGACAGACAGATACTTAATTGCACAAGAAAATAACAACTATACCTACTACATCTCTAATGGCTCCATGCACTTCACTCTTCCTGAAATCCCTGGTTATCTATTATCACACGAACTCACACCCCCACATCGGAAGTCTGTTCCTCGGTACCTTGGATAAAACATCAGTGACGCCTCCTAAAAATTGGATCTAAAGACTGACGTGACCTCTTCTCTGTCAATCAAGCCTAAATTCTTCCATATCTGACCCAGTAATTATACTACTCACACAATACTAACTATACGTTAAATGTCATTATTACTGTGTTAATATATTATCAACCCAATCTTACATTTTCACTTTAACTCTGAATTGTTCTCTAATAGGCATTACTACAAATCTTAACAAAAATTTACTTTACTTTCTGCTTAAAAATACACAAAATAATTGATGTACCATTTATCAAGTTAACTTTTGTTATTTCATGGATGTTATGGGTAATCCCCGCAGAACATTGAATAAATTCGTATTCGTATTCGTATTCGTATTCGTAAATTCTACAATTTGCCCCATATTTCTAAACACCTTCAATTCCCGGACATTTTGCGTCCGGTAGAACCTTACGACAGGACGCAGGACATGACAGTCCATTCCCGGACTGTCCGGCGTTCTCCAGTACACCTGGCAACCCTATGCATATGCTTACTTATAATAATATAGTACCGTCGAATATATTACATAGACATATAAAGAATCGAGGTATATAGCAAGAATACAAGTCTTGAGGTGGTTGTTGGTGTTGGTTTTGGTTTTGTGGTGGACTCGAATCCAAGTGAGCCTTGGAGAGTCTCTCCTTCGAGTTGATGTTCCCTTCTTCTTCTTCTCCTTATTTTCTTATACGTGGAAACCTTCTTATGATTATCACACTGTCTGCATAGGTTGTATTCCGTAGCTCCGTCCGTATCTGTATTCCGTACGCACCTGTTGAATTAATATTTTTCTAGCCTCCAGCTCTACCAATCACTAACACCAACCCCAGTGCCATTGTTGCTCATTACACCCGGGTTTTGTGTGCTCTTCGTGGATTTAAAATTTTGATATAAATACATCCCAATATTCACAACTAATTTATTTGACACAAAATCACTCGCTCTTTCACACATCATTTCCTCTCATTCACACACGAATACACAAAGTGAATTCATTTTATTTATTTTACAATTCTCTCTCTGAGTTCCATTTCTCGATTATTATTATGACTAATTTGAACTCTAACGTGCCTAGTTTGGTGCCTCTTGATCTTAGCATCCAGGCTCCTATTGCCACCGTGCCCATTGTTACAACTCAGTTCACGACACCACGACGCCACCATAACCGTTGTTCAAAAACACTTGGCTTGAAACGATTTAATCCCCGCACTTACAAAATACAGCACCAGCTGCCAATCTTGCCACCGCAGCAATTCATTCGACATGCTCTTCTTCCCTATTTTGCGAACATGCACACAATCTGAAATACGGTTCAGACAAATCCATTTTTGGATAGATCACATCATTCTCTGAATAAACGAATGTTTATTCCTGCAACGCTGCAGAGCCAGCAATCTAATCCATGGCCAGCGGAACTTCAGTCCGCCCGCCCCTGGATTCGAAAGTCCACCAAACCGGTGCCGGTACCGACAACTTGTAACAGCACAACTGTATCAACCACAGTGGAGTTCACCCTGGAATCATCACCGCTATTTGCCAGATAACATTATACTCAGTGAGAGATGCACCTTTACATCATCTGCATCAGTATACCGACAATCATATGATTCTTCCACCGATTCGGACGATAATGACTGTCCTATTTTGAAAACAGTCGACGAAAAATCTGAAGCGGACGATTTTGAAATCGTCAGAGTACTCCCTGCTTCCCCGAATTTCATTTTCCGCCCAGAACAAATCAAAGCAGAAGTGATTTTTGACGAAGAATAAGACGCTTACGCAGATATTTACGAGCTGTTTGGCCCTTAACCATTCTCCCCACCCCCATTTTCCCCAATTCAGCAGGATGCAACGCAAACACTCCCACAATTCTTCAATACATCCCTAGATCTTCCAGCTTATGATGACGACTCTCCTGATGACGAATTTTTTCTTCACGCTCCAGACTCTCCTCTTAACTACAATAAATTATAAAACAGTGAAGTTTTTGTGAATTTATTGTATTGATATTTAATATGAGTGTTTTGTCTTCTTTCTACTTAATAAGTGTGTACCATTCTTGTGTAAGTCATTTTTTTCAAACATTTAAAGAACTATTTATTTTATAAAGTTATGTTTTGTGTCTTAATTCATCTCTACAATCCAACACCAAATTCTACATTCTCTTCTGTTGTGTATTTATGTGTTTATTTTTTATTTGTAACAAATATAACAATTAAATAAAATATTTATTCAAAAAAATTAAAAAATACAAAAACATAATAATAATCCAACAAATAAACTAAACAAACATCTAAATCAATGTTTATACGTATTGCCAATTTTATACTCATGTATACCTTGTACATATTATATAAATCAATTATTTGTATTAACTATAGTTATCTAACAATACAATATTTTAATAGCTTTCTTTTGAACTTTGGGTCAAACTTTTGTACACTTTGTAAAACACTGTTGCTAATGATTCTTGCACAATTGTGAGGATTTTTAATTAAAACCTTTCTTAGTCGCTCTAAACTAATACGTAGTCTTATAATTAGTGTTGTGTGCTGTATTTTTTCACTAAATGCTTGCAGAATTCATTTAAATTATATACAACATCAGCTTATGCGTACAATTGTTCTGATGTGGCACTGTTAATTAGGTTTTTGTATTATTAAGCTCAAAAACAGGTTGAATTTGACAATCATTTAATCTCTTTTTTAAATCGACAGGGTTAGGGACTTATACTGGCCATTTTTAATATAATTTTTAAATGTAAATGACGTTTTAATTACATAAAAATATGTTTTTTTGCACATACATGGTTAGGTAAGGACACTTAGGATAAAAGTTAAGCATAAGATAGCTTTTAGATAAAAGATAGATTTTAGCGTAAAAAACAGGCTATTTTGTATGGTTCTTGAAAAAATTTCAGCTTTTCAGATTGAACCTGCCTAGATATTCGTTCAATTATGCTTTTGTCTCTTGACACGTCAAATTACTATATATAGTATAAATACTAGAACACCCCTGTAAATATGTTTTAAACTGGTAGTCTTTCTTAAAGATTAGGTCCTATAAAGTTCAAATGATTGTCTTAAATCACTGTGTTTTTTTTGTTTAATAACTTTATTATTATTCAAATCTGCATTCAATATTTTATCTGCATTTGATGCAAAGTCCGTGCTAGAAAGTCTTTATAGCATTTTATGTACACTAACATATATTAATTTTTTTTTCTGATTATCTGCTTAGATTGTTTAACAATTTCTAGACAGAGGGTACTTTTTCCTGATTAACTTGGGCCACATACCATAGCTGTAATAAGATAAATAAGCGTAAAATCGAAATTGACTGATGTTTACATTGTCACATTCAAAATGGTGCTGAAATATAAACTAACTTACAACACTATCTATCACAACAATATATATCTTATATGGTATTTACATTTTTGTTAACACAACATATTAAAACACTTTGCCATTATACATTACAAACTAATAGTATACTAGTAAACTACGACAGAACTCTAGACAAGAGATTCTAACTGTATTCGGTTGTATCCTAATGGGTACAAAATTACAGCCTCGTAGAACTGAAGGTATGATATCCATAATTTTTCTAACTTTCATTTAGTTAACTAATAGAAAACTAGTGAATATGTTAAAGAATTTTTTAAAATAAATGCCTAAAGATCTATGATAAAGACATTATATACAATGCATTCCACAAACTGTGAATTTTTAGTTGTATTTTGTATTCTAGACCATTGCAGATAACTATATTGTTGAATTGGATTTCTATACATGTTTAGGTCTTAATTGACAGCCGTAGTGACAACATCACTTTTGACTATTAGTGAAACTTTAGAAATGTAAAGTTAAAATAAAAAGTTTAAAGAAACTAAAAAACAAATAATTTAGCCATCAATGTGGAAAGAAACATTTTCTGCATTAATTAAAATAAAAGTGAATTATAAACAATAACAACAAGTTAATTTATCAGTAAACAGTGATACTAATAAACTAATAAACTGATTTAATCTGTACTAGAGACAAAAAAATTGGCGCCATTTATAGGAGGTTGTAGCTGATCTGCATACATGTAATACGATACCTGCCAAAAAAGTATATCTCGTATCACTGGTACCTCTGGTTCGAGGCGTCAGTGTATAGGGCAAGAGTCTAGGGTTCTGTGTGCGAATCCAGGGTAAGGCAGTTGGGATGAGCCAACTTTTAATACTTGGCCGCTTGGCCCTTTGTTTTTATTAAGTCACAACTTTAGTGGGCTCATCTCGACCACCCTGTTTTGGTGAAATTTTAAAAATTAAATTTTTGCATACTTATAATAATATATGCATATTATATATGCACGGTTCAACGCTTGGTATTTAATACCCTGGGAAGTCAAACTTGCTTCTTAGTCTGATAAGCTGCTGGGAATGGCTATTATTTCTGTAAATTTAATAGTTAGGCTGTCTTATTTAATGATCCTATTGCTTTAAAACATGTGCCTTTGCTTTGCTTTTCCTTTTCTGTTGCTGTTGTGGTTGTGGCTGTGACTACTTTTTGACTTAGATTGCAGAGACAAAATATTTCTAGCGAGACCAATTTTGTGCTTAATGAAACATATCTACACATCCTAGGATTTGGATAAATCTCAGCGATAACCCTGCTTGGATGTGCTTGGGATATTTATTCAATAAAAGAAGGTCACCGTCTAACATAAGCTTACAATGAAAACTTTGAAGCGCACGTCGCGTCAGCAGAAAACTAGTAGAAGCTAGAATTCACTGAAGTGCTCCAACGGCAAAAATATCATTCATAGGACATGCCGCAATGAAATATATCTCCGGCTAAATATAAGGAAGCATTGTCTGATGGATGGGTATGTATTGACTGTACAAGTATTTGTATATATACGCCCGGTAATTGTATTTCTTGTAATGAATTAATATATTGTTATTAGTCACAAAGCTCTTAGAATTAGGGTAGGCATTGCATGGCATGCCTATTTCCATCTAGTCATATACATTTGGATGATCTTGTAGATTACAAAGTAGTTAGACCCAGCACCAATGACACTTTTAGTACTAGTGACAACTATCTTTCAAGATTTTTAAGATTACCTTTGTGAATATAATTGGTATAAATATGATAAACTAAGAAAGAGGATGTTAGGCGTCACTCAGAACAACTTAGAATCGCCTGCTACTGTATTACGTAGTCAAAAGTTTGTTTAGGGATGCCATTTGGTCAATTTATCATTAGTGGGTATAATGATTATCAACAAAATAAATAACATAGGGAAATGTGGTGGTACGCTTGTATATCTAAATAATAATCTGAAGTTTGAAAAACCTGAACTTGATATACTGAACATACACATTAAACTTGAGTTGACCACGCTAAGGTGACTAAGCAGTTCTCTTTGCCCATCTTAATAACAGTGGTGTATAAACCCCCGCATGTTTGATTTGTAGATTTAATTGCTAGTTTTGAAACCCATCTATGTAAGTTTAAAAACAATAGCCTGGAACATTTTATTTTTAGAGATTTCAATGTTAACGTAAGCTTTAGTAGTACAGTATGCAAAGCGGGACAAGAGCTATTAAACTTAGCTAGTAGTTTTGGTTACACTTAGCTTATTGATAAGGACACTAAAGTTACTAATAAGGCCAGTATATCCACATGATGCATGTAGGTTAAATGATTAATGTATAATGAATCATGTAAATAAATATATTAATTAAGTAGGTTAAATTATAAATGTATATTCTAATTAGTAGAAATTTCCAGAAAGTTAAAAGACGTTCGGGAAAGATCCATAACTAAGAATATAAATAGTAATTAAGTTAATTATAGATATAACGGTTTATCGAACAATGTACTGCACGGTCACCTTGCATGACCGGAGCATATAAATACCGAGCCTGACCTAACCTTGACATTTAGTTGAATCGAAGATTTAGTCAAGTACTCTCGGACTCTGTGTAATTTACTCTCGTAGAAGAAATAAAGAAGTACTCTTACTTATGGAAATACTCTCGGAGTTGTTGCTTAAGATTTATTTTCATACGAAGGTTAATTCTGGAATTTGGAATTCATCTTTGGTTTGGTGTAATCGGATCTATTCTCAGGATGGCATACGTACATATAGGTAACTATTCGCACTATATAATAATACCATTAACTGAGTTAGATATAGCGGTTACATATTGGCGCCCAACGTAAAATATATTTGTTTTACTTTAAAATAGTAGAATTTTATTTCGTACTATTCTTGAAATTTTGATAAAATGGAGAAATTTAATTGCCAAAGTAGAGGATTTTTGTTACAAGTGAAAGGTGTTTGATAGGATTAGCTATAATTAGAACATATGTTTATTAAACAGTTGGTGAGTAGTGTAATTTATAATTACATAAAAGTTGACAGTTAATTTAAGTATGAGGTAATAAGCTATGATTAGATTTACGTAGTAGCAAGTAATAGAGATCTGGGTATTTATAAAAAACATTTAAAGCTTTAAGTAATTTTTGATTTATTGTTGTATTAAATAGTAAATTTAGAAATAACCTGTAGTTAGTCATAGGTTAGTTATAGTAAAGTAGGCAATCATAGTCAATAGTGTATAAGTCATAAGCAAAGCTTTAAATAGGTTAAGGACATTTATTTATTAAAGAATACATATATCTTATTGGGTCTAAAGGGTTAAGTATGTATATACATTAATGGCACACAAAAATTTTTTATTGCATAATTAAATACTAGATTTTTTATTAACTAATTTAAGTAAAGGACTATGAAAAGGATTGTTTTTAGAAATTGTCGTAATTTTGATTTTAAAATTGAACTCTCGTTCACATACATGGTAAAGCTAGTCAAAAGTAATAGGATAGAGTAGGGAGCAAGAATGCTTCCATTAGAAGAATTCATAACGCTCTTATGGAAAAACACATTGGATGGTGACCTATAGGAAATGTAATAGGGAGGAGTCATAGAGGATAGCAGGAAGCTTTAAAGGACTATATGGGCAAATATAATACCATGGATATAACAGTGGTTAATGGTATATGCGTATGGTGTGATAGTTATACTTATAGTGTATACATATGCAATAATGAGACGAGCATATAGAGTTACAGATAAGACGTATAGTACTGGAAGTATAGTAGAATAAGAAGTTGAAAAAGGACATTTTGAAGAATATCGCATAAGCAACGATATCTGTATACGCAATATGAAACAAAGGAGAAGCACCGAAGAAGTGGGAAAAAGCATTTGAACGTGCAACACAGATGAATGTGGAATTGGAAAAGACGTTAGAAGTATTACAGAGGGCTACACAGAATCTACAGGTGACAGTAGCAAATCTGGTCAACAATAGAAGCGTTATTTGCATTTACTGATACGGCATTAAAGTGGTATAATGTCAGTAAGCAAGCAACAGGTACTTTTGACAAATTTAAGACGGAGATTGTTGCCACGTCCAGGGAAGAATTAACATATGATGACCGAATTATTAAGATTGCTAATAGGAAGCAGATAAATGGAGAACTATATTCTAAGTTTGCATATGAATTATATAATATGTTTAAGGGAATAACACCGGTTACGACTGAAGCAGAACGAGTTCAGCGAATAATTGGGAATAGTCATATGGCAATTCGGAATCATTTGTTCTCATTGGGGAGATCTATCCTGACAATGGCGAAGGTGATAGAGCGAGAAGGACAATTGAGGTCATCATTACCATCGAGTCATGAATATTTCCATAAGTCAAGTCAGCATAAAATCAATCAAGTTGAGAAGACAAAAGAAGTCAAGAAGGAAGAAATTGAAAACACTCTGATAAATGCGGTAAAGGAATTAAATTGCTATGGTTGCGGTCGTCCTGGGCATTTTATAAGGGATTGTCCGGAAAAGAACAACAGGTCCGGTCAAGGCTCAAATGGATCAAGAGGCGGTAATACCTGGCGAGGAAATTTTCGCGGTAGAGGTTGCGGTAATGCATATCGTGGAAATTGGTATCAGTCAGCGCCATCATATGGTTAACATGCACAACCAGGATATGGATATGGTAGATATCATATGCCGACACCACAAGAATATTATAGGTATAGCAATTGGCCTCAACAACAACATCAGCAACAACAACAGATGCAGATCAAAGGACCACCAAGAAATAACTGGAATTCGGAAAACCGGGCGCGAGGAGGCCGGATGTCCGCCTCAGCAATCAATGTACTGCACAGTCATCTTGCATGACCGGAGCATATAAATACCGAGCCTAAACTAACCTTGACATTCAGTTAAATCGAAGATTTGGTCAAGTACTCTCTGACTCTGCAGAATTTACTCTCGTAGAAGAAATAAAGAAGTACTCTTACTTTTGGAAATACTTTCGGGGTTGTTGCTCAAGGTTTATTTTCATACGAAGGTTAATTCTGGAATTTAAAATTTATCCTTGGTTTAGTGTAATCGGATCTATTCTCAGAAAGGCATACGTACATAAAGGTAACTATTCGCACTACATAATAATACCATTAACTGAGTTAGATCTAGCGGTTACACCAGATCTTTAATCAATCACATTCATGCTAACAAAATAAATTTAATAGCTTCTGCTGGAGTTTTGACTTTTGTGTCCTTCAACCACGTTCTTATCTATTTAGTCATTTAATGTAAACATATTAAATCCTGCTATCCTAAGAAAATGATTGCTACTCGTAATTATAAGGACGTAGATTTCAAGCTAGTTTGCGCCGATTTCAAACGAATGTCTTGGTCTGTACTGACGTGTCTAAACAATGCTAATTATATCCTAAGGTCATTTAATTTAAATGTTAACGCAGTGGTTGATCAGTATGCCCTAGTAGTTAAACGGTAAATTAAAAATAAACAAGCAGGCTGGTTCACTAGGGACATAAAGCGACAAATACATAGTCGTAACCATATCAAAGCACTGAGTAGAAGCTGTGATAGTTTAGAGCTGTGGAACGAGTACAAGCAACTGCTAAAAATTGTAAATTGCAAAGTCAAGCATAATAGGCAGTCTTAATTCTGTAATAGATTTAGTGATTTTTCGATCACTACCTCTATCTGAAAAACCTATAACTATTTATCTGAGAAAAACAAACTACTTAGGCAAATATTAAACTGAATTGTAATATTGTAAAGGTAACGGATCAAGCCGACATATGCTCTGAGTTAGCCAAAGTTTTTGTTGTAGAAAAGGACAAAATAAATAATCTTTCAGTTTTCTATGATGAGTTCGAGTCTGCACCAAATGAAGTCATCCCTTGCACTCCCAACAAAGTAGTCAGTGCTTTCTGTAAGCTAAAATTTAAGGACTCAGGCTCACGGGATGGTTTGCTATACCTAATAATGAGCAATTGCATTAATGTACTAGCTGCTCCCATTACATTAATGTTTACACAATTCTTGCTTCTATCAGAGTGTCCGCTTGCGTTTAAACAAGCTACTGTAATATTAATATTATTATTAATTCACAAAGGTTTGGTCTTGAGAGACCAACGCTGCCAAGGCCTTTGTAATATTGGCCTTTTGCAGACTCTCCCTTCAGTAGTGGAAGGGAACTCAGGTCAATCTGCAAGCCTGCCCGTAGAGCGCGAGAACGCCACTAAATGAGCCACCGACGCTTGACCTAACATCTCCAACGTGATAGGACACCCCCCTAGATGGAGGTTTCTCACAAGTACAAAGGCAGGGCACACAGTTAAAAAGTGAATCGGTGTATCATCCTCCTTCCCACAGTGCACGTACGTAGGGGAGTCTAAAACTCTAATTCTTTAACTATGAGCACCGCAAGCTACTGTAATACCTATATATAAGAAAAAGTATAGCAGAACTGACCGAAATTGGTAAACACCTATTTCAAAGTTATTACCTGAATGTAAATTGTTTAAAAAGATAATACAGAGAAAAGTGATGGACAAAATGCATACCAAAGGATTTCTTGACACAAACCAATGTGGTTTTAGACTAGTCCAAAATTGTCTGCTTGCAGTAGTGGCAGTCACATTAAACATATTTACGTTCAATAATAACCGTTGCGGTCGGTGCATGGCTATTTTATGAATCTACGCAAAACTTTTTATTTTGCTAATCATATTTTACCACTAAGTAAGCTAAAGAATAAATTTAGTCTAGATAATATTACTATGAAACTTTTAACTAGTTATTTACAAGATCGTAAATTTTGTATTCACATCAGGTAATATGTATCCTCTAAATTTAATCTGAACATAGGAGTACCACAAGGTAGTGTGTTAGGTCATCTACTTTTTTTTGTACATAAATGATATCTCTAATAGCATTGACTCAAGCTATTACTATGCAATGTATGCAGACGATCTAGTAATCTACCTTACTGATACCAGTCTGTTAGTTCTTCATGAGAATATGCAAGTAGCCATCAACAATATTAATTGTTGGTTTGAACTTATTAGGCTAAAACTGAATGTGTGTAAAACGAAATATATTGTATTTCATAAAACTCGGGAGGATAAAACATTTGATAACATGAAACTGTATTGTGATGGATGTGAAGCTGAAAAAATATTTAGCTTCAGATACCTGGGTGTTAATATTGATTGTAATTTGAGCTTGAAGCAGCATTAAGTGTTAAAACTAGAGTTTTAATTTTATTAAATGTTATTTTAAGTAAAAAATACATAATATTTAAAGTATCGTGCATTAGGCCTAATACTAATGTCATGTCAGTTACTGATTTTTTGTCTCCAATTTGGGCTGTGCATTCTATGACTGACTTAAGTACCCTACAAAGGAAGCTGAATAAATTTTGTGTCTGTTTCAGCGACACACTACTGTGGAAGATGCTAAATCTAAAATTAAAATACTTGTATGAACTGATTTAGAAAAGGCAAATATCTTGTCAGTGACTAAACGAATTGCCCACGAAATGTTAACATTTACATTTAAGTTTTTAGAGGTCAGACATTGAAATCTTGTGTTAGAATTGTTGAGAAGTGTTAGGTTATGTAGAATTTTTTTATAATTAAGGATTGCAAGCGACTAACTAGGGCGGCCGATGGCATTGTAATAAAATGTAGTATACCTAGACCTACTGCGACTTACTTCAGGTCTTTCCATTATAGACTGGTACAAGCCTAGACTAAACTTCCATCGAAACTCCGTAGCATTAACTTCACAATAAGTACATTTAATATTAATTTAGGTAAACTTTATGTTAGTATTAGAAACCCAAACCCATTTGTGTACATACTCTCCTAATAATGATACTTACATTGACCACATTATGATAGCATTAGCATTTATGTTTTGACTGCTAATTATATTCTGGATTCTATTGCTAAATTGTGATGATTTTGTGTCAATCAATTAATAAAAATCACAATTTAATGTGTATTGAATAATTAAAAACTTACGTAAAGTTTACAATTAAACAAACAAAAAGTCTAAATATTTAAAGCTGTTTCTTGAATTAATCAAGTAGCCTATTTACTTAAGGCCTAGACTCCTCATCCTGTCGGTGTTTTAATTTACATTAATAAAATTAGTATTTTCTTGGTCCCTTTTTATGCGTCTGACATTGCGACTGCATTTATTATGCTGCGATTACGTAGTATTAAGTTTAAGTCCCACTAAGTAAAATTTCAAGACATAACTGTGGTTGTCTAGCGTTAATTGTGATGCCGCTGTAATATGTCAACGATATTTAAAGAAACACATTTTTTATTGACATATTCTGTTATATATTACAATGCAAACAAGATTATAATTTGTTCAAAAATCTATATGATACTTAACATTTTAACGGTTTCTTAGAAATTTGTATGACAATTTATATGTCAGATTTTTCCAGTAGCATGCGATATTGTTTAAAAAATATGCTTTAGGTCTTTCTGCCACTGTAAACGGTTGAGATTATTTTGCGATATTAAATCGTGCCTAAAATTAATTGTGAAGTTTAATAAACGTATTTAAAGTAGCATTAGGAATGTATAATAGATCCAGCATTTTAACTTTTGTTTCAATACAATTAGATAAAAGTTCTTATTTTAAACAGGTGATATTGAAGTGATTCAAAATTACACTTACGATAACTTAACTATTACGAAATTACCAAAAGAAGCTTACTGTAGTTATTTACAATTTTCTTGGTTTTGATTCACATTTAATTTTAAAAGGTTTTAAAAAATTTAAGAAAAACATTAAAGTTTTATAATTCCACACAGCTCAGTAACGTTTTTAAGTATTGTATGCAAAAAAATTTATTTTATTAATTTGCTTCGATTTCCTATTTCTAGTTTAGCAACTCTGTTGACCAATCTGAAAGATTTTTGCAACAGTAATAATAATCTACTAAGACAAAAATTTAACATGTTTTAGGTTTTTGATTCTGAACAAGTCAATTTATTGTTAAAAAAGAGTTTTATGCTAAAATTAAATGGACTAATGGAAATAAAACAAGACTACCACCACAGTCTTGTTTTAAGAACACACTTAGAATCTGAATCTGATATTAGTGACGCTGTATTTAAACATGCTATAAACGTATTCAACACATTTTGTTGTAAGTCATTGGGAGAATTTCACGAAATTTACCTTACAAGTGATGTGTTACAGTTAGCTGTTGTATTTAAAAACCTAATGTCGTTTTGTCTTTTAAACTTGACCCTGTTCATTACTACTCCATCCCCAAATTAGCGTTGGATTCTGCTCTACAAATGACAATAGTTAAATTAGATCAGTTAACAGATATAATTATATATACGATTTTTGAATCCGGTACAAGAGGTGAAGTAAAAACAATTAGTTAACAATATGCACAAACTAACAATGTATTTGTACAAGGTTATGATGCAACAAACCTAGACTCATTTATTATTTATTATAATAAAACTAATTTAAATGGGCATGCAATGTCTAAACCTTTGCATGTTGCAGATTTTAAATAGTTAAAAGACGTATAAAATTATAATATCCATGATTACAACAAAGATGATGGTGCAGTTATAGATTGTGATTTTTCGTACTCTGAAGAATTACATGATCTGCATTATTGTTACCTACTGGCGCCATAACACGTTAATATAAAATATAAAAACTTATCACCTTAATAAAAGTAATTATTTTCAAAACGTTCTGACACTGCTGATATAAAAAAAATAACTCAGATGTTAAAAAACTAAAACCACACTTAAGGTTCATAAAAAACTATGTTTGTCATGTTCGTAATTGTAAGCTTTACTTAATGAACTGATAAAGCTAGGGAAAGTTAACAAAGTTTTGAAATTTCGACAGATGGTATAGTTAAAAAAGTTCATATGCTTTAACACTCACCAGAGAATTTAGCAACAAACAAGTTTAACCAAAGTTTATTTAGGCTAATTATTACCTCTTCATTTGGAAGGTCTTGCATGACTTCACGAAAACAATTGACAAGTTTTTGGACATAAAAACAACAGACTTAGAATACTTTACGTCAGATAAAGTCAAATTATTTCTTAACTAACCAAATAATACTGGATGTTCTGTCCTTGAAATTTCAAAATTATTTATGCATTAATTTTATATTTACATGCTAGAACTGTACTTAGAAAAAAGAGAAGTTCTTTTAAGTGATACTGATTCCCTGTGCTAAGAGATATTAACAAAATATATATACGAGGATATTAAAAGAATTTAAACTAGTATGATTTCAGTAACTACCCAGTTTGACATGAACTGTTTAGAGTAAAAAATAAAATAACCCTAGGAAAAATGGAAGACGAATTTTGCAAGGAGCCCTGTTCTAAATTTGTTGGTCTTGGTCTTTGCAGTAAAATGTATAGTATTGTTGGTATTAATACGCGTGAAAAGGCATGCAAAGGAGCAAACAATACTGATTTAGATACAATATTTTATCAAGACATTAACAAACAATACTGTAGCAATCAAGCAATAAAAACGTGTACAATAAGGTCAATTCAATCTGTAAAACATAAATTATATTTCATTGAATATAAGAGAAACTCTCTCCATGCGTTTGACATTAAGCTTTATATTTTTAAAAATAAAATTGATACTCTGGCCTGAGGAAATGTTCGTGAAGATACCACGCAGAATATAAGCACATTAACTACTATGTCGTAAATTGTATTGAATTGATTGATAATCTTTAAAAACTATATGTGGCTACTAAGTTACAATAATTAAATGTAAATAAATATAAACAAACGTTTTAATAAAATTAATTAGAGAAAAATACATTCAATCACAACGCACACAAGAAAAACTACGTCCTCTAAGAACCATATTTTAACTAATGCTTTATATCTAACAGTCACTCTATAACTTAAACCATCGCACCATATTAAATGCTAAATAACAATCGCTCTATAATTCAAACGATCACACCGTATTAGATGCTATTACTTTTAAAATAATTCAATCACTCCATAATTAAAACAGTCACGCCATAATTGAAATAAATTATTGAAATTCATTTTTTTAACAAAATATCAAATAAATATAGATTTACGATTAAGCCTAAGTGTCTAGGGTTATTCATGAAACAAAATACATAATACTTTGTGATTTACGATTACGTGATTTCTTATACAGTGCCTATATTAGATTAGTGGTATAATGAGATTTTGACGCGATTGCTTGATACCTTATACATATGCTCTATTTGATTAGCATTGGATTAGCGATATAATCTACTAATCATCAGATGTTATTAGGGACGACCACTGACTATCTTTAACCAATGTGATATGCTATTTCGTTATATATAGCAAGGATAAAACAGATTGAAAAAAAATAAAGTTGGAAATAGAGCAGTGCAAGCCAATCGGTCCCTAACGAGCTCTTAAAAAAAATTGACCGAGGGTCCATTTTTCTTGAAAAAACTACCTCAGTTTGAGCCAGCCTGAGCCGGGAGGAGGGAAACCGTTTAACACCGTTCTTTTTATCTATTTTACCTCCTTTGTTCATTGTTTCGGTCTTTGAGGGAAAATTTTTTCCACCTCATTGAGCTTTTACCACAATTCCCCCCAATCTGAGCCAACCCCCTAGGTACTGGAAGTAAATTCTACCTACCTACAAAAAATGTTCAATACTAATACTAATATGACTAATACTAATACTACTTGGCGTAACACCATGAAAATTAAAATAAATCAATAAATGCATAAATATTATATAGTAAACAAAAACACCAAAGGACATTTTATTTTTAATTTTTTATTATTATGTTTTCGTGTTTCTAGTTACAATTATTAATTGAAACTGTTGCGTCAAACAATTTGATAATAATTAATGGAAAAATATTAATTGAGATTTTATCGTTATTTTGTTCTCGTGTTTATATTAAAAGTTATTTTTTAAAATTAAACTTAACTTAATTCTGCCAAATGTGACTCAATATTAAAAAATAGGAGTGAAATAAAATTAAAATATTTATTAAAATCCTAAATTAAAGAATATAATACAATATAAATTAAAGTATGAACGCAAGTCTACGACTTGTTTGTGGACTCAATGTTTGTGACTGAACATAGATTTAATTAATATTTCTGATTGTGATTATATAATAACTATTAAACGTAACTGATAACAGTATCGTATAAATAAATATCAAACAATGATAGACATTTGGGACAGAATAACCAACACTAAATAACTAAATAAAAGAGTTAATTTTAATCATTACTACATTTATAGCATGTGTGCTAACTCGGCTGCCCTCCAAGGTACTACAGTAATTGCTACGTTTTAACACAAATTTTTTCAGACATAAGCACGGAACAGTTTTACTATATAATTCATATTTAAATTGTTATAATATTAAAATTATTGAATAAATTAAAATTAGCACTAAAGGCAAGACTAAGCACTAACTTGGACGATTTTTACAAGAAAATATATCTTTGTAAAGACCTTTGACATTATAGGATTTTAGTAGTCATCGTTGCCTAAAAAGGTGTCCAAACTCATGAACTGGAAGATAGAACACCATAGTCAAAGTTAAGCTCTACTCCGCTTTACTGAAAGGGGGTTTAAAGAGAGCTCAAAGTTGCTCTTGCGGCCTAAGTTCTAAAACGTATTAAAGACTAATGTCGCAGGACATTTTCTACTAAAAAACAATATACATCCAATATATATTAATGATATATAATAATCTTGACATACAAAACTTCGTTATATTGTTAAAATCTTCCTGCAATCCTAACTATTATTATTTTGAGAGTGTGTTGCAAAACAGCATTACATGGTAAACATAGTAATTGAAGCAAAGCTCAAGCAGGTCACGTCCGGGGTGGGATGGGTTTCAAAACTTGCTGAACTTGTGTATCGTCTTTGGTGTCTGGTCTTTAATTTAAGACAACTAAGTTTGTTAGTTTTTCATGATGTAGGCACAGTAAAATTAAACATTCTGTCCAAGCAATAATAACAGTTAGGATTGCTGTGAGATTTTCAAAATATCACAAAGTTAGTCATGCTAAGATATTATATATCTCTTTCTTGCTAATAGGCAAATACATATTATATTACAGCATGTGTGTCCGTACTGCTAATGCTCCAAATGGACCAAGATGCAACACTGTGTTTGCATTTTACAACAAAAAACATGTTTTGGTTGGAAATGTCCTGCAACATTGGTCTCTACTTTTTTTGGAACTCGAAAAGCAACTTCAAACTCTTTCTAACCACCACTTTTCAGTAAACCAGAGTGGCACTCAGCTTTGATTCTGGTGTTGCATCCTTCAGGTAATGAGCTTGAACACAAGTTGGACACGGATGACTACCGGAATTTAATTAGGTTAAAGTTAAGTGTAATACCTTAATTGTTCAAACAAGTGATCGATTGAAATTTATTCTCTCTGATTAAATAAAAGTGAAAGGTTATTTATTTTTAAGTGCAACATGATTTATTCACGTCATTTAAAAAAACTAAAAAATTATTAAATTGCGTATTTTTTTGGCAAGGTAAACTATTTTCTTTACTTTTTTCAAAAAAGAACAAAATTTTCAATTTTCATTTTTTAAAATACGTAAAATGTTTCATTACACTCTTGTTCTATTTGTTTTAGATAGTGAATATTGTTTTTATTCAGCTTTTCTCCTACAATGAACCGCACTAAACACATTTCTAGATACATTTTTTTCTCATAAAATAATTACAATATAATCTTCTTACTAGTTAGCAAAGTTTTACTTCCAGCGTATGCAACACGTTGTAAATGGATTTTTAAAAAATGATGTGGTGAGAACTGGGTTGAAAAACTATTAAGGTAATTTTAACATTTTTAACTTACCGTTATTACACACCAAAACAATTCAAATTTTTATATCTGCTAATTTGACGGTTCACATTTTTCTGCATATACACTATATTAATTTGATTTTTTAATAACGTAAAGTTGAAATTGCATTAAGAACACGGGCCTGTAATAGTACACGGACCTGATTCAGAACACGGGTCTAGGAGATCAAAATTTGAAAAGTACTCCCAGTATACTATTTCAGGAAATAAGGTAATTTGATTCCAGTAGTCATGCCCGTCTAAGCGGTGTCCAAACTCATAAAGTGGAGAATGAAACTCGGAATTTAAAGCTGCACTTTACAGTGTCCACTCCGCTTCACTACAAAATAGAGTATGGCAAGAGTTCGTTACCCTTGTGGTCCGAGTTTGAGTTTAAAAAAAAATATTATTTTTTGGAACTAATAATGTCTGGTTAGCAGCTGACAAACGTTGAGCATTAGCGGTAATAGAAGAACTTTTATGACAGTAAGTTATTCTGCCAGCATTTGTAAAATCACAGTGGTATTATTACTTAAGTTATGTCATATATATTTTGTCATTAAAATACCTTACACGATAAAGCGACCTACCTTTAATTTGTGAACCTCAGCTTTACATGCAGACAGCCTATATTATAGACCCATTTAGGGCCGAACACTAATGATGTCACTCTTAACGAGATTTTAGACTGTTGACTCATTAAGTATGGGTTCAAGTAATACATTATTCAAATAGCAAGGATTAGCAAAATAAAACTGCGTTCGAGTTTAGTGGAATATTTAAACAGTTGCAGAAATTTTAATGAAAAACCAGTGTATTTTTAAAAATTTGGGCAAATTTTTAAAGAAAGATACACGATAATAAATATCATAATATGCTTTACCCCGCGTATTAGCGACGTTTCAATTCACTAGAAAAAATACCGGGTTTATGTACGTTTTCTTCCATACGATAAAAAAAACATAAGAATTCAAGTTTTTTAATTATCTGGAAATAAAATTTAAACTTTTAAACTATTGCAACCCTCTGCGTTACTCTCCTAAGCTTTGCCCTAATACCTATGTTTAAAACTTTTTTTATGCAATATATTCTGAACTTTGATCGCACCGTTTGTCTCTGGTTCCACATTCACATAAGACAACAGTAATAGTGGAAAATTTGAAATTTTTCAAAACAAAAAACTAATTGGTTCACTCATGTTGTTTGAGCACCAAAGTAGTTAGGGCACCAAATTAGGTACAGCACCAAGTAGTAAAAAAGGGTAAGCTACTAAGCAGCTAGGGCACTAAATAGGCAGTAACGCAATGTATCTAGTTTACCAAAATCGGTTGGACATAACAGAGCTAACGCATTCACCGTGTTGTTGCACAGTAGCAGTTTATGCACTGACAACATTGCAGCAATATGTAGTTTGTGCGCCGAAATAAAATATGTGTTTAAATAATTTGTACACTTATAAAGTACGTGTACTAAATCAATTTCAATGAAATTTATCTGATGCATTTAATCTATTAGTGCCATGTAGTTAATTCAGTGTTCAGTTTGTCAGTAGCACAGCCACACAGCCAGGACACTTACACTGTGACGACATTACTGCTAAACGACAAGCTATTATATAGCATGCATGTATTAACACTATTTATTGGCCGTGGAAAATCAATTTTATTTTATTTTAGACTTTGTGTAAATAGTCTATGAAAAATGCAGATTTTTAACAATTTAAATAAAAAGCTTGGCTTAACTTAGGCCTTAGCATTTTTATGATTTTAATTTTACTTGTAGTTACAATAAATCAGCAGTGACAAAGTCACACTCCAATAATCACGGTATTCAACTTGGAACTCTGTACTTATTACTACACTTCTAAATTTTACTTCGATCCAGTGTTTGCACAGTACTTATTAATGGTTATGACACGATTACATTATAATTGAGCATACATAAATCTACAAAAGCAGATATTAAAATTTAAAATTAGTAGTTGCAGCATCTGCACTCAGCTGTGCCCAGTGTTCACACTCCACAGTCACTATCATTTTTTGTAGTTTCAGTATGACGTATGCGCCTTCGCATGCAATATATGTATGAAACTCGCAACAATTACATTCAGTAACAATGTTTAAAAAATACAATATTGAATTTGACATTTTTAAATTTTTTATTACTGCAATTTTGTAGCTATAAAGCTATTTACACCAAATTTGTTAACAATGACACATTAACTTTATTAAAAAATGCAAACGATTCAAAATTATTAAAATATGCAGATAAAAATAAACATTATTAGTAAATACATGTTGATTAATTTGCGAAAGCCCAAAATGCGAGTTTTTAATATTTAAAATAATTTAAATTACATGCTGCTCAAACAACTAAATAATACATGCAGTAATACATGTGTCAAATGTATTTTATATCGTAGGAATAAATAGAATTATTTATTAATTTGCGAGATTAAAATGTGTGCAGTGTAAGTAAAAATTAAATAACTGGAATGCATTATTACCACTTATACTTAATTAAATGTCAATTGTCTCAATCCCTCCAGATCAGCAGCAATTGATCTTCGTCTTGAAGCAACTCAAAGACGGTTGAACTCTTTCGGATTACGTTACAACATCTAGAAAGAGTCGACTCTTTATCTGGTGCTCCGTCTCCTTGGTGAGGTGTAGAGTAGAGTTTAGTAAAGACTCACATTTATCGACATTTAATTATTGCAATTTTTATCCCGCTCGGGCTCAGTTTCACCAAAAACAGTTATTTCAATTTGCTTGTAATTAAACTTAGAGAAGTTTTATAGTTCACATTACAAATTTTATTCTCAAGCCCATAATAAATTTACCTAACTTCATGTATATATAAAGATACAGTACAAACATACATTACTACTGTAGCACAGTAGCCATCAGCCAGAACACTTATACTAAATTCACTGTGACACCACTGACACCGAAACCTGACACCGTCCCCGCCACTGCCGCCACAGTCCGCCACACCACAACACAGGGTATAGGTATCAGTATATTAATTAATTAATTAACTAATATTAAACTAATATTACTATGACTATTATTACTAGTAATCATCACTCACTCGTTCCGCTGACTATTACTTTTATCTTATATCCCGTGTCAGAATAGTGCCAGCTACGGTGTCGGTGTTGGTGTGCGATCAGTGTGATTCATATATTATTACTATCGTATACAATAATACAATATATTTCATCATACTTTTACATACGTTTTGATTTAGGTACCTCTGATATTTTTGTTATGACAGTATGAGTCCAAAACGACATTTACGACATATCGATCACTCTTACACTTTTGGGCTCAAATACCCCACTACGGATATCAAATTTCAGGACTCTCAAGGCGTTTTGAGCTTTTTTTGATTTTTGCGATCGATGAGCTTCAAGAAAAAAAATGAGCCCGCGCGTGCCTGCTATGTTTTCGATTTTACTGACCGGAGCTTCAGTCAGTGCGATCGGTCCTACCGGTCACCGGCTCCGTGTCTTACACTGAAATAGAGGTTCTTAAAACCATAGTATGTGAAGGACGTCGTTTATGGAGGATCCGTTACCATTCATAGCCTATTTTCGTGCGTATGTCTGAGACCCGTAGTGTTGAATAGAAATCTGTATAATTTTGAAGGATAATATTATTGATTGCCTGAGCTGGGGCTCGAAGGGTAGACCTGACCTCAGTAACGAGCATAAATGTTCTCTAATACCACACTTACTTGTGTTGCCGCTAGGCGGCGGAAAGCCGCATGTGCTAGATAGTTAGCTCCGGGTTTAATCATAGTTTAGGACACATAAAAGTGACTGACAACTGAATAATACAGTTGACAAGTATAGTTTAAAGTCTGGGCTATCGAATGGTATACAAATTACTTAATAATTATCATTAGTTTGTGCGATCTTTTAATATCTAAAAATCGGAAAATTTTTAAATCATCCCTGACCGCGTGTTTGTGCCAGTGAGTAGATGCCGGTAGATATTGTGCATCGTAGGTACATACATATGTAACACTGTAGTCTGCTTTGGCTTTCAAATTACAATTAAGGACGCAATAAGCGATTGACATCTTACGAAATTAGTTCACATAGTTAGATTAAAGTCCAGTTAATTGTTTAGCCATATATTCTATCCTGTTTGACGTTGACCATTAGATTGTGTCTGTGTTGTAATTTAAAATTTGTAAGTTTGAAAAAAAAATCAAACAATCTTCAAAATCTTTCTTCGTCTGTGTTTGTGATCGTGTGTGGAGACTGGTAGATACTTGGCATAGTTGGTACATACATACGTTAGTTTAGAGCTTTTTCCACGCCACGGAGCAAGCTGATCGAGAGCTAAATCAACCTAAGTGGATAACATTAGTATGTGAATCTGGGCATTTTTTTCTCTATGAATACCTGTTCAATTATGAAGTCAGGGGGTATTTAAAGTACCCCCTGTGCGTGTAGGTACCAATCTGTTTTCATGTTTCCTGTATTATCTTTTCATTTAATAACATACCCGATCAAAACTAAATGAACTCAGTATACTAATACAGTCGATCGATTTGTCACATTATGTTTCGGTTTCAACAATGGATCCAAAATGATGGCTAACACTTACTGGAAATTTATTAAAAATTAAACTCCTGAGAGTATATTTGAAGCTTACATAATTTTCTGGAAGTACATTGGCATCCTTCAGGCAATAAGAAATAAGCGTAAAACCAGAGCAGGGATCAGAAAAATTCGGACAAAATCAAATGCAAGACTAAATCAAGTACAAATTTTAAACTCAAATAAATTTTCAAGCAAGAATTCCTCTTCCTCTAACAATATTCAAGTCAGCATCCCATACGTAATACCAAGGATTTTCTACCACAATGCTACCTCCTTAACTCAAGATAAATTAGAAAATTTAGAAGTAATAAGTTGTGATTTTGATTTGCTCATGATAACCGAAACTTGGGGTAACCAATCAAAAAATATACATATTAATAATTTTACAAGTTATGAAACAATACGTTAATATAGGTCAGCGGGGGGGACTGTGATCTACGTCAAAAATAACATTCATAGTATAAGGTTTTGTAATTTTGTGTATCCTAATTCCAATGTTTTCGAAATTACGTGTGTACTGATAAGGCCGCAATACCTACCTCGAAATATCTCTCTAATATTATAAGTGTGTGTATACTTACCACCTAATTGTAGTAAAGATGTGCAGTATAAATTATACGAAGCTATATAAGATATATATGAGAAGTCAAAAACTAAATATGTATCTCCTAATCAATTGATTGTGGGGGATTTTAATCACTGGGAATTTAATAGTAATATTGTAAGGACAACTGAACTTAAACAAATTATAAAATTCGAAACATTTAATTCTAGTAATAACAATAATAATAATCCTGTGGATCTCATATATACTAATCTGTCAAAATTCGATAGTACCCTACTTGAAACTTTGCCACTTAAAGTGGCACTTTCTTGATATGTCGGTATTGAATTACTACCAAAACAAAAATAACATTGTGTCAATATGCCAAAAAAAGTAATTGTAACTAGACAGTATACAAATGCAAACAAAGCAATTTTTGTTAGTCAATTAGAAAAAGCTGATTGGTCTGTATTCAATACGTGTAATGACATTAATTTGAAAGAAAAAATTTAAGCACATACCTTAGCAAGGCACTAAATACTGCTTTTCCATCAGGAACCAAAACTGTAAAAACTGGTAACCCATCATGGATTACAAACAATATTATAGCCTTATCTAGAAAAATTCAAAAATGTAAAGATCTGGTATCTTATAATGAGCAAAAATTAATTCTCGGTAAATTGATCTCAGTAGCTAAGAATAATCATAACTAAAAGTTACAATCGAAAGTACAAAATGGTTTATTCAAAGATTACTATAATATAATTACCCAAATATGTGGAAAGAAGGATAAACAATCTGTTATTGACTTAATCAAACTAGAATCCAATGTAAGTGATACGTTGTCTATGCTAAACGAAATTAATCAATACTTTTCGGAAATTAATAGATCTTATAATCCTATCAATATGCCACCGTGTGTGAGTAATAAAGTGACCGACCCGATTATAGTAGTTAATGAATTAATTGTACTAAAACAACTCGATAAGTTAAAGATAGGGAAACCAAATGTACCTAAAGGCCTATCAGCCAAATTACTTAAGGAAATAGGGTTTTTGAATAGCTGCTCCTCTAACACCTGTTTAACCATTCTTTTAAAAATAATGTGATACCACAAACTTGGAAAACAGGTTAAATTACTCCAATTCCAAAAAACCTTATAATATTTCATTACAAAATCTAAGACCGTTGTCCCAGACAGATATATTTTCTAAAATTCAAGAAGGTTTCATGTTTAAAAAAATATATCAAATTAGTCCTAAAATTGATAGCAACCAATATGGCTCTGTAAAAGGTGCGTCTACAACTCACTATTTAGTCAATCTTATGGATTTTGTATATAAAGCGCTTGAGACTCCAAATTCTTATGTGATCCTTGTCATCTTAGATTTAAGCAAAGCGTTCGATTTGGTCGATCACAATGAACTTATAAAATTAGAAGTAGAAAGTTGCGATATTTTCTGGCTCGAAGAATTTTTGTTTATGAGAACCCAATGTGTCGAAGAAGGTGACTAAGTCTTAAGTCTCACTAAAATTTTTAATGGTACCCCACAGGGTACCAAATTAGCTCCATTATTATTTATAGTTTTAATCAATAGGATTCTCACAAATTTCTAATCAAAATACCAAAATAAAGGTGGTGAGGAAAATAATGTTCTGAATGGATATGTAGACGATTTAACGTTAGGAGAAAAAGTAATAGGAAATTCCCTACCTCAAACTCAAAATTACCTAACTAATATTACTAATTGAGCAAGTGAAATGCGAATGAAGCTTAATCCTATAAAATGCTGGGTTCTGTTAGTAAGTAATTAAAAAATGAAAATTAATATTAACTAACAATTATCTCTTAATAATACTGTTTTTCCCATTGTAAAAAAGGCTAAATTATTAGGTGTACAAATTAATGATGAGGTCTCGTGGACTGACCAAGTTAATTTAATTAGGATAAAAGCTTTAAAAAAAATTTTTATCTTAAGAAAAATGAAACACTGTGGTTTCAGTCAGAATCAATTATTATACGCTTACAAAACATATATTCGAAGTAATTTGGAATATGCCTCCCAAGTAATGAGCTTTAATCTAACTCAAAAATTATTTCAAAAAATTAACACTGTTGAGCGGAGATGTTTAGGAAAATTGCTACGTAAGTAAAAATAAGCACCAATTCATAGATTTCAAGTTAGGAATCGATACTATAGAAGGGAGATATAAAAAATTGCTTAAATAATTTTTGCAAAAAATTGTTGAATTCAAAAGATTCACTGCATGGCTGAAACCATACCTACAACTCAATACACGACCCAATAGGCTTAATAAAAATTATAATTTAGTTAGCCGTGAAACTGTAAGATATAGGAAATCATCTATACTGTCTATAATTAAAGCTTTAAACTAAATATGTTATTACTTGTTCCTTCAATAGAATGTACGATATAAGGTAAATAATATAAGGTAATAATTAGTATTAATTATATAGTGTATAGTAATATTATTACCACTCTACTCTATCTTGTGTTAAAATAATTGTATTAGCCTAACTTTTCTTTCCTTGGCGCCTAATATATGTCGCGAGGGCTTATATATTTTTTCCTAACAAAATTGTTTACTCATACTTGGCGTATTTGGGTTAATGTTAAGCAAATTTTATATACCTTTACTAGTACTGTTTTCAAGATTGATTAAACATTTTCATGTGTCTCTTTTGTGTATGCACAAGTTAAAATATGAATCAAAGAAATAAAACGCTAAATAATAATAATACTTGTCAGTTCCAATCCTACGACCACTATACCAAGCACTGTGAACGTACATATTAGAAGAACCTTTACTACTAATAGAAATCTGAGAAAACTTTCAATGTGTATTTTATCAAGCAAAACTTGACAAGCTCTTAGGTGGGTATGTAAATGACATGTAAAGTCGCCCTTTTTTTATTGCTGATATCGAATTCTAAATCTTAGTTCACGCAGCTGCTTATTGCGGACAAACTATAATTGCAATCGTTACTACTTATTGTAGTTAGCAACATCGCGGTTTATCTCGAACAAATAAACAGAATTTTCAAAGCTCTTGAATTCTTCCGCTTTAAGATGCGTTTTTAAAATATGACGTTGTCACTGTTGCAAGTTTTAACATCTGCTGATGTACATTTAAAATAACGTGAGCGCATCAGGACCTTGTAATAATAATGTTTTGGATCGTTGCAGTTCGGCAAAAACGGGTTGTTAAATACAAACGCTGTGTCATAGGATCTGTAAAGTTGTGAAGATTGTTGCTGATCGTCTGTTGAGGTAACAATAAACTGTGTGTACAAAGCAACATTTCCAACACAGCCGCACTGAAGATTATCGCTAAACGCAAGGACTGCACGTGCAGCAAATACATATGCAGCTCCCGATGGATCTACAAGCTTTATAAATGTGTCAACAAAATAAACCAGTTTAAGCTTAATCGTTCTAACTTTGTCAAAAACTAAGACTTTGACGGTAAACATGCAGCCCTTCGGCCAGCAGCGGAGTCTCCAAATCTCCAAGTAGAGTCTCTAGTCCGATCGCCCTCGTGGCAACCAACCAAACTTTTTGATTTCATTCATTACCAAGCTATTCGCGGCAGCTCAGCACAAATTCAAACTTCAGTCAACAATAAATAAATATGTTATATTAACAATTAATTACTACAAAATAATACACTTAACTCTTAACTACACAAGTAGAAATGGAAGGTAATTTTGATTCTGTATCGAACATCGTGTATATATCTGAATGCGGATGCCGTTTCATAAGGTTTGCGAAGTCAACAATAATTTTAATAGTCTACTTTCGTCATAATTAATTAGTACCCGAAGAAGTTAGCTGAAGAATAAAACCTGCTATTAAAGAGTTGATAAAATTGACTTAGTAGTCTGCAACTCTCCATAATTTCCAATATTGGACGTCTCGTGACCCCAGGTGACCTGAGTACTGAGTTTTGCACTGTCTTGAGGGAATTTAATTTTTCACATGCCGAATTCTTGATATTTTAATCAACTGCCACTTACACATATATATATAAGAATTTAGTGATGCAAGTTATGATTTTTCATGTTTCCTATTATTAAATGGGGAAAAATGTTGACCTGCCGTCTTCAACGCTATAGGTGCTACGGTGACCCGATGACCAAAGTAAATGATTCGACGCATAATAATTAATATATTTACGTGAGTGTACACGTCACAATTTTCGTCGGCTCAGCCGGTGACATAGCTATTTGAATTTAATGAACTTTGATGTGAGTTTCAAATTATGAGACACTCCGTTTTTGGTTTTTAATTATTTACATACAAACCACGTGACCCCTAGGGGTCAATCATAGTCGAATCATAATAATTTGGGGGTTGCCACCTATAAATAAATAATTATCTCGCAAGAAAAATCTTTCTTACAAGGAAGTAATCCCCATAAACTGAGGTCAGTTTGAAATTATGATACACAATGTAAAGGAAGTTCGATACAAAATCAAAATTATCTTCCATTCCTTTTTGTGTAGTTAAGAGTTAAGTGTATTATTTTGTAGTAATTAATTGTTAATATTACATGTGGAAGTGGAACAGTGTTACTTATTGGTAAAAGAAAATAAATGTATTTATTGTTGACGGAAGTTTAAATTTGTGCTGAGCTGCCGCGAATAGCTTGGTAATGAATGAACTCAAAAAGGTTGGTTGGTTGCCACAAGGGCAATCAAACTAAAGACTCCACTTGGAGACTTGGAGACTCCGCTGCTGGCCAAAAGGCTGCATGTTTACCGACTTTGACATTTTAAAACCTTTATTTATCTTCATTTGAAATTTCGTGTTTAAGCTGATTAGTTATTGTTCCTGAATTGTACAATTTAATGCAAAAACATGAATTAAATGTGATAACACAGATATTTTAGGCAGCAAAACCAAGAAATTAACATACGCAAAACAAAAATGTTTTATCCTGAATGTGTTTTTGAGATAGCATGTTTTAAACAGATTTGAGAGTTTGAGTTTACCAGATCCTAGGATACTATCAATTATTATTCGTAGAGGGTTGTATTAAAACTGTTTGTCAAATTTGTGTTTGTAGCAAGTCAACAAAACGTCTCTGCTGGGGGCCACAAAATGTATAGAAAATTTCTAGTGGTGCATTAAACTGCAATTATTTGTGACTGTATCAACTTCGGCAAAATGTCGCGATTGTTAACACACAATGGTACGCTTTTACACTATTTGTCGCTAATTAAGTCAATTAAACCACATTAACATTTAACGTCTATATTAGCCGTTAATAAAAGTTAATGTAGGTAAAAACAGCTTTTAAGAAGAGAATTATTCAAGTTAAACGCATGCAATTGGGATGTTGTTTAATTATTTAAAGTTTGCAGGCGCTATAGAAAGAATCTTGTGTGCCAAACTTATTTTTTTCTTTATGTTGTTCTAACACTAACTTTAATTCAACTTCAAATTGGTATAGTAGATTTTTGCACAAACAGCATTTGACGTGTCCGCAGTATATGTTTTTCAGTGGTTCATTTACTGACCGCTCAGACGATTGGTTTGTGTTAGCTATTTGGACTTTGGGTTTTATCCAATGTTAGTCATTTATAAGATTGTTAACAGCAAGTTGCTAGATTTGAACAGACGTATAAATAATTTTATTTTAACAAGCTTTGCAAGTAACTTGAATGTGCACTTGGCTAAAATTATTTAAATGAAATCTTGCATTAAAGCTGCAGCTGGAATTACTTTTCTCAAGTAGCTTGCTTCACAAACTTTTCTTAGATACAATAATAGCGCCACAAAATTGACAGTTTACAAATGCGAATAATCTGTGCGGGATAAAATAGGAACCATTTTAGACGTTCTAACAATGTAGATCCTGAAAAAGAACTTACCAATTTAGAGTTAAACGTGAACTGTAGAGCTCACGTTTTGATTTAATCATCATCTGCAATCGAGATTCATATGCTAAGTTGTAAATTGTGCAGTTTGCAAAAGCCAAGTTAGGACCGAAATTTTAGCTGGCTGAGTAAAAGTTTTTAGCGTCTAGAGTCCAAGTCTTGATTTTCAATTCATCCACTGTCCAGATCTAAGTGCCTAGTTGTAAATTTTCTAGTTTGTCAGGTCCAAATGCGTTCCACCGCAGACCAACTAAACGTTTTCAACATTTAAAAGTCTGCAAAAGGCTTTTGTTCCTCAGGTTTTTTGTCAAACAAGTGTTGTCGTCTTCACCAGCTCAAAACGAGTTTTAAAAACCTCATTAGGAAGGCAATAAGAAGGCAAGTCCAGTCGTCCAAGTCCTTTGGATGCTAAGGAACAACAAGACCATAACTAGAGCTATTTATGTAATAATTTGAAATAAGATATAGTTATGCACTCTGAACGAGTGGATCTTTGGCAGGGCTTAGTGTAACATAGACCAATACAATTCACGCAATAATACAAACCCTAAGTACACATAACTAAATATGTAAGCTTGAGTCGCAGAGGGAGAAATGTTGTGTTCAAGTTTTGCTGATTGCCAATTTTTGTGCGCAATAAACTGCAGCCTTAAAATTATACCAATAATCTTTGTGAATTTGAATTTATTCTAGAGCTGACTTTTAAAGTAAAACTACCGTTTTACCTCTTGCACTATCCTTCACCAAGAACTTAAAAAATAATGGCTAGGATAGAGACACCCCAACAACCCGCTCGTCTTTAGGATAACCAAGACTTGGAGAAAAACAAAACCTGCGTTAAACAGCGATACATATTTACCGCATGTCGATATATTTATACCGCATTAAACAGCAGAATAATACTTTAATATTTTACTATTCACACTGTATAATGTAAAACACAATTTCTACATTTCTCATTTATGTCATTCTTTCGTTATGAAAATCATGTTTCGACGCACAAAGAAATACTAACTATAATCTTATTATTATTTCTACGGATTCTTATACGCCAGCAGTATGACTAATAGCCTACATTCTAATATGGATTTTACTTTCCTGCATTCATATTCTAGCTTCTTTTTTCAGCGACACACCTAATATTTTAATCCTATTTTTTTCCCTAATTTTTTATCACACAAAGAATATTGGCAAATATTATATTATGTCAAAATTAGAATACAACACTTACACTTTCCTTATCGAACTTGAACTTTTATTTAATACATCATAAAAGTTCTAATTACTTTTCAACGACACACTGACATCGTACTCTTCCTATATTATCAAGCAAAATAACAGCATATTTACTGCACTGAAAATAGATTTTTTGCATCGATTTGCAACATCATTTCATGGAACTGACGCAGACCTTAGACCATCAACTGAGACATCTAACACAATATTCGTATCTGTTGTGCAGAATCTGGTTTTAAATCTAAGAATTGGGAGTTTTGTGAGACTTCAGACTTTTAAAATATTAAAAATAAAAAAATGTACAAGCTATTCACAACCCAGAGATAAAGACGCGTTTTTGCTACTTTAGAAAACAAAATAGAGAACATAAGTAGCATTCGAAAGTCTCGTTTTCTTTGAGAGCCGCTCTATCATCAAATAGGCTACGCAGCTACTTAAGGAGCACAAGGTCCATGCAACCTCAGGAAAACAGTTGACTGACTACCTTCCTTACTTTGACGGACAGCCTGCCAAATTTATGTACGACAAGCCATATGATTGTGTGAAGTTATTTCTGTTCTAAAAACCACAAACGTTTTGCTTTGATCTGTTCAAGTCAAAATTTTGTTCAGCAACTTGACTGAAGCAATCAAAATGTTGATTTAAGACAACATTCCTGAAAAGTTTGCTCAGCAGTTTTGGAATTATAGCAAGTAAACTTTTTTATTTACGTTAATTTTTGATCCAGCCAGGTTGGTTGAGAGGCTAGGGACTGCAGTTTAGAATTTGGCGATTCTAGACTCAGGCCCCGGTTTGATCTCCGGCTTTGGTCTTGGTGAGTCCTGTACGGCTGACTGTAGTTGTATCGGTATGGGCTGTAGGGTTTACTTCACACTCTCTGGAGCTACCCATAGGTAGACAGAGAAAGAGTGGGAATGAAGATGTGTTGCATGAAAATCCCTGAAAGCTCATTTCAATACATTGGATTTCCCGCTATCCTTCCTTGATCACAAAACCTTAATCTGTTCCATGGCGTTCAATAGTCTTTCCTATGTAGTTTGTTACCCTTTTTCTTATCCTAGGGTTCGCGTATAAATTCGCTTGTAAACCTCTCACAACAAAATCAAAATATTTTATCAACGTTGCTTAATTTGTGGACGAGGGAAAATATTATAAGACAGATAATAGTAATAATAAATGGCCTACTACATTCTCTTAAAATTATTACATGAGACAGCTCAATGCTCGCAAAAAAACCTCCGCCTAATACCTCTACATAAATTATTTTTAAAGTTAAATAATCCTGAGCATTACTAGCAATACCACTACCTTAACTACCTTGTTTATCTACTCTATGCAGAGAAAACTCACTGATAATAACTCATCTATAACCATTTGTTAAAAGATGTCTAGTGCCATTCATTAGCCACTCATTATCCATATCACGTAAAGGTTTAAATATCCCAATCCTCGACGTACTTTATAGAAGACCCCTTGAATGATTGCAACCACCGTTATCGTCATTTATGAACAAACCCTTTAATTATGTTATAAATCCTTGACGTCATTTATGGACGATGCCGTTAAAGTCCTTAAATGACGTCACAGGTCGAGTCACACAGTGATGACATAAGATGGTAAAAACAAATATTTTCGATTTGGTGAAGCTGATGAGAGGAGAGTAGTGTCATAGGGTCCTAATATAAATTTGTTTCAATGACTTCATTAATAAATGGTCCCAAACGTACCCAAGTTAGAACAATTAACCTATTAAATTATTCATTAACATATCACTTTCGTGGTATTTCATTAAAAATGGAGAAAGTCAGAGTTGCTTAAAAAACTGAATAAAAATAGCCAGTTTTGCTAATAATCGAAAAAAGAGAGTCATATTTAATTATTGGCCGACGATATTCAACTTTACAGTGATTTAGCATTACAATAACTACCAAAGTAGAACCAAGTGAGTGAATTATTTCACGGGTTAACAAAAACAAGACAGTGCTTACCGTGGTAATTTGACTACCGTAGATATCCACAGATAACCGCGCGTTACGTGGATTTTTTAATCAGCTACCTATCAGCCGTGAAAGAGGCATGTTTGATAATGCTTTGCTATCCCAAGGCGTGTCATAAATACCAGACAAGGCCAACATACGTTAAATATAACACTATTTATGGACAACTAATTAAAAATATTAACACAAATATAAAACATCAGGTTGTCATTCTTGTCAAACCAAAAATCTGACTACAAAAAATATAATATGTAAAAATGTTTTTTTGCATACAAAGTATGTTCAGTATAAAATTTAAAGATAACACGTTTGTTCAAACGTTTTTTTAGTTACAGATTTAATTTGATAAAGCAAAATACCCGTCTAATAAAAACATGCCCAAAATTTACCTATATCACTTGCTTATGCTCAAATAAGTTATAGGCAAATATTTATTATTCAAAATTAATTAATAATTGATTATCTGAAGTTGCACAGCACTATTTTTCCATATAAATATATTTTTCTTTAGCCTAAACTTGTGATTGATGAAATAAATACCTACAGTTGTAATACTTATGTCAATAAATATTCCAATCAAAATTATGTGGGCTTTTGTAACCATAGTACTATTGAAATTTTGTATTTAATATAAATATAAAAACGCTTTAAGTTAAAAAAGGTATTTAAATATTTAATATTCTCGTATTCTACCAATAAACATTCATCTTGCAATAAAATGGCGTAATTTAAAAATAAAACGTTACCTGTTTGCAGTTTTTCAGCGTAAAAAAAGGCTGTATACATGTATCAAAACTCTTCGAATAGAAATTTAAAACCTAAATAATTTGGCTATGTCGAAATCCAAATCCAAAGGTTTTTGGCTTTTTGTAAGCTTAATTAAAATCTAAATTAATAAATTTAGGTTATCTTCATCCTAATCTAATTTTAGGTTTTTGATAATATTAAAAGCTAAATTTAAATCCGAATCTTTATTATATAGCTTGTTATCCTTGAATACATTACTCACTTCTCCATTGCTCATCAAGGCTATTGTTTCAAGCTAAACTGAAGAAAACGCATATAGAATGATAGAATACATGACATTAAGTGCAAAATTACAGCTCACACTAATTATTTTACAAGAAAAATAGCTCATCCAAGTTGCTTTTTAACTTTCCAGGACGCTGACTATTGAAACACCATACAGCTGGACTGACAGCGTCAGCCGTAGCTATTAAAGGCTAGCTAGTACCCATAACAGCAGCACAAATTGCGATCAAAGTGCACGCTTTTGTGAATATCCATAAATATGCATATGTAATTAGCAAAACAAAATATATCCAAAATTTGGTGGTTGAAATAAGCTAACTTTTTGCTGAAGTAGTAAAAAGCCAAGAAAAAGAGGAAGCAAACGACGAATTTGAATTTGGCTTATTTTCTTAGCCTCAGCCCGGAAAGAGCCCAAGAACCCAGGACTTTTTACACTAGATCACCGCTCCAACCCAGAGTAGTGAACTGAAAAAATACAGTTTTCTAGTAGCAGTTAAACAATGGATGCGACAAAAACCTAATTCCCGTTTTTATGAGTTGGCGGCCCAGTTTTAGTAGATTCGATTCAATTTCTTGAAATTTTAATTGTTTAATTTATTTCACTTTATAGGTTCGAATAATTAGTTTAATGTAACTAAAACTAGCAACCACAAAAAAAACCTAATAACCATTAGTGAACTTCAGGTACACCACACAAAAACTGTAAACAAATTGTTTGATTTGGAAATAATTTCCATTACAGCTATGAGCAGCTATATCTTGACGCTCTGACTGCTGATGATGAAGTGAGGAGTTCCAACTCTGAATTCACCAGCAGTCAAACCAGAGTCGACTATCGAATGGCAAGAACTATAAAACGGTTTTCTAACGTCACCTAATTTGTCAATAGAATTTCATTCTGGATTAACAGACGACGACTTAAACGTATCTGACAAATCTAGAAGAGATGCTGACAATGAAAATAATGCAAACGATACTTCTAAATTCATTTTATATATTTGCTTATTTTTAAAAGTATGTACAACATACATGCAATTGCTCTCAATTTGTTTCTAAATAAATTTTGCATTGCAAGTTTGCAGTAAGCTTTAGTTAATATTACTTTTTTTTTAAATATAAGGATTTACTTTTTTACGTTTCAAATTAATTTTTATTGGAAAAAGATGATCCCAAATTCAAAACATTGGTAAGTATTTTTAAGTGTGTTAAAAAAATAAAAAACTACAAATGTTAATTACAAAATTGTTTGTAGATACGATATTGTAAATTGGAATTTTAAAATAACTAGACAAGTTTAGCGCTGCTGCAGACACATTAAGGCAGCAAGTGCGCAAAGTTAGGCAAGTCACATCATATAATCAAACAAAATACAAATGTTTTAGAAGTTTATAGTTGCTATCGCGGCAGCACACGAAAATTTTTGGAGACTCCTGACACACTTAGGCAGATAGTGTACACAGTTGGGCAGCCCACATCATAGCATTGGACAACATATAAACGTTGTTTGAAGTTCATATTATCCATCGCAGCAGCACACGAGAATTTTTGCAGAGATGGTAAGCTAAATAATAAAGATTCGAATTTAAATTAGGCTTTGAACGTAATCGCACATTCAGATTATGACTTGGATTTAGATGAGCTGAAATATTTAATTAAGACTTCGATTTTGCTAAGCTAAAAAAAGAAAAACAAATTTAGATTAATTTCAATTAAGCCTAATATAAAAGCTCTGTTCATATTAATAATGTATTCATTGGGTCAATTCAACCGAACGTTATACAACCAGACTCAACCAGGCACTGTGGGTGAGGAAATAGGAGGCTACCGCGTTAGATCGTCTCGGTCTTTGTACCCTTTTACCAATCCCTGTCCCCTCCTCCACAGTAAAGGAGTCTAATTTCCTAGGCCCCTACAGTACGTAGTTGTCATTAAGGAGCACTGAAGGAGATTAGGTTTTAATCAACCATTCAGTGACGTTTACCGTACACCACCGAGCAGTAAAAAATCAGCAGTGGCCGCAAATCGAAGCCAGGTTTGAGACAGTAAATTTTGTTACAGTCTGCAGTCCTCACTTCTCACCAAAGCTCGCCTGCTTAAATTAAAAAGCTCTGCATATACTGGGTTTGAAATTTAATTTTAAAAGATTCAAGAAATTAAAAATAGTTTATACATCTAATTAAACCGTAATATTGTATCAAAGAGTTAAAATCAAATTGATATTTAAATAAATAAAATCCAAATCATGATGCTAAGACATTGCTTATCCACCCATTTAAGTTTTGACATGGAACTTGCTGTCAAGGCTTGGCTCCATACTGGCATAGCGTATTCCAGATTGCTTCTAATATACAGTTTATAAATGCTAAGTAGGTTTGTAATACTTGTACCACATGATTTTACTTTTCGTAGTATACACAATTTCTTTGACGCTTTTTTGACAACATAATTATTATAGTTATCCCACGTTAATGTGTCATTAACTATTACACCTAGCAATTTGGAACTGTTTACCACCGGGATAGTTACATTGTCAATTTTTAATTCTTTTTGCTTAGTTTTGAGTTCCTTTGGAGAAATCAACAATAATAACACAACGGTTTTTAGTATTTACCTTTATTTTGAGCTAAGATGCCTATTTAGTTATATTATTTAGGTATGATTGCATTTTTGAAGTTTTATTATAGTAAACACTTTTTGCAAATTTCATATCGTTCACAAATCCATTAACATTGTTACATGTTTGAATTCAACATAGAAAGTCCTATATAATATTAAATAGAACTTTAAAAAGTTGTTTAACCCATTACAAACTACATGTCGTGGATGCACGTATAAGGCCTATACATAAGGGTCAGGGGTCGCCCATAAATCGCATCAATTGAATATCATATTCCAGATACAACCTGGAACAACTACAAAACCTTTTTTAGACCTATTTTATTTGAACTACATGATATTCACGTACGTATATAGCTTATACATGGTAAAAGGTCGTTGAGATGGGCGCATACTTTTAAAGTGACAACAAGTACTTTCCAAAGCTGAAAAACACTGAAAATTAAATCACAAATTTCCCGGAAACGAAAATAGTACCAACTCTCTTACAAGCAATAAAGTATTTCAAAATTTATACTCTATCAGCATCAGATCAAAGTTTTCAGTGACAACTACTATTTTTTTAAATTTAAAAAGTAATACGAAATCGTAATATTTCTCAATCATTGCCTCGTGCTGAAAAGAAATACCAATCAAAACCTGGAATACGAAATCGTTCCTCTACTCCGTTTATATATCAGAAGTACCCGCAATTAGTTTATTTTGTATAGATACAAGTAATTCACACAGTGGAACCAGAAGAAGACAAGTTGTGGGTTTTATTACTCCTAATCACTCAAAAATATTAAATACTAAACAAATCAAGTTCAAAACCATAATTAAAAAAAAATTTAACGATATAAAACAACTGCTGCTACTTTAAATAGAGACTGTAAATGAAATCCATTCTAATCAAAAGACGAAAATCTAAAATATTAAAGAAATACGATCAGTTAGAGAGAAAGTCAACATTCAGAAGATGGAAACTAATTCATCGGAATCCATCATTGCAAAAAATATAGTAAAAGTCATTCAATGTGATCTACGTGAAACAAGGATTGAAAATCATCATTAGCATAGATATAAGTATGGGATCCAACAAAGCTTGCTTAATCCTACATGGCACAAACAAAAAGGACGGTCAGTCAAATACAGCCATTTATATTGTTAAACATACTATGGAAAAAATGTCATAAGTAAACCTTGTGCAAAAAAAACAAGAAATAAAGACGGTAAACCATCATCCATCCTTATCTAACCCCTCAGTAAAAACGCAAATATAGAAATTGTAATCAAAGGACACACATTAAGTGGATTAAGATCTAGAATTAACGAATATTCAACTAAAGACGAAAGAAAAGTCAACAAGGAAATGCTAGTGAAAATCAAAAAGTTAAGGGAGGACGGAAAAACAGTCAAGATAAGATCATAACTTACTACACTCTCCACCAAAATACTCACTAAGCCATCGTAGTAAATCCAGTACAGAGAAAAATGAACACCGGAAAAGCGTCTCCATGGAAGTACATCACAACATTTAACAATAATGCAAAATGACAGACCGGAAAACAAGATAATATTTCAAAATAATTCTGCAGCAACATCAAAAACTACAACAAGTTCTCAAAAAAATCCATAGATTTCAGAAACATTTACACTTATAGCTCAGAAAACATACTAATTTTTCTTTATTTATTACCTCGAAACAAATTAATAATCATCACCTTTATTTGCAAATTCGTGTACTCATAACTTGTCAAAGATTATATCCTAATTGTATGTCAAATAATAATATCTAATATATAATTTTTTTTTTGTGAGACAGTACTACTAGGTAGTACAACTTCTGAACGACTACGGATGAGATAAATAAAATATGGCAAAGAATTGACTAGAATTTTCGGTATAAAGCGACCGGTTTCAGGATTTATTATTAATTTTTATCAGGCTGAAATAATATACAATATTATACATATGAGAATTCAATTACTTTAAGTAACTACTTTATTATGTCCATAGTTCTTTATAATACCTATTCATACGATTTGTTGTAACTGCAGAGTATAAAATATAAACATAATTTTATTACAAGAAGTTTTTTATCATTTTAAAAGGTGGGGTAATGAAATACCAGCCGGTTGCAGAAGAAGACAGATATACTTAAGTAGTCACTACCTGTTACCGCTTGTACACACACAATTTCTTTTTCCTGTTAGTTTTATACAAAGAAAAAACAAGGGCTGAAGCACTTGTTTTTTGGTAGCCTTAACAGTAATATGGGGTATTACTCTTTAATGATAAAATCTGTATTAAAAAATTGCTATTCGAAAGTTAATTATAATGGAAGAAATAAAATGTAATAAATTGCAATTTTAAATGAATATTTTATTTTTAAGAGCTTTAAAATCATATATTGCATGTCAAATGTCAAAAATGAGAGAAATTATTTAGACATGTAGAAATAAGGGAATATTGAAATTTTGAATTTCCCGCCAAACCTAAAATGTCAAATTTTGACCGGTAACTCTCTTCAAATATAAAGAAGTGATATATCAAAATGACGAGAATGAGGAGAACAATATTTATAGCGATTGGTGCGCGAATTAGGAAAGCTTTAATTTAAAATTTGACATTTAAAGTTAATTATGATTAAAAGAAATAGTAAATTAAATAATTTTTGATTTTCAAAGAATTTTATATTTTTTATTTTAAAAGAGCTTTAAAACGACATATCGCATGTCTAATTCGGTTGAGAATTGCCAAAGGTTGCTAAATTATGTAGATAGGTAGGAACTAAAAACTCCTGGAAATAATTTGCAGTAAAATTAGATACTTTGAAAAATAATGTAGGTAGGTATAATGGGAGAGAGGGCAAAAAGTCCGAGGAGGGCAAAAAGTCCGAAAGAGGGCAAAAAGTCCGGAGGGGGCAAAAAGTCCGCCGAAAGAGGGCAAAAAGTCCGGAGCGGGCAAAAAGTCCGCCGAAAGAGGGCAAAAAGTCCCGAGAGGGCAAAAAGTCCGCCAAAAGAGGGCAAAGAGGGACTTTTTGCCCTCTTCGGACTTTTTGCCCTGTGCGGACTTTTTGCCCTTCCTCCCATTATAATATGCCAAGTAACACATTATAAGATTATAAAGTATCAGTAATCTTTACGAGCGAAAGCGTGAAAATAATTAAACTATCTCTCGCCTTGCCTCATCCTTACGCACAGTCGTTATATTAAAATATCATATTATATTCATAGGTATCTACTATAATCTACTTAGGTACCTATATATACTCTTGTGATTGATTCTTTATTTCTATTCCCCAATAATCCCCATCGCAATTTACATGCACAGGACAGATAGCAGTCAGCCGACTTGACATGATTTATTATACTAATACGAGAATAGAATTACAGTTTATTTGACATTATTTTTAACCTTCCTTCAACTTTCTTGAGGTTTACGTTTAGGTTATGCTACTATTTTTAGTTTGGTTTTATTATTATACTTCTGCTGATATTTTCAAGCTATAAGCCGTGAAATGTGCGACAACTTACCTTTAAACTTTCTGCATTTAAATACATAGTGCCTTCCACTTAGGTTGTATTTATAAACATGAAACCTTCGCCTTCAACCCTTTCGCTTTTTCGAAAGGCATATTGATCTCCAATTCCATTGCACGGTACAAGACATGCGAACGATTCGATGTCGATGGAATTCAGTATGGAATGGAACCACAACGCAGTAGTATTTTAAACAGCGCATTTTTATATTTTTGATTCTTCTCTGTATGTGGCGTGTGGGACTCTTGCCCTTCGTCGTAAAGCTAATTCCACTGAGTGCGTACCACTCATTGGGTCAATGGGAGGTCATAGACGCCTTTATGAGTCCTACGACAAATGGCAATGCCTAAGAAAGCTAACCAAAATGCCCTTAAAAGCTCTACGAGAAGCCCGTAGTGGTCGTACCAAATGAACTTTCTTAACATGTGCTGTGAAGTAGTCTATGGATCCCCCTAAAATATTACTTTTAAAACAAGGGCTAAAGCCCTTGTTTTTTGGTAGCCTTAACAGTAATATGGGGTATTACAATGCTAAAATCGGTATTAAAAAATTGCTATTTAAAAGTTAATTATAATTAAAAATATTAAATGTAATAAATTGCAATTTAAATAAATTTTTTGTTTTTAAGAGCTTCAAAATCAAATATTGCATGTCAAATGTCATTGAGAAATGCAAAAATGAGAGAAATTATGTGGACATGTAGAAATAAGGAGATATTGAAAATTTTAATTTCCCGCCAAACCTAAAATGTCAAATTTCGACCGGTTACTCTCTTCAAATATAAAGAAGTGATGTATCAAAATGACGAAAATAAGGAGAAGAACAATATGTATTGCGATTGGCGCGCGAATTATAAAAGCTTCAATTTAAAATTGGACATTTAAAGTTAATTATGATTAAAAGGAATAGTAAATTAAATAATTTTCGATTTTTAAAGAATTTCATATTTTTTTTTAAAAAAAAGCTTCAAAATGACATATCGCATGTCTAATTCGGTTAAGAATTGCCAAAGGTTGCTAAATTATGTAGATAGGTAGGAATAAAACTATTACACTGTCATAAACATTATTCAATGGAAATTCCACTTGTATCTTAAATTCATTACTTACTACAAACTGCTACTACTTACACATTAGGATATATGACGTGCTACAAACAAGTATATCAAGCAATAATTTATTAATATGATGATTTTAACATTTATATTCCATTGATACACACATTTGTAAGTCAAAATTAATTAAATCATAATTAGCAGGGTAGAGTATTGCGTAATTATAGTTAGATGTAGTTTTAACTTTTAACTTTCAAGTTTGCACTTACGCCCTTTCCTTTTTAGTACTGAAAGTTGGCGCTTGCTTTTAATCGGTAAATACTTCCTTGGAAAATTGAGCTTTTTGTCTCGATAATAAGTATGCAGGCTTTAGTTTTGTACAGTATGAGTATTAGTAGGAAAAAGTATAACATTGATGTTTTAACTTTATAGACAATACATGGAAATAATTAAGTATAATAATTAGGAACTAGAAATGTTTTTTATTATTATTATTAGGTATGCTATTCTTGTGGAGTTGGATTGATTGGAATGGGGTGGCCATTATAACTATTTCTATTCCGTTTGCCACTTTGAATCCAATCGTCGAAATTAGCTAGTGTGATGTGGGGAACAATATTCGTTGAAGTTGCTTGATCATCATTAGAGTTAACCATGGAATTACTTTTGATTTTTTGTTTCACTTTACTTACACAGGGGTGATGTCGGGGCTGACCATGATGTACCTTCTTTGGTGGGGGCTGATATGACGTATTTATTATATGTGTCACAGTGTTGGCATCAAATATTATTAGATTACAATTAATTTTATTTTGAATAGCCGTAGCGTAAAAACACTTCTTAGATGGTTGGGGAGACACTTTCCACTTTTTTCTCCATAAAGGTAGCGATATTCTTACTTTAGATTTGTAAAGCTTCCCATTAATTGGTTTTCCAAAGAATTTTCTCATCATTTCATTTTCAGCAATAAAGAAACTAACACTTAAGTAGAATTTCATAGCTTGGAGTTTATTGATTTTGTTCTCTGTGTTTGAATGTTTTTTTGAATTTGATTCGGTCAAGTCTGAAAATATTAAATCCATGGTTTCCAAGATTTTCAATTCAGTCACAAATTCTTGGCCATTACTGTAGATCTTTTGAGCTGCTATTGCACATTGATTTTTAATATTGGCAATGTCTAGAAATGTTGCAAGTGGCATGTGGCTGTATTGTGGTAATTGAAACTTAAGAATTGGGTCCACTTTACCTTTACTATATTAAGCAGCTTCTTTTAGGTTATATGCACAATGTGCCGTCTGCATTGAGTTCATCCAATATGAAATTGCAGTAGCCATGGTTTGATTTTCATGATTCAATTCAAATGACAGATTTGATTTAGGAAATTTCAAAAATTCTTCAAACATATTAGCGTTATGTGATGGAATATTAGAATATTTTTAAATATGTGTTAAATAACTTTGAACTTGACTGTCTGTCGTTGCTTCTAAATATTTCTATATTGCAAGTTTATGATAAGGGTCAAGTTTGTGTAAGAATTTTTCAGCGGTAGTTCCATGGAGTTTTTTAGAGTTTTTGCCACTATCACTTTTACCTATAATTACATTATCCTGAATTGAATTCGTTGATGTCGATGATGAGTGTTGTTGTTGTTGTTGTGATTTAGCCGTTCAAAGATTATGAGCCAATTTCCTCATTCCAATAAGATCCACCAGGATTCATGCCCAAAAGCAAAATGTATTTGTGAGACAGTACTACTAGGTAGTACAACTTCTGAACCACTACTGATGAGGTAAATAAAATATGGCAGAGAATTGACTGGAATTTTTGGTATGAAGCGACCGGTTTCAGGATTTATCATTATTTTTCATCAGGCTAAAATAATATACAATATTATACATATAAAAATTCAATTACTTTAAGTAACCACCTAATTATGTCTATAGTTCTTTATAATACCTGTTTATACGATTTGTAGTAACTGCAGAGTATAAAATATAAACATAATTTTATTATAAAACAATTACACTGTCATAAACATTATTCAATGGAAATTCCACTTGTATCTTAAATTCATTACTTACTACAAACTGCTACTACTTACACATTAGGATATATGACGTGCTACAAACAAGTATATTAAGCAATAATTTATTAATATGATGATTTTTACCTTTATATTCCATTGATACACACATTTGTAAGTCAAAATTAATTAAATCATAATTAGCAGGGTAGAGTAATGCGTAATTATAGTTAGATGTAGTTTTAACGTTTAACTTTCAAGTTTGCACTTACGCCCTTCCTTTTTTCGTACTGAAAGTTGGCGCTTGCTTTCTATAGGTTTATTATAACATTTAACAATAATTTAAAATGTCAGACCGGAAAACAAGATAATATTTCAAAATATTTCTGCAGCAACATCAAAAACTACAACAACTTCTCAAAAACATCCATGGATTTAAGAAACATTCACACTTATAGCTCAGAAAACATACTAATTTTCCTTTATTTATTACCTCGAAACAAATTAATAATCATCACCTTTAATTTGCAAATTCGTGTACTCATAACTTGTCAAAGATTATATCTCAATTGTATGTCAAATAATAATATCAGTTGAGTACAAATTACAATCTGTTTAAATAATAGTAATATTCAAATTATTAAACATAATTAATTAAATAAGCATTAACCAGTATATTAGTAAAATTATTAATTTATCTCAAATTAAACTGAATGAAAAATACTGATGGAAGGGAGCTGTTCTGAATAGACGGCGTATACCACACACAGTGTGGCCCTTAGCTACCACGCACCTCTGTTTCGTTTTGGTCCTCACTTACTTAGCCTATTTACCATTTCGTACTATATATGCTATAAATCGGTATTACACTCACATGCAGTTGGCTGCATTTAAAATATATAAGGTAATAGAGGGGTACAGCAGATAGCAGACAGAATTATTTGAATTTTATTATTATGAGGATTTATCCCATTCATCCCTATAACATTACACTAAAATTACCATAAGCTTGGCAAGGTTATCTATCACTTCCGTCGCAAATCCCACAACATTCCTCCTTGTTATGGCCCGGTCTGTCCGAGTCAATACTCTAATTCCTGTCATGGCTCTCCCATTCAAAACTCTCAGGTACTAATACCACAACCCTTCACCACTACTACCATTTCCATTACTTTACCCCTTTTCCTACAACCTAACCCCTACAGCCACCAACACTCATGCCGTCCCCACTGCGCTAAGTCCGACTTAAACTAGGACACTAAAGTCCTATTTTAAGCACGACTTAAAATAGAAACTGTCCCTACTGCCTGCTAAGACACTTTTGGCTAAACTTTAGGACAAAGCCTATCCCCACTGTCACTCGCAGACTTAAGGATTTGACGCATTTATTTCGACGGGAATTTTAAAATTCTAGAATACTAAGTGTATCTTTTCGAAGTTTAATATTAAATTAATAATAAGAATAGAATTATTTATTATTAAATTAAACCCTAAAAATCTGATTGAGGTATCAAGCATAGATAAACTAGGAATCAGTACTACACAGGTATGCATAATAGCACAAATAGTTGAAAACTAAGCTTTAATTAGTCTGTTGAACGCTGAAGACCACTTCATGGATAAAAAAATTCAAAACCTTTTACAGCTTATTGTGTATTGCATCCGAGTCAAATATGTGTAAGTTTTTGGTAAGTATTTACAATATAAATTCATAAATAAATTTTAAAGTAATGTATTCATTCAATTTAACCATTAATTATTTATCATTCTACACGTTAAAAGAAAGATGCTTTAAAGATTTTATGATAGCAGCAAATGGCTTGATAGTTCCAGAATTGATTAAATTCCTAAAAAGTGACGCTGACTATCAAAATAATCGGAGTACAGTTCAATCAAAATTTTGTGTGACCCCTCATCCCAATTGAGGATCTTTTACGTTTTTTGGTTGCTGAAGATTGGCCTAAGATTTTCAAAACAGATTTCTCGATCCTTTAAATAGTTTTTACAACTATTCAAGATGTTTTAGAAATAAATACTAAAAATTCAGTGAAATTTAAATTTAGTTCTTGTTAATAATAATAAAAACCAAAGTCGTTTCCGGTATTTCTTGGTTTATACCGCCTTATTTTGGACGGGATTTTTGAAATTCCAAATTTATGTTCGTCTAATCTTAACTGAAATATCTTCAGTTAATTAAACGTATTTAATGTTAATTAATTATATGTTATATTAAATACATATAGTTAATTATGTCTATAGTTATTATATATGATTATTAATAATTAGTTAATTTAATTTAATATTTAACAAGTGGAGAGAAGTAGATTGAATGAGACAGAAAAACATGCATGTGGGGCAGGAAGCGACTTGGCCGTACAACGCCATGTATAACGCGGTGTTCTGTGCTTGTGGAGCACTTGGTTTCGTGCAGGTGACTTAAGTTAAGCTGGTACCAAAAAGTGGCTCAGCTAAGCCAGTGTTTAGGACGGTGAAAGGAGTTTACTGTCCTAACTTAGGCCAGACTTAGTTGGGCCCTGTCTACATACGCAACACCTTTCTCCGACTTAACAAAGTTAGGTCGGTCTTAGCCGTCAGTGGGGACGGCATAGATATCAAACATAGTCAATGTAATATTTAACATTACTTTTTTATATTAAGTTTCTCAAATAAAATAAGTATATTAACTACAAAGTAATTTATATGTAGTAGTTAATTCATAATTCTAGGCTGTTTTTTGATAAGTTTTGGCCAGGTCGGGAAGTGCTGGCCAACTTAAGCAAGTGCTGGCCAGTTTGACTTTAGTAAATGCTGGCCAATTCCACTTTAGTAAGTGCTGGCCAATTCCACTTTAGTAAGTGCTGGCCAATTCCACTTTTGTAAGTGCTGGCCAATTCCACTTTAGTAAGTGCTGGCCAATTCCACTTTAGTAAGTGCTGGCAAGATTGACTTTAGTAAGTAACGGCCAACAAAAAATTCTAAAAATGGACTTAAAATACGACAATAACGTTGGGAAAAAGTACGAAATAGTAATAATATATAATACTGTACATAAATCAGTTATATTTTATACAAACATACAAAATAAAATATCTTTTATATGATGACGTGTAAAGTTTCCCCTCCCAAAAGTATAATGTTGTAAAGAAAGTAAAATATTTTATAGCATGTGTAGTAGTGTAGTATATAGAAATTAGCAGCAACATTATTATATTCTTATTTTTGTTGCCTACTACATTAATAAAATCCTGATCCGTTGACTCTAATTTTAGTTTCATTCGAATACCTTGCATTATTCACCCTCTTATTCGCATTTTGCTACCCTTCGTGGTTTATCTTTGAGGTTAGGTTGGGCTTGACGGGGGGGGGGGGGGTAGGAAAAAATGACTGGAAACGGTTAGGTTATATTTTCCCCTCGGCCGCGGGAGGCGGCCCGCCAACGGCTCAGGGAAAAATTTAACCTATCCGTTTTCAGGCAGCTTTAGGAGCCTTAGTCAGTGTTGCTTTTGGTAAATAGTTAGAAAATACTGTTAACCCACTTTCCTGAATCCTGAAGCAGTTTTAATCCACTTCTAGAATTTTTTGTTGGCCGTCACTTACTAAAGTCAATCTGGCCAGCACTTACTAAAGTCAAACTAGCCAGCACTTACTAAAGTCTAACTGGCCAGCACTTTCCGACCTGGCCAGCACTTATCAAAGAAACCCCTAATTCTACACTAGCTTTAATGTATTAGTTTTAATCAAACACTTGTATTAACGAGGGCATTTCTTTAATGAATGGCATGAATGCTAGTTAAATACTTACGATCTTGCCAGAAATGAATCGAATGATGATACTTTGTTAAAACAAACATGATTGTCAAATGTGTCCGTAACTTGTGTTAATACCGGACCATTAAAAAGTGCAAAGAATTTAATGAAATAATAGCAAATTTTGAGCGCACGCATATTGTACATTTAATTGTATACTTTCACTTTAGTCTCCTGAACCACTGAAACTAGACAAACAACCTGAACAAAATTTAACTGCGCTATTCCTTTTTGGTTTCGCGATACATTACAAAACCAATTAAGGAACTACAACTAGATGCAAAATTGAGTAAAGTAGGAAAGATGTTGGCTTCAATAAACTTCAATTCACCTGAATTTGTAGTAATAAACTAGGAGTTGCTTTTAAAATTTCCATCCAATCATGCTTTAAAAGTAGTAAGTAATTTTAAAGTAGTCTTGTAAGCATGATCTGTGTAGCTCGGTTTTTGCTTGGGAAATACAGTAGAATATTTATAATTCTTACTTCAATAAATCGGAAATCTCTCTTATTTGTACTTTTTAATTATTAACTTGCCCTACAATCAATGCCTTACTATAGCTTGTAATCTCCGTCCCCGTACTTTGCACAACTAGACTGGTTAATCTAGGGTTGCCAGGTGTCCCGGAATCGACAGAAATGACCTGTGTCCCAGACGACCCTCTTCCGGGGCGCTAAATGTCCCGAAATTGTAAACAGTGGAAATTTTGTTACTACACTGAACGAGTAATTCTTACGTTTTCGCAAAAATGTGTATACAGATAGCTCAGACAGTTTATAATTAGTATATTGTATACATAATCTTAACGTTAGAAGACGTTTTTGTTTGTTCATTTAAACTTAATTTAAACAATACTTGCAAAATCACAAATGATGGGAGTATCGATTAAAACAATTAATAATTTGAACCTGGGCATGGAGGGAGAAAGGGTGCCGGGGAAAGGAGACGGTGAAGATAGATGTATAATTTAATTAAGTGGCATGAGAAATAGAGCATGTGGGTACATAGCAAGGTACTTACCCGGATTGGCGGGTCAGTGGTCTAACTACTAAACTGCTAAGTCGGGGAGTCTGCCCCACACATGGACTGTGGTTCAAGTAGAGATAGGACTTGGGAGCTGTCGGAGTGGATTAGTTTTGGGGTGGGGAGTTGTGTAAGTGGAGAGGTATGTACATGTGCTCATCCGTTGCCTTCATTGCACGAGACGGAGGTAATGTACATTTAAAGCAGAGTAAACTCGGCAGCCTTTCCATGTGCTACAGCATACACTTCCTCCCACTTTCAAGACTGTTCGGCCGATTCTCCTGCAGGTGGTCTCTCACGTTAAGCTCTCTCATATAGTGCAGGGGTCAGATGGGTTTGTGGTGGCTAATGACTTCTAGTCGGGGATTGGTACTCTCAGGCTATTAGAATAATTTAGTCCACCAGCTTCCTCCTCAAGGGAAATATTGCAATACATGCAGTGATGCAGTATAAATATATTACCATAAGGAGTTCGTCAGGGTCACGACAATATCCATAGACTACATTATAATTACATACTGGTTGTAGATTCGATGAGTATATCCACTATGGTGTGCTCCAGAATCATATACATCCGTACAATATTATCAGTGCTGATATATCCTAGTAAGGATGAAAGGCTATACCGTACAATAATAATAACATAGCAAGGTGCGTATTGGCTAATTCAATTAAATTCAATTAATTTAAATGAGTGAGAGGAAGAAAGGGAGGGAGACACATGTATATAGGTCATTGTAAGCCAAACGAGAACGAAATAAGGTCGTTCTTGTCTTTTTGATTGGTCTTTTTTTCGACAAAAAAAAAGGCGCATATGAGCCCTCCAAGAAAAATAAAACGGACTCCTCGAGTTTTGGAGCTGTGTGGAGCTTGCTGGAGCCCATGCCTTCGACTATGAAATTTCCACTCAGCCTGATTTCTGGGCCGACCCCCGACTATAGGAGCATGTTTTTTCGTCGACTGTACGCTGTACGCTGTGGAGTACTGTGGACGGTGTGGACTACCGTGGAGTACCTAAGTACCTTGAGTAGTACCTACCTACCGTATGCCGTATATCTTCATCATAATAAAATTCAAATAACGTCCATTTCTGTCCGCCCTTTCTGTCCGCCCTTTCTGTCCGCCCTGTCGGTTCACCCTGTCTGTCCACCCTGTATGTCCGCTGTCCGTTTCTTTTACTTCAAATATCTCTTATTTACTGTAAAATTACTTTAAATGAGATTGTTTTTGAGAGGTTTTGTATTCTGAATATAAATAATTTCAGAACAACCAATATGAATTTTAATACCTTGCCAGATGCCACATTTTTAAAAGCCAACATACTTTTAGATGGGAAATTAAATTCTGTATTAGATGCATTCAAATTTTGTGACATTGGCACAGTTAAGTGAGCGCACAGTAAAACAAAATTTAAAAAACGCTGGCCCTTTCTGTCCGCCATTTCTGTCTATCCCCATAATAATAAAATTCAAATAATTCTGTCCGCGGTCCGCTCCCCCCCTGTATTACTTTATATATTTTAAATGCATCATTACTGATTTGTATGTAATAACGATTTATTGCATAGTGTCTCCCAAATACCGTAAAATTTGCTTTTAATGAGTTAGGGTTTGGAATTCTAAATATAAGAAAATAATGTCAAACCAACTAATGTTGATTCTAATATATTGCTAGATGTATTTGTCAATTTTTTAAAAGATAATATAGCTACAGAAATTTTTAATATACCGTAAGGAAATTAAATTTTGTATCAGGTGCATTTAAAATGTTTGTCATTGGTGTTTAGCATTGACTGTATTTAAAAAAAACAACTCAAAATGACGTATTTTTAGTTTTTTAGCTTGAATATTGTTCGCTGATGGTTTTTGATCTCCAAATATTCATGTCTATTCTATTTTTTACCGTGTTTTAGATTGGCAAATGCATTTTAGACTTAGGAGAATGCTTGAATGGTTAAAGTGTTAAAGGTTAAACGTAGCTTTATTTGCAAGGGCGTCAAGGGCCAGATGTTTTAATCACTTCAGAATGTTCTTCCAACATGCACCCCCGCATGACTAGCTTACCCTGTACTATCACAGGGCCAAATAAGCTTTAAATAATAATTGTCGCCACACAAAGTCGACAGCCCACTGAAATAGACTACTTCTCACGAAAGAGATCCGAGGCCGGTGGGATTTGAACCCAAGACCCTAACCAACAGCAGAGGAGATCCTTAGACGCTATGTTTCGCTTTGGCACCATTGGACCTCCAGAGCTCTCACTTAAGTGATTTTTGAGGTACAAGCTATGGTCATATAACGATCGACATACTAATAAAATTGAAATAACGATATTAGTTTTCCAGGATGGTGCTAGCTAATCTCAATGACGTTGAACTCTTAATCCTTCAGCAGAGCGCCCTGCTAAATCATTAAATGCTAATAAAACTTGACACTCTGGCCACATAATATAATGAGTTCAAATAAGCCAGGAGGATCCTTTACCGACGTCATGCTGGCTACACGCGTACCAATTGTCGCAAAATAAAATTCCTTACACGTTCAGCGTTTACATCCTACCGTATATTCTATAATAGTCCTAATTTGAACCTTTCAGACCCGCGTAGCATTACAGACCCGCGTACTGCCGTTTAATACCGTGTTGAATTGACCCGCGTACCATTCAAACGGAGACCTCTCAGACCCGCGTACTATTACAGACCCACGCATTATTATAGGATATACGGTAATTAACCTCTAATTCTTATAAATGTTTTAGATTTTTATATTTGCCAACGAAGTGTAGACTAAAGAGAATGCTTGAGTGATGTTTGAAGCACAAACTATGGCATCGTTTATATTATTTTTCTAGGATAGTACTAGATAATCCTTATAGCATTAAACTCCTAACCCTTGAGGTGTGTGCGCTGTAAAAGTATTAAATGCTGATATAACGTGACGCTCTGACCACTTATTTTGAGCTAGCTCCAGTTAGCTAAACATTATACACCCGGCATTAATGCAATCCAAATTCAAATAATAAATTAAAATTATTCTGTCCGCCTTGCTATTCGCTGTCCCACTCTACTACCTTTTATATTTTAAGCGCATCATAACGCATGTGAGTGTAGTAACGTTTTTACGTTTTGCACAATATTAGTGCCGACGTAAGGTAAAACCACTTTTATGACCTAGGTTTTGGAATTCTAAACAAGTAAATAATTTCCAACCAACTAATAGCAATTTCCATACCTTGCAGATTTATGTAATTTCCATAAACAATGCTACAAATGCTGGCTACTAAAGTTACTGGAGCAAAATACAGGAATCCTCAAAAACTGATAAAATTCGAAAATATTTCAAATGTGTGGGCTTCTGTTACTCAGAAGTCAAAAAACCTTAAAATTCCGTTAGTGTGAGATTTAAATAGTAAAAATTTAAATTGCCTGCAATTTGACATTCCACAGAAGATGTTATAGTAAAATTTATAGTTTAGTACTGTTAAAAGTACCGCTGGCATACAGCAAATTTTTGATTTAATATTTCAAGTTTAAATGAAAAGCTTGCAATTTAACTTATGACCCTCTTAAATATGCACGCTGCGCGTTATTTATTAATAATATAATCTAAATTAAAGTCCGATTGTGGCACTTTCCTAATAACAAAATCCAAATATTCCGAATCTTAGTATTTCTTAATAATGCAATTCAAATTTAAATATTAATATTCCCTACTCATAACATCAAAATTCCAATCATAGTCTAATTATTGCCTAATAATGACATATAAATTAAAGTCTGACAGTGATGCTTTCCTAATAACAAAATCCAAATTTTATTTCAAATCTAAATATTATCTAATAATGCAATCTTAATTTGAACAGATTATGTTAGGTTTAGAGAGCAGAATTGATAAAGAGCGGGGGATAGTTGGGTGAGGAAAGGGTGAAAAAAAATCACTGGAAACAGTTATATTTTCAAGTAGCTTTAAGGAGCTGGCAAGAAGCAATAAATCGTAATGGTCATTTTAAACAATAATAATAACAAAGACATGAAATTGAACCCCCTAAGAGGGTAAACCAGTTTTGCAGTAAAGTTTAGACAAATGAGTAATTTTTCATTGATAATTCGCAATTTAAGTATGTATCTTACAAATTAATTTTAAAAAAGCACAAAAATCTGTGTGTCCTGCAAAGATAAATAATTCGTCTTTGTATTGTTTGCGTAAACATAATCAAATTTCATAAATACTGTTACGTTCCGTCCGCAGGACGGGCCGCATTACTAGTATTATTATATTTATTACTAATGCTGTATGCTAATGCGTATCACTGCATATATATTTAATTACTATATAGGTCAAAGGTATAAAGCACATGGCCAACGTTTAATAGAATTTAGTGTAACAACTCAACTACTCAACTAATAATAATAATTATATTAAATATTGCTATATGTTAAAATTTTAATTGCGTATGCAACAATATTTTATAATTATATTCGAAATATATTATTATTATAAGTAAGTAGTAAAATACAGTATAACAACCTCAATCCACGCATGCTTTTTTGTGAGTTTTATCCTTGTATTATACATGTACTTATTTTTTTAATTAATTAAAAAATAATTAATTAAAATCAAAAACAAAAACACGATATAGAGTAAGCGGTACCGTCAAAAAGTAACACATCAATGGCACCTACAATCGTGTCTCAAATTTTTAGGAAAGTTAAATTAGAAGTAAGTAAGTAAATCATATACTCAGAAAACATAATTAGGGTTTAGAGCTTTAAAAAAATTCGATTTTAAATATGTAATACAAATTTTATTAATTAAAAATTATTTGTTATCAAGATCTTACTTTGTGCGTGATAGTTTAGTAAAATTATGCTTTTTAAAAGTTGCACAACGTGACTGGCACTGCCCAATTGTGCCTTTTAACAGACAATGCCCGGTCGTTTAACCTCAACGATTCACCCCGGTCGTGGTACCAAACCGACACGGCCCAGTTGTGCACTTAAACCAACTCTGACAGAAGATGCAACTAAACTGGCACTTCCAGGTAGTGCGATTTACGTTACACTGCCCAATAGAGCAACTTCATAGACAAAATCTAGTGTTGCAACCCAGCTAACACCACAAGGTCGCAAAGCGTGACCGGCAATGCCTAGTCGTGCCTCTTAACACACAATGCCTGGTCGTTCAACCTCTTCGCCACACTCCGGTCGTAATATTAAACCAACACGGCCCAGTTGCGCTCTAACCCTAATTCTGCCAGGTGGTTCAACCAAACTGGCAATATCAGGTTGTGTGACTTAACTGACACTGCCCGGTTGAGCAACTCCATTGACAAAGCTTGGTGTTGCAACTAAATTAACATAGCGAGGTTGCATAACGTAAATAACACTGCCAGAACGTGCATAACAACTGAAACTGCTTGGTCGCGCAATCTAACATATACATGTAATGGCTAGTTGACATTAGGCGGTAGTTTAACCATACTGACACCATCACATTTTTGTTGTTTGAGTTGACAATTACTTCCTAGTCGTGAAACAGAACGGCGAGGGCAGGTTGTGCATTCATTCTACAACTGCCCATTGATGCAATGCACAACTAACAATGCAATATTTTGCAACCTCACTGACACTCCATGGTCGTACAAACTGAAAAACACTGCATGTGTGTGCATCTTACCGACACGTTTTGGTCAGGCACTCTACCAGAAACTGTCAATCATGCACCCAACTGATACTGCGCGGTCATGTTACCTAACTGACACTGCCCAGTGTTGCAACCTAACTGTGACGGCCCGTCGTGCAAACAAACTGACAATACTATCTGGTGCTACATTACTGACACTGCCCGGGGTTGCAACCCAACTATGACAGCCCGTCGTGCAACTTAACTGACACTACTAGGTAGTGCAACCTAACTGACATTGCCCAGTTAAGTAACCGAATTTATACCGCACGGTGATGCAACCCAACTGGCATTGCCTGGTGGTGCAATCTCCCTAACATTTGCCCGGTTGTGCAATTGATCTAACATTGCCTGGTGGTTCAACCCAAATGGCACTGTCTATTGCAACTACAATTAATTAATGAATGTCAATTATACACTTTAAATTAACCTTTTTGTTTATTTTCAGTGCAATGGATATATTTCATGAAGTTAACAACTAAATGTTAAAAAATAAAGACCACCAACAGCTAAAACGTGTTTACATTACGAGTTTACCTAAACATGGAAATAGTTAGGTATAACTATTGTATTAGAAATATGATGTGCCGTTTTGTGCTCTTTATTTTAATTTACAGCATTACCCTGTATTCACGTAAACTTATATCGTTTATTGAATATCTCAAGTATATATTGAGAATTGTAATTAAAGCTAAGCAATATTTCATTTTATTATAATTTTAGCATAAACACTACTTTTATATGTATTTAATATATAAAATGTACTAATCTTCCGAGAATTTAAAGGTTAATAGTATAGAATAAATATTGGTGTGATCCTGGATAAGAGGCTCACATGGATTCCACATTGTGAATTTATTAGCAAACAAGCATCGACCACCCTTGCAAGATGCAAGCGGATGGTTAGGAAATCATGGGGACTTCAGCCTAGAGTCGTAAGATGGATGTACAAAGCAATGGTTCGTCCAGTCCTAGACTACGCAGTTGCTGTTTGGCATCTCGCGTACTCAAAAAAGTTCAAAGACACGCTTGTCTTTTGATAACAGAGGCAATGCAGACCACACCCACGTCCGCAATCAATTGCTTGGTCGGACTGACTCCTTTGGATATACATCTAACTGGAATAAAAGTTCGTACAATGCATAGATTGAGAGCTAGGGGTCTGTGGCATGGCAACCCACAAGTACTTGACCATCGCAGTCACACACGCCTTTGGGATGAATGGGTTAACAATGAACTCATCCTCCAAATCGGCACTGACTGTAGCATCCTTACTCCAAAGGATAGTATCTACTACTTAGTAAAAAATCAACCCAGAAATGCCTGGGACAGTGATCTATCGGAGCTAGCACATAGGTATGTTTGCTTCACAGACGGATCCAGAAATGGGCCTCTCTCAGGAAGCAGTGTTCTTATTAAGCTGTGTCAATCCAACACCCGAGAAACACTGCATTCAGAATCCATCTACCTGGGCAAGTACGCTACTGTATTTCAGTGTGAGATCTTTGCAATCCTACACACGGCAAATTAGCTGTAGGGGATGGGCTGTGAAGGTCAAACAATACACATCTTTAGCGACAGTCTAAGTTCACTAAATGCGCTGGTAAAAGATATCACCGTGTCTACGCTAGTGCTTTCGTGTCACGAAAGTTTGAACCGTCTGCCCACATGCAACGTAGTTAGACTTTCATGGATTCCAAGTCACACTGGCTACTGAGGCAATGAAGAGGCAGATCGCCTTGCCAAAGCATCGTATGAGAACATTTTTCCCGCACAGGAGGCAATGCATTCTATTCCTATTGCAACATCTGTGGTTAACATGGCTATCCGCTCTAGAGAAAGAAAAGCACACACAGAGAGGTGGAATAAAACATCTACTTGCGCGCAGTCAAAGCGATGGATTGACAAACCTTGGTATGGAAATCACTCGCTTACAAGATTCTCGCGCACGCACTTAAAATAGCTGGTGGAAATACTCACTGGTCATGGAAGATTCCAGGCACACATGCACAGGATGAGACTAGCCAATTCACCTCTGTGTTCACATTGTGGACTAGACCAGGAAACAGCACGTCACTTTCTGGCTGAGTGTCCGAGATATATCATGGTCAGGAATATTTATCTAGGTGCATGCATCTTGACAACTGATCAACTACTACTGGCTACACCAAGAGACTTGTTGTCCTATTCTATGGCAACAGGTCGTTTTGCGTAATGCCTTAATTAAAGCTATAATATAAGGGTAGTCTGCAATGGGCCTATTAATGGCCTGAGCGGCATTTTGCATAGTATTATACTATGCAAGATCCCTCCAAATACTATACAATACAAATAGAATAAATAAATACAAAATAAATAATTGAAAGAAAGAATTCCTATTTTATATTGTATTGCATGGCCATGTCATTATATGTAACATACATACTATTACATACGTAGGAGTAGGAGTGAAAGAGGAATTTGGAAGTAAAATGTAGTTAGATTTTTCTAATGTACGCGTCAAAAGTATATACCTTGATTCGTCAATAGTGAAAACTTTTTACCACCCCCTTCTGCCTTAAGCGTTTCTAGGGACCAAAGCGCATCGGAGCTCTGTGGAGCTGTGTGGAGCTGTGCGTTGGAGCTGCCTTCGTCAATTTCAAAATCTGGAGCCTATGCCTACGAGTGTCTGGGAGAACGGCGCTTCGGTACCAGATCGGTCCGACTTCGTTCTATGCTACTTGGCTGACAGTGATATAGGTAGATACACGTAACGCATAATTCAGCTAAGGGCAATGCAGATGCTATAGTACGCCCGTACATAGTAGCTTGTACATATTACTATACCTTTGGGGGCGGAGGATAAAAAATTGAAAGCTATGATGCGCGCATGTTCTTCACAGCACCAAAATTTAATGTATGATTATTTTATTTGTTGTCTGTTTTCACTTGTTCATGGCCAGGATACAATAAAGTTCTCTCTTCATGTCTTCCTTGCTTTCACCACTACTACTATCTGCCTGGATTTTTTTCACTCTCTAAAATTTATATATGACTGTTTTGTTCCTTAATTTTGTTTTCCTACTTTTATAATGACATTTTTGATGTTAAATTTTTTTTTAAATATTGTAATGTTAAAAAATATGATACAATTCATAGACAAATCGAAATGTTTGTTTTTGCGCTAAAAAATCACTTTTTTGTTTGGGGGGCAATTAAAAAATAGTGAGTGCCATTGTGTGCCTTTTTAACTACAATTTTAAAAAACATTAGGCGATTACGCGCAGCAAAGCGAGCAGTTACTTGTTGTTGCTAATGTAAACGTTCACACATATAACCATTTTAGTATACCACTATACAACCCTAATTTTAAAAGCATGGTTACTGTTTTCACTATTTTATATGAGTCCTTCATTCATTCATGTACGGTATAGCCTTTTCATTGTTAGATATAGGCACTGAGTTACTGTACAAGCATGTGAGTGTAGACTTATATTTCCTGTGAGTAGGACGACCCAAGGTCTGATCACTACCTATGGAGCGTTCCCCAACGGAAATTAGCTACACTACACGACTTGTGTCTTACGAATTAAAAATGTATATTATGGTATAAACCGGGGGCTATAAAATATCTCCTACTTCCTGGTAATATTCACTATTTAATGCAGGGTTAGCGGCCAAAGTGCTGAAATCCCTACGTCCAATGTTAATAGTAAATAACCTTTTTGGCTAAATGAGAGGTCGTTGAAATGGGGAATGACAAAACAATTGAGACCCTGTTCCTAAAATTATGAATACTTAAATGGGTGGTGAGAATAGTGAGCAAATAATCAGATGTACATAATATGAAAACCGAACGAATAAATGCGATGCACTTAATTCATAAATAATAGGATAGCATGAATTAAATATATAATTAATTATAAGAATATACACGGATGCAATAATTTGTATGTCCCTAGGAACACCAAATATATTTTTTTAATATACGAATTATGAATTTAATTTTATTCAATTGAAAACAAAAAGAAAAGTGGGAAGTATATTTTCCCGGAAAACAAAATGCAAATCTTGTCTGAATTATACGCTTACTTTCAATTTTTAAAATAAAATAAAACGAAAAGTTAATTTATGTAAGTTATGATTTCGTCCAAATATTTTATAACAATAAATATAGAAAATGATACGATACCGTAAGTACGCACTTGAGTCAGAATTCGGATTATCGGGATACTGAGTTCAGGGCCGGTTTGATTCACTCAATATACGGAGAAATATTTATGGTTATGACCTACGACCAATTTAATTCTACGGACTGATTTATTTTATGAAAACTTGCCACTTAAAATAACTACTTTCAATAAAATATTAAGTCACGAAACGAAAGTAAAATACGACACGAAATAAATACTTTTATGAAAAGATTTTACGACAACGAACAGAAATTGCTACAATTAGTTGAATTTCGACTGCTGCTACTGCCAATTAAACTCCGACTGAATAGGACTTTGAAAATCTCAGTCTGAAGCAAACTACATAAGACGCTTTTTTTGTTCCCTACTGTTTCTGTGGGGTTTTTGGGAGTCTTTTCCTCAAAATAAATTCTGACGACAGTAACGTGTTATACGGATTTTTCTGGAGCTGCTGCTTTGATGAAGTTTCCTAGGGGCCAGCAATCATACTTTTTTATATCCTCACCCAAAAGTCGACGTCCGCGCATGACGTCCGAACAGGTAACACGAACCGGAAACAGGTAACTGAAAATAATTTGATGCAGAAGAAACAACACACGCATTCAATTAATTTTTCCTACGTTTACTTTTTAATAACAAAAATGATCTTTTAATCTACCGAAACTAAAGGATTTACACAACATAAAATTCTTGAATACAAATAGAAAAACATGAGGAATCATAAACATCACTTGCTTTATGAAAAAAAAATCAATCGAATAATGTGTCAACAAAATGTTTTATAAAATAAGTCTTACTTCTCGGAGATCGATTTTACTGTAGGAAACGGTAAGTTATACGATTTGAAGCAAACCACTTGCTGATGAGTGTATACAAAATTCTAATTCTACGGTCACAACTTAAATGCCCTTAGAACGTTATATGGGCAAGAAAAAATAATACGTTTTATACAGTTACTAACAGAAAATGCACAAGTACTTACTATGTACATGGCAATGCAAATTACAACAAGTCAAAAGTACCTAGTACCAAGGCATGTAGTTTAAAATACGAAACGTCAAAATTTACAAAACCTTGTGGCTCAGCCAATCAGCATAAGGCTGTGGCTCAAAAAAATACAACGTTAATTTCCCTCTAGGGTACGATCCTCGTTTACACCTGCTCGCTTACATATGAGCTTCCTAGTGAAGGGCGAAATAGCCCAACTAAAGTTTACTACCTTAAATTTTGCTGGAGCCACGACAGGAGGTGGACACAGCTCAACCTCAGTCGCAGTACTACCAAGTTCAACCAAATAAATTTCTGGATCTTTCGGATTCTTCAGAAGATCTTTCACACTTTTACGCTTTATTCGTGGACATACAATTTGCAGCGGTTTTATTAGACGAAATCGGTGATACAGTTTAGGCTCAAACTACATCTCCCGCAATTAGATCTTGAGGTAACGTACGCGGTCCTCAAGAAGATCACGGCGATCCTTCTCAAACCATCGAATTTCATTTCTATTTTCGTCAGTACGCTCTCCCTATTTTTAAGGAAATCCAGAATTTTTTTTTGTAAAAATAAAAGTCTTCAGTGTGGAACATTATCTTAGGGATGATTTCCTTTTTATTATCCTCTACCTTGTCCTCATTGCATTGTTGAGGTTCCCTGTATACTGTACAAAATGAAAACACTCACACAAATTAAACCTCTTACGTTAATTACTCTTCGATTTCTACGTTCACAAAATTATTTACAATAATTTTTACAGTGTCTACGTACTCTTGAAGTTTTTACCAGAGAAATCAATTTCCACGGACTCCGTTTCCAACGCGCCTTTAACTATGGCTGCAACACTAGGCATGTTTTTCATCTGGGTGCAATGAAAGGTGGAGGAACAATAAAAAAATAAAAATAAAGAGTAAAAACACTCTAATTATATCCATCGGACACAGAACAGTGAAACTTTGACCTACTTTCTTTTAGCTAATTTCTACATTCACACACTTACAGAAACAAAATTTTATGACGTTCGAAATCGTATTTTATAGTGAAAGTGTAAATCAATGCAGTTTTCATGTCACTGCAGAAAATATGTATATTTCTTATTACGATTATATTTAACAATTCGCTAGTAGCTACAGTCATCTACATACGTACTCACGGCGATTTTGAATACTTATTATTCAGACAATTTCTGTATAAATGAGGGCCCTGACAAGACCAACATAATTGAATTTTTTGAGAAAACGGCTGGAGCCGTTGAGTTTTTTTCACCGGACACTCATCGAAGACGTGTCGCAAATACTCTCTTGGATGCCTCTGTTATTACAGACGGGACAATTACAGATTTTGGCACACAAATTTTGGGTTTAAATTTTTCTACTTAAATCTTTTCTGCCAAAATTCCTCTTGATTCTGCAATTTCCATAAATTTAATGGCACGTTCCTCATCTTTAATCTTCTTATAGATTGCTGCAAATGTTTCTTTCAGCTCATCCAACGCGTTTTTTCGTTTACGGTGATTTTCCCCAAAGTTTGAATCCTGGTCCTCGATCATCTTTTCTTTTGAACTATCAGAAGCCTCAGTAATTACCATTTTCTTTGGACTGTCTTCGTCAACATTCATCAACAGAAGATTTTCATCCTCACCTGGAGTCAAAATTACGGTTTCATCGTCAATGGCCAATAGGAAATCGTCCTCGCTAATATGACTCATCTTAAATATGCACGCACACAGTTAAATCAAACCTTTACATTATTTACATAATTTTCATTTGTTCGATTTTGCATCAGTCTACATCATCTACACTACTTCTCTCCGCGTGTCTACTGGCAAATATATTATTCTGGACTTGAGACATCAAGTCCGTAAATTGTGCAAAAGCAAAACTACGGTCAAGTTCTGGGACTTGTAATTGGCCTAATTCGAAAATTTTAAGATCATATTTAGGGTTCCATTTGCGACCGTTTTTTGGTCGCTCTAATTCAGCCAGGACCGGGACAGGTATTAGTGATCTAGCGGGTCCTGGTATATTAGAAGCTACGGGCTCTACGTTCATATTTTTTTGTGTATTACTTTGTACAGTACTAATGTTAGTCGTAGGTGAGGGATTTTTGGAGACCTACTAACAATTTTTGGCGAAATTTTAGATTTTGCGGTCGCAGGAGAAATGGAATTTCTCTTTGGAGACGGTGACGCAAAAGTTTCTTGGGCGCTGTCGAAGCGATCCTAAATGCTACAAGTGCGGTTCCGGGGACTGACTTGCCTATTTTCCTTACGTGTTGCGGCAGACACGGAACCACTTCCTTCTCCCCTCCCCTTTTGAGTCTGGAGAACTCTTTGAATCAGGCGTTTCAATTATGGTTTGGCCTCGCCAAGAATGGTAAGATACGTCGGTACTGTCCAAAGATTTCACACTATGCACGGAGTCTGTGTCATCAGAATCTGACAAAAGATCATAGGGCGGATTACTCGGAGCTAGCTTACGCTGAGGAGAAGCGCTACTATTGTATATTCCTCTCGGGACAACGTCTGGAAATACATTGGAACTATCTTCATAAGGTTGTTTGGTGGGATCAATCGTGGGCTCAATTAAAAATACATGGTCAGCCGCGGTTGGCTTAAATAAATTGAGCCATTCCAAATTTTGATCCACCTCAGGCGGAGGTTAATCAAGAAGCGAAAGGATGTACATAATGAGATTATGTCTATGTACTATTTGTACCTCTGTAGGTTTCTCGGGTGACAAAAGAACGAATTCCATGGGGCAAAAAAATAAACATGTTCATTTTCAATTAAACTGTAGATTTTGTATGGCCCAGAGTACCTCACCATGAATTTACTAGGAGTACCTGTTTTGCGCGTATAATTTATTTTCAGAACTAAATTGCGTATACTAAAATTAATATGGGGATGCCTATGGTCAAAATCGAGTTTACGCTTAAGCTGATTTTTGCAAGAATTTTGGTGAGCTTGCATGCGGTGCCTTAAAAGCTCGCCAATTCTAATGAGATGCCTCTCGGGGTCATCATCGCTACTGGAAATTTCTGAAATAGCCTGATCGTAGGGATGGGTAAGGGATCGTCCATACATAAGAAAGTATGGGCTATGCTTGGCAGCATTATATTCATTTGCTCCGTGCGGTAAGAGAGAATGCCAAGGATCCTGGGTTTCGAATTTTAATTTCTTAAATATGGAGCCAAAAGTCGAATTACTGCGCTCCACGAATGCATTACTACTTGCATGACGGGCGAAAGTAGCAATTCGCACAATCCCATAATTTTCGCAAAAGCAAAAATATTAATTAGACGTGAAGGCGGCTCCATTGTTGGAGACCAGGGCCTAAATCTTAAGTTTCTAGACCAAGGGTTCAAGGCATCGTATTTTTTCTGCAGTTGTGGGTCCTACAGTCGGAAATAAATATATATAACGAGTATATTGATCGATGCATGCTAAAATGTACTGATTTTCTGCCTGCGTACAATTTAGAGGGCCAACATATTCGATAGACATTTTGGCATATGGCAGCTGAGGCGTAATCATGACGTGGAGCGGACCGGAGCGGCTCTTACGTTAGATGAAATGTCGTTGACAAGTGTCACACGAACAACACACTTTTATTACCAGTTTATACATCTGGAAGAACCAGTATTCTTCCCGTACAGCTGCATATATCTTCTCATGGCGTAAGTGCGATTTATCGTGCAAATATTTTATGGCCTGACGAGCTAAATCCTCGGTCAGAACGCTGACCCATAATTTCCCTACAGGTTCACCGGAGAGCCTCTCAAGTATTTTGGAGTCAGGATTAAGTTGGAATTTTTTGCGATATTTATTGTAACCAATAAATTTATTTTCGATATCCTTACGCAAGGAAATTATCATGTTACTGATGCGCTTATCGTGAAGCTGCAAAGTTTTTAGTCTAATGAGGTCGGCCTTGATACGATCGCATCTTTTTATGAAGTCCGCATCGTGGAGGGACCTAATATGAATCGAATGGAATTTCGGTTCAATTTCGGGAGCATGGGCATGGCAGTTTCTCGGAGGACGGCTCAAACCATCTGCCTTTCAATTACATTTACCAGCGACATGGTAAATTTTCAAGTCGTATTAACTGAGCTTCAAGCTTTAGCGAATTAAGCGGCTATTACATGTCGACGTATGTAATATTGACGTGAGGGCGGGGTGGTCGGTTTATATGTGCACCTTCCGTCCTAAAACAAAATTGCGAACTTTTTGCAATAAATAAATTATAGCGTAGCATTCCTCGTCGGTAACGGACCATTTTCTTTCGGCCGTGGTTAGAGTATGCGAAGCAAAGCTAAGGGGCCGACGGAGCTTGCCTACTTTCTGGACCAAACAACCCGTTATTTCAAATTTGGAGGAGTCTGTCCACAATTTGAGCTGTGTAGTTTTATCGGAAAACAAAAGTACCAGAGCGTTTTTTGATAGCCGACTTAATTTTATCTACTGCCTTACGGCAGAAAGCATCGAAGACGAATGGCGAATGGCAAATTGGCACAGTTAGTATAATGGCCGGGCTAATTGAGAATAGCTATGAATCATACGGCAAAAGAAATTGGAAATCCCTATATAACGACGGATTTCAGTCGTATCTGTGGGGTAAGGGTATTCAACAATTGTTTTGATGCGATCGGCATCAATTGACACGCGCTCCTTACTAACTATATGTCCTAAAAAGATTATGCTACGGAATCCAATGTGGCATTTACTAGGCTTTTAATGTTGGCTTGCACGAAAAGCTAAAAGAGGAGTTCAAGCCGATGAAGCATTTCCTCGAAACCCTTTCCTTTAAATCCTGAATTATCTACATATTTGTTTAGCTATTTATGGTTATATGGTTTAGTTATTTTAGACTGCCGATTGAAATAGTGCGTCACTATTAATGAAACCGAATGCAAGTCTACAAAATCGCCAAGTTCTGGTATGGTTTATGTAGGCTAAATAATTCCTACTGTCTTCATGAACTTCTACCTGTTGGTATGAGCTTGCCATGTCGAGTTGACAATAATAAGTACATGCGGCCAATTTATTTATTTCATCTACGATCGGTGGTAAGGGCACCGCGATCGGTTTTACCCGCCTATTTATCTCGCGTAGGTCCAATACTGGACGTTATCCATTTTTACCTTTCCTAACAACTCGCTGTTGGGAGACCTAATTTGAATGACAGGGTTCAATAATTTTTGCCATTAATAAATCATCGGTGTCGTCACGGCAAACTACTTTAAACAAATTAGACATCGGTGCCGGGGCCTGTATGAGGGGCGACGGGTCTAATAAATCTATGGAAACCTGAAGTGTTTTTTCTGTCAAAAGATCCACAATTGAGGAATAAAAATCTTCCGGCTTCCATCTAAAGATCAAATAATATTTGGATAATAGCGTTCGAACTCTCCGCTTTTCGAAAACGGATAAGTTTTCGAAAATTTTAAACTGGCTCCATTCGTCATCTGTGAGTTCCTGGCTACCCGGAATTTTATCCGGAATAGGCTTCGTTTTATCTCCTACTGGACATTCTTGGTCGTCAATATTTACTTTATTGCTACGCATGTAGTACTGTGGGATAGCTCGGTACGTAGAAAATAATCTCTGCCAGAGGAGAATAAAATCTTCATCTAAACTAATTGCATGACAAAATCCTTCACTATTTTCTACGTTGATGCGATTTTTCTCGATTAAAGCTCCGTATTCATTAAAAATATGAAAATTAGGCTCAACTACAATCGGGCCAGAATAACTACCATCAGCTGTGTAAATAAGAATTTTCGTAGGTCTATCTACTGTCAACTGTACGGGATTAATTGTAAACAAACGCAATTTAAATTTTGGGAGCTCGGCTTCGGCCGTACTCGAAATTATTAAAGTGTCAATTCTTTTCACTCTCTCGTCGAAGGAACTGGTTGTTTCTACTTCCAGGCGAATAGTATTGGCACCTCCAATATGTGAAGATGTCCTACGGTCTGGAGTGACCACGGGCACGAATGGTAAATTAAGTGGATTTAACATTGAAATTGTTGACTCCACTATTTGAGATATGCATTCTACGGCCGCCATGTGCTGAAATGTAAAATCGCGAAAAATATCATTTTCCGAAATTTGGTTTAATCAAATATGATGAACTTTATTAATGTCGGGATACTCGAACAGTGATTCGGGTATGACTTAGTTCGTGGGATTCCTACTGTCAGTCATTGCATGGCCCTGCAATTTTCGTAAAGCAATTTCTGATTGGATTGCCTCATAAGTCAATACGGGCTCTACAGATGGTAATTTAAATTTTAACATACTCATGTGGACGTTGAAATTAGTTGGATGGTTTTGTGACATCCAGTTCCTAACTTGATCGATGTGGGGAACCATATCAGTTTCATTGTCCATTGATGTAATTTAAACATTACGATTATTCAAATTATTTTGATAATTCGGATTATTGTTTGACTGTAAATATAGGGCAAACAACTGTACGATGCGCATGAATTCTTGATGAGTCGGTTGTCCTACGTTTATATTATTATGATGTGAATTATTCATATGGCTTGAGTTTTTATTTTGATTATAATTATTATTGGAACGATTATTATAATTATTTCGATTATTATAATTATTACGACTCTGATGATGGTTAGAATTATTATTATAACTACCGGAATTATAATTTTTTCCACAATTTCGATTCCTTTTTCAGCCATGAGCTTCGAATGGCAATAAGATGTTGTTCTCATTCATGAACAACTAGAATATCCATACGCTGTGCCGTGGACTCTGACAGCGATAACAAGTTGGCCTCCCATCAAGGGTTACACAGGTTGCTTTATGAGCAGCTGAAAAACTGTTGGTGAATTGTACATCTGTGTTCTTATTTGTCTGTCCGCAGTTAGAATTATTATTATTATTACTACGTGCATTATTATTATTTAGATTCAAATTTTAATTAGGATGACCTGCAAAAGTATTAGCATTATTTATTTTGGGGACGTCGGCTACTTTATTACTACGTGCAAAAGCTGGCTTCTGAGCACAGAATTATAAGTGAAAGTTTCTTAGGCTTTCTTCGAATTGATTTTGATGTATCGATTGAGGGTTTTAGTCATATTGTCAATGCTGGAGCATGACATAACTTTATCGAAAATTGCACGGCAGAGTCCTACGGAACCATCGATAAGCGTGGGTATGGTTATACCTATAATGCCGATAATATATAATTCTACGCGGCCTAGCTTTACGAAGAAAAGAATTTCAAATATGCTTCTTAGGTATAATCTTTTTATAAATACTTGGCTGAATAGAAAAATTACAAATCTTAATACCGATTACGAAACACAATAATAGCACCAAATACACAAGTGAAAATTGTTTGTAGGGCAGTTTATAGAAGCCGACAAAAATATAAAAATTAAGTATAGCGTTTAAGATGTCAGCAGCCAAGTGCTGAGTCACTAGATGCATAAAAAAAGTGGCAACTGATTGCTAATGCCTAACCAACGGCTACTGTTAAGTTTCGTTTTCCAACAAATATTCATTATATTTTCAACTCGAAATTATGACATCGAACACTTTTCCCTAAGTTTAAACTATAAGGTGTAGTATTTTGATACTACCTACTTTCAAAACTTTAAACTTATAAAATTTACTTTCGAAAACTGAAAACTACACGGCAAACTTGCTAAGTACTGAGCAATGCTTAAGACGCGGCGTGGTGCTGGTGCCAGAATGGTAACAGCCACACAGAAATGCAACGGACCAAAAAGAGAAAGTAGAAGTTGTGCTATAATAGCCACTACCACTACCTACCTATGAAATTCATAATTTTCACTACTTATTTACCTATACACTAGCACTTCAAGTATGAAGTGACCGTATAATGCCATAAAAGTTACACAATGCTTTCTGTGGTGCTATATGAAAGCTTCGAAATTTTAAATAGTTTTAGTTATCTTTATATTTTAAACTTTTTAATTCTACTTAAAATTAAATTAACTATATTTGATTAATGCCTACTCAGAGCGCAAGTGCCGCTTCGGTACAACAACTACTTGCTACGGATTACCGCACGTGTGTGCCTGTACGAACTTAATCTAACTTAACTATTTTTAGTTGTTTTCTACACTCAACGCAAGTGTCGATATCAAACTTGCAACTACTGGCAGTGTTTTAGTTATCACTCAGTTTTTGACTATTTAAATTAATGCTACAGTTCCTAAACTAACTAATGATAGATATAATTTTGATTTTACAGGTCAAATGCGGGTCACGGGGTCAGTTTTACGGTACCCCGCACCTTTAAGAAAGTAGAAAACCAGGGGCTCTAAAATATCTCCTACTTTCTAGAAATATTCACTATTTAATGCAGGGTTAGCGGCCGAAGTGCTGAAAACCCTACGTCCAATGTAAATAGTAAATAAACTTTTTGGCTAAATGAGAGGTCGTTGAAATGGGGAATGACAAAACAATTGAGACCCTGTTCCTAAAATTATGACTACTTAAATGGGTGGTGAGAATAGTGAGCAAATAATTAGGTGTACATAATATGAAAACCGAACGAATAAATGCGATGCACTTAATTCATGAATAATAGGATAGCATAAATTAAATATATAATTAATTATAAGAATATACACGGATGCAATAATTTGTATGTCCCTAGGAACACCAAATACATTTTGTTAATATAAGAAGTATGAATTTAATTTTATTTAATTAAAAACGAAAAGAAAAGTGGGAAGTATATTTTCCCGGAAAACAAAATGCAAATCCTGTCTGAATTATACGCTTACTTTCAATGTTTGAAATGGAATAAAACAAAAAGTTAATTTATGTAAGATATGATTTCGTCCAAATATTTTATAACAAAAAATATAGAAAATGATACGATACCGTAAGTACGCACTCGAGTCAGAATTCGGATTATCGGGATACTGAGTTCAGTGCCGGTTTGATTCACTCAATATACGGAGAATTATTTATAGTTATGACCTACCACCAATTTAAATCTACGGACTGATTTATTTCAAGAAAATTTGCCACTTAAAATAACTACTTTCAATAAAATATTAAGTCACGAAACGAAAGTAAAATACGACACGAAATAAATACTTTTATGAAAAGATTTTACGACAACGAACAGAAATTGCTACAACCAGTTGAATTTCGACTGCTGCTACTGCCAATTAAACTCCGACTGACTAGGACTTCGAAAATCTCAGTCTGAAGCAAACTACAAAAGACGCTTCCTTTGTTCCCTACTGTTTCTGTGGGGTGTTTGGGAGTCTTTTCCTCGCAATAAATTCTGACGACAGAGTAACGTGCCATACGGATTCTTCTCGAGCTGCTTTTTTGGTGAAGTTTCCTAGAGGCCAGCAATTATTCTTCTTTTAAATCCTCACCCAAGGGTCGACGTCCGCGCTTAATGTCCGAACAGGTTACACGAACCGGAAACGGGTAACTGAAAATAATTTTATGCGGAAGAAAAAACACACGCATTTAATTAATTTTTCCTACGTTCACTTTTTATTAACGAAAGTAATCTTTTAATCCACCGAACTTAAAGAATTAACACAACATAAAATTCTTGAATACAAATAGAAAAACCTGAAGACTCATGAACATCATTTGCCTCATCAAAAAAAAATTAATCGATTAATGTGTCAACAAAATGTTTTATAAAATAAGTCTATCTTTTCGGAGATCGATTTTACGGTATAAAACAGTAAGGTGTACGATTTGAAACAAACCACTTGCTGATGAGTGTATACAAAATTCTAATTCTACGGTCACAACTTTAATGCCTTCAGAACGTCATATGGGCAAAAAACAAAAAGAATACGTATTTCACAGTTACTAACAGAAAATGCACAAGTACTCATTATGTACATGGCAATGCAAATTACAACAAGTCTTCAGTAGTAGCACGCCGTCTTTGTCTCAACACACGAATGAACAGAAGCGTACACTACTTCTTGTTAGTTGCGCACAAACATTTCTCACACACCTCCCTTTACTAAGCATATATATATATATATATATATATTATAGGTCATTAGATAATTACGTGAACTTTTTTATATAGGCGGTCTCTACAGTATTTACACTTTAGCATTCTAGTGACTAACATAATCGGAAATGCAATGTGAGTCCTCGCTCCTCAAGTTGTGAATAAATATAAACTTACAATTTTTTGTTCAAATCGGCAACGGCAACATCAAAAAAGTCAACTGGTGGTTCAGGTGACGGTTGAAACTCTGCTACTGCTGTAAAACCAACTTTGCACTGTAAGACACGGAGCCGTTGACCGGTACGACCGATTGCAATGACCGGAGCTCCAGTCAAATCTTTACTTTTGAGACAAGCTCAGAACGGACTGTGTTAAATAATACGGAGGCTAAAATCAGGCCAAAAAGAAAGGTACGTTTCGGTCCTTGGTCATTTTTAATTAAGGGCTTGAAAGGGACCGATCGTCTTGCACTGCAACTTCGTTTCTATCATTTTTCACACGTTGTAGTGCCAGTTGGACCTCTGTTGCTTGTTCTTGGTAATGTTTTTTCTGTGTGACTTCTTGGGCATTCAACTGACAAGACCGAGGAGTAAAATCGTGTGCTAAGACGTAATCAGCTTTGCATTGTGTGTAGTAAGAAATTCAACTAAAGCGTTGATTTTCATTAGACTTAATGAAACAGTGCTGCAACCATACGCAGGCCATTTTTGAGCTAAGTTTTCAGATGGGTTGGAGTTGATAAATATTTTCATTTCTCTTGTAATGGTTTTAAATAGAAAGCAGACTCGCACAGAACGTAGAGTGTAATGCAGGCTTTGCCAGTAAGTGAACTTCTTGGCTTGATTTCACGTTTTTTTAAATGCTCACTGCTGCTTTTGTTCTCAAAATACGGCAAATGGTTCGTGATTTTTTTTCCTGGCAGCGGATGTTTCTTGCTTTGCTTCAGCATTTTAATTTTTCAGTCAAGAATATTTTCATTTTTAAATACAGTGAATGAAACCTTGGAACAATTGGAGTTGCCATAATTGTTGCATCTGAAGTAGAAGACATGAACCTGCAAATACGGATTGTAGACAAGCTGTGCTCAAATTTGGGCCTACAAGTTGAAGGTCTGTAAATAACAGTGGTATCAGACGTCGGAAAAAACTTCTTATCTTGAGCAGTCGGACGAATTTCCGCTGTTTTAGTTGTCGTTTTTAGTTGACAATGCATTTACTAATTTGCAGTCCGAGTTACACTTGCCATGTATGAAACTTTTTTCAAGTTTGTATAGTGCAGCACAAGGACTGTTTTGGATTGTTTGATATGGCAACATCAAAAGTCTTTATCTTCCTTGGTTCAATCTAGGGTTGACAGACTGTTATTGATGTTGTTGCAATTGCTTTATTTCTTTTCCTTGTTATATGGTTAGGTAGTTTAGTGTTATTAAGTAAGACAGAAAAATGAAAAAACAAGTTGACTTTGAAGGTTAAACACAGAATAATTCTATAAATGGCAGGCTTTGCTTATTATTAAAATTCAATGTAGTTGCACCAGCCTATTATTGTATCAACCTTAAAGTGTGGTCCCTTAGTGTATTTAGTTATGCCTATTAGTCTTTAAGATTTCATAAGGGGCTAATTGTAATCTACATGCATCAACAAACTGAAGAGTATCAAGACATTACATACGTAAAACTGAATTATACGAGTCTTTTATTAAACTGTTATTTCATGAAGTAGCTGTATATATTAGTATTAAGGTTAAACTAATAAAAGCAGTAGCATTAGAATTAGAAATTATAGTCCAAAAAAAGCAAAAAATAGATTTTAGCATTAAATTAGTGGTTGGAAATTATGATATAATGAATGAAGACGAAATTAAAAACTATGTTTATTAGTGCAAGTTAAGTTATACAAAAATTTAATGAATTTATAAAGCACGGTACTGGTTAGACACTTCAGCAAATAGAATCTATTTAATTTGAAGTAGTGATTTTAAACTGATGACAAATTTTAGACAATGCTAAATCAAAAAGATATATTAAATTCCTGCAACTGAACCCAAGAAATTGAGGATATTTAAATATTTAAAACAAATGCAATGTTTACTTTAAATTATGTGTTGATGCTCACTGATACCGCACGCAACAAAGTCTTAGCTAGGTATAAAGTTAATAGATAACAAGCTACATCAAAAGCTATTCGCTTCATAAAACTAAAATTAAAAAATCCAAAACATTATATTTTTTTTCTAATTCAATTTTACAGATAATAAGTGCTGTTTGAGTATTGGTAAAAATTTTATTAATTTTGAAATTAAAAACAATCCTTGTATTCATATATAGAGTGATCCAGAAAACTAAATTGTCTCTATAAGACGGTCGCGTAATTCTAAGTTAACTTAGATTTGATATAAAATTTATTTAAATAATCAAAACAAGAATGAAGAGACTAATTTTTCGTTTAGTTCTTATAACTGATATAAATCAATTTATGTAAAACAAACGTAGCAATAAAAGTTATTATTGCAAATTTTGTTTGAAATGTTTTAACTCAGAAAAGAATTAACCACAGCACAGTGACTACTGTTAAAATCATAAATGTGTATTATATATGTATACTGAATTGCCTGACACTTTAATAAAAATAAACTCAAACTCAAAGAGAGAAAAATCATTTTTCCTTAACCATGGGAACAAGTCAAGTTTTAAAAGACATTGCAAACACTTTCGTACCTTTTTGTCATTGTTTATCAGGTATTAACGTTTTCTAATCCTATTTAAGATTTAAACTTGCAAAACACATTACTAATTATACAACAGATAATACACTTGCAACCTATTCGTTTAATATTATTTGGCGGATGCGATATAAAAATAACGTTGTTTCAATAGAGTATTTCAATAGGGAAGATGTCGTTAAACAATTTTTACACTTAAATTTTCCTAGCTAAACAGGTAACTTACATATAATTAAGAAACAAATAACAAAGTATTTATTACCGAAAGTGTAAGAGCAAAGATTGAACAAGCAACGCACTGCCACCTATGTGCGCGCAAATTTATTAAAACACTAAGACTATTAGGAAATTTCATTTAAACCACGACCTAGGCAATTTTAAGTTTGCTGCGTGCAGTTGCTGTAACCTAAAAATCAAATACAAGCACGCGATCCTACTCATGTTGCATTATGGAGGTTTGTTTGTTTATTCTAACCTTTTAATAAATGCAATGAAAACTTATTTTTTTTCTTAAAAAAACGTAAGAATGCTTGCAAAACCCTATAAAGTATTAAATTAATAACAATAACTGCAAAAGATACATAGGTTCCTTCAATAAATTTAAAACAAATTAAATATACTGGCAAATCTCATTTTTCAAAAGTTAAAATACGTTTTATGGATGCTTTTGTTTTTACTCTTATTTATTTAAACTTGTAAATTCAATAAAGGCAAAAACCTCAGTTACTTAAAATAGTACAGCAAAGTATATATAAATTTTTACATACAAAAGGCCATGATTATTTTGCGAAGAAACTTAAAGTCTTAAAACTGTGACATGACGATCTTTTGTTATAAGAAAAACCTGTTTATTTTTCTTTCTTGTTTCTTACCAATAATGCAAGTCTGGATATTTCTATTCTTACAAGATCCTGTTTTAGAAAATCTTTATTTGATGATTTGACAATAACAGACAATAAAAAAGTGCTTTTTTTTAACATCTGTGCAAAATTTATTCGTTTTACATTAACTGATTACATGCGTTTTACTTGTGTCAGTATTACTTGCAGAAGTTTGGCAAAACTTTCAGAAATTTGAAATAAAAACACAAAATAAATGCTACTTTTTTTGACTTTCCTAAGCTTTGTATCGAAATGCTTGAAACTAGTTTGCTGAAAGTTAAAATAAGTGAGTTGAAGAAAAGACAAGAAACTGAAACCAGTCTGTTGAAAGTTAAAATGAGTGAGTTGGAGAAAAAACAGGAAACCGAAACCAGTCTACTGAAAGTTAATATAAGAAAGTTGGAGAATCGAGTACAACAATCGGATCAAAGCCTGTGAAACCACCAAAGACCAAATATCAAAAAAGAGATTCTCATCACGGGACTCCCAGTCTGCTCATCCCCAACCGAAGATGCAAGTTCAGTGATCTCCAAAACGCTCAAACTTACAAATGTTCATATCATCAAGGCAAAACGATTTGACAATAAAATTGACAGTAAACCACCACTTCTTTTTGTCCAGCTGGCTGAAACGCAAGAAGTATCTTTGGTGATACGATTGAAGTCACAACTGAAGAATTCACTACCCCATGTCTACATTCAACAGTGCCGAAGTAAAAGAGAACAAGAAATCTATAAACATCTTACAACACAATACTGGATAAAGAAACTGGACCCCTCCTTCAAGTCAGTCAAGTATATAGGATGCTACGCCTTCAACGTGGATGGTATTACTTACTCTAGTGATAGAAAAAACTTGATCAAAATCGAGCTGCCCGGGACAAATCGTAATCAATAAATTTATAATTGGTATCTTATGAAGTAATAAAATTAAGCAAAACATCCGTTAGTTAATTGGTGTCTCCTATAGCTAGACATGTGTTTTGTTTTTGTTTTATGAGATTCAAAGTTAATACCTAACTGTCAAATATAATAGCGCTACAATTGTTACAACATATTGTGATCAAAAATTCTTAGAAAATATGATACCAGTAGGCTGAATTCCAACTTCAGTAACTGGAAGCCAGGACCGCTTCTAAATTTACCATAATAAGGTCAAATAGAGGTCTCTGTCTGGCATTATATATATGAGGGTTTTAATCACTAATCATTGTTAATTAACAGAATAAAGCTAGGACTGTTGTGAATCACTTAAAATGAATACAGCTAAATAGAATTATGAAATGAACCAATTTATGTACACTCAAATTAATTAGAAAATGTAATTAGAAATAATTTTCCCCTTGGCTTAGGTGGTGTCATATATTATCTGTTATCAAAAACTCTGTAACCTCATTCTATATGATTTGTGTGTGGGCCTAGGCCCGTATATGCAATAAATCAATACATACATACATACTGGTGAACAACAAAAATTCCAAGGTGTTCCAGCTATAGCGTTACGCCAATGTAGGCACGACAAGTATAAACAAATTCTTGAAACAAACAAGCCTTGTAATATTATTGTTAATTGTATACGATCCGTAGATCGCAACATGTACTTAGTGAGTGTGAATAGATGAGCATTTAACACATTTGATATATCAAGGGTAATTTCAGACCCCAATAATTGTAGTTTTAGTTTGTTGTTTGGCCATAAAGATTTGGTAAATAAGTAAATATATTATTCTGTAATAGTTGCATGTTTATTATTTTGTATTGATGTAACCTAGATGTTTAATGTACATATTGTATAAAAGAAAAGCAAAGAATAAATAAATTTCATGTATTTGTAGGATTTGTATATTTTAATTGTCAATTATATAAGCAACCAAGCTGTTTAATTATATATATATATTAGATATATTAATTATTAAGATAAGTCTTAAATAGGGATAGCAATGGGTCAGTAATGGCCTGCGCTAACCTATTGCTGTTACGATAACAGTATATAAGACCCTAAGGATACATACATACATACAAGCTGTTTAATGTCAACTTTTTTGTAAACTACATAACATTAAATAGTGAGCTCTAGCTTATAAGAAGAGTAAATATTTTTAGTATAGTGTAGATGTAACCTAGATATCTAATGTATATGCAGATGTTAAGTATACTGTTGAATAATTAAGTGTTCTTTATTTGTAAAACTTGTATATATTTGTGTGTATATACGTAACCTAGTTGCCTAATTTAATAATTATTGTATGTATGTATGTATGTATGTATGTATGTATGTATGTATGTATGTATGTATGTATGTATGCATTGATTTATTGTATATTCAGGCCTCTTCGTACACACACAATATGATTAAATGTTTACAGTTATTTGGTTTAACAATGATAGATTTTACTATCTTAGCTCAAAGAATTCATTTTCTTAACTAGCATAGACTTTATATAATATAATACATTGTGCAACACTGGTTCATTATGCCGTTGCAGGAGATGATTTAATTAAATATTAGCATCGTTCTGACTTGTATTAAATTCTTTTAAATAATTACCTCTCTTTTTGTCGATCATTTGGCACGCAAAAACAAAATGTACTAGAGAATATGGCACCTTATACCCGCATGTTTTGCACTCCTTTAAGATGTCTAATTTGATTTTGTCTTTATTGATTCTTAAAGTTACATTATTTGTTGCTGCCAAACCAAGTTGAGCCATCAATATAGTTTTTTGATATATACTCGAATATTTAGTTAGCTAGTTATTAGACTTGTTCCTGCATAAGAAATATAGTGAGGATTGTAACTGGATAAAATAGCTTTTTCGACGCCTTTTATATGAAATCGGTGCTGCTTTTTCTATGATGTTCTCTAGTTCCGACTTAATTTCGTCACTAGCAATGTTAGTCCACAGTTTATCAAATCAAAGGACAGTAAGCTTTTGTTTCAGTTGTGTCATCCAATTGTAAGTAGCATCATTTTCTGAGCTGTCATTATCTAGATACATAATTTTTTCGTGAATGATGCGTGAATTCCTAGTTTCTGTGATTTTGATTATCGTGCTTAAGTACATAAGCGCTTGTCTTAGGACTGTAATTTGGAGCTTGCATCATCTTGTTTTGAGTCGTGCTTACGAAGAAATGGTCACAACCCATCACGCCCAATCAGCCCGATATATTTGTTTTCAAAAAATTAGAGTAGCGCAAATTTTATTTTGGAATGGGCCTTCTGTTTGGCTACGGGATTTTTTAAAATCCTAAAATAGCCCATGTTAATCAAATAGACGCCATATTTGAATGCATTAATAGATACACAATACATAATAAAGATACACAGGGGGAGATACGTAGGTAGGTGCGTAATAAATGTGTAATGTATAATGCAATGTGAAGTAATAAGATGCAATTCAATGAGACAAAGTAGGGAGAGTTAGTGCATAGTGAGTGTTGCCAATTATTTGTGTCTCAAAGTGTGCTAAATCTAATGCAAATTGAGACACCGATGTAAGCATGTGTGCAGCGCCATATAATAAGATGCATCACGTATGCCAATCAAATTGTGTATAAACTGTACTGGTACACACGCAGGTTTATATACAGCATTACAATGTTTTAAAATTTATTAAAATTTATACAACATTTATATACATAAAAAACAGGACATTTAATTATTCAACGGTATACTTAACAGTGTATACATTATATATCTAGGTTACATCTACACTATACTAAATAAATATACACGTCTTACAAGGTAAAGCTTAGTATTTAATAAATATATGTGGTTCACAAATTACGTTGACATTAAACAGCTAAGTTGCCTATATACTAAACAATTGAAATACACAAGTCTTACAAATACAGGACATTTAATTATTCAACAATATACTTAACATTTATATATACATTAGATATCTAGGTAACATCTACACTATAAAAAAATATACACACTTCTTACAAGCTGGAGCTTAGTATTTCATTAATTTATGTAGTTCACAAATAACGTTGACATTAAACAGCTAGGTTACATCAATATAATACTATAAATATACAACTATTACAGAATAATATATTTACTTATTTAACAAATCTTTATGGCCAAAGGGCAAACTAAAATTACAATCATTGGGGTCTGAAAATACCCGTGATATATCTTATGTGTTAAATGCTAATCTATTTACACCCACTACGTACATGTTATGATCTACGGATCGTATAGAATTTACAATAATATTACACGGTTTGTTTGTTTCCAGCATTTGTTTATATTTGTCGTGCCTGCATTGGCGTAACGCAATAGCCGGAACACCTCTGCATTTCGGTTGTTTACTTCTATTTAAATATAACATGCTTTACATTTTAGGCTTAAGTGTAATTAATTCTGATACATCTAAGCCCTGTATATTTATTTTGCCACTTTTGTCTTTATTTAAAAGATACAACTCTGGATACTCATTTTAGTAACGCTTAAAAAACCTGTGATTTCGTGGAATTTTGCTAAAATTAAATTCTGCACGTGCACTAACTATATCATCCCGCAACGTATTTAAGAAGTCTAATATATATAAATCATATTCATCTGTATCGGAGTAATCCAGGTAAGCTCTATTTTGAAATATTCGACACAGCATATCAAACTTTTCAAAGAAGTACACTTTTGCATTGGCTAAAATTGCCAGTCCTGTGAGTGAAAAGTCATCTGCACGATACCTATATTAGTATTGCCTAATAATACTTAAACAATCAGACAGACCATCAAAATCGTTACATCGTAGTGATGCAAGTAATTTTTTAGCATAGGCGGTACTGGTGCAAATACTGGTTTCATCAACATCTTTAACATTTTTTAAAGTCTTGCCATGAAGGAAGTTGGATTTTAATTTAGGTTATTTGTTTTTAAAAGGGGTTTTTGCTTGCTTGCGTCATTCTAAATTGGCATCTTTATATGTTTAAAAATAACGTTGTTGTTTAAATCTGACGCCAGTGTATTTTAAAGAGTACCTTTCCCTTTAAAAGATAGTAGTGCAATTACAATGTAATTAACTTTGTCATAATGAGCGCTAACATAAGTCTTAAGCGGGATATTAAAGGTTAAATGGAAGCCATTTGGCGGTATTTATGATTTAGCTCGCTCGACATTTCTTTGAGCTTTATTACTTTCTGTTCTACACAAAAGGCAAGTTTTCGTCGCGATTATGTAGATGCTCTGGGTATTGCAAGTCACATACTAGTACGTACCCAAAGCTCCTTTTCGTACTTCCTAATTGAAAGTTAGTTAAGTCTATGTTTATAAGATCTTTTGTTTCCCTGTACTCGTAATCAGACACTGGCATCAGTGCTTTCATACTATGTAGATATAAGCTATTGAGCTCTGGTTAAAGTAAGTGTCTTCAAAGCTGTGATGTATCTAACCCACTCAGACAACGTTCGTGATTAGCAGTCACTTGTTTCTTTGCAAATATACATTGACCCTCTCTTATTCCTTTTTTCGCAATCTCAAATACCCTGTAATCTCTTATGAAATCTATTTCAGCTTTTACTGGCTTTCAAAAGCATTCTCATGAGAAGCTTGGCAAATACAAAGAATAAATTGGATCCATTTTGTATGTTTCTATTCTAAATTTTGAAAAATTCTGCCAAACTTCTGGAAGTAATACTGTATCTAACAAACAAGTAAAACGCATGTAATCAGCTAATAAAAATAAGTTTAATTTTACACAGATGTTTTAAACAAGCTCCCAGGCACTGTCTGGTATTAACAAATTATCGAATAAAGATTTCCTAAAACACTATCTAACAGGAATAGGATTATTGAGACTTGTATTATTTGTAAGAGACAAGAAAGAAAAATAAACAGGTTTTAATCAAACCCTTCTTTTAATCTAAAGCTCAGCATTTAATGAATATATGTAGTTTACAAATAACGTTGACATTAAACAGCTTTGTTGCTTATATACCTAACAATTAAAATATACAAGTCCTACAAATACATAAAATTTATTTATTCTTTGCTTTGTCTTTTATACGATATGTACATTAAACATCTAGGTTACATCAATATAAAACAATAAACATGCAACTATTACAGAATAATATATTTACTTATTTACCAATTCTTTATGGCCAAACAACAAACTAAAACTACAATCATTTGGGTCTAAAATTACCCTTGATATATTAAATGTGTTAAATGTTCATCTATTTACACACTAAGTACATGTTGCGATCTACGGATCGTGTACAATTAACAATAATATTACAAGGCTTGTTTGTTTTAAGAATTTGTTTATACTTGTCGTGCCTTCATTGGCGTAACGCCATAGCCAGAACACCTTGGAATTTTCGTTGTTCACCAGTAGTTAAATATAACATACTATACATTTAAGGCTTAAGTATAATTAATTCTGATACATCTATACTTATTTTAACACTTCGTTTTTATGTACATGATACAACTCTGGATATGATTTAAGCCTAAAAAACTTGGTTTGGTTTTGTGGATGTATGCTAATATTAAATTCTGCACGTTCACCTATTCTATTATCCTACAAAGTATTTAAGGTGTCTAATATATCTAACTCTTATCCATCAGTATCTGAGTAATCCGGGTGAGCTATATTCCAGAATATCTGACACAGCATATCGAACTTTTCATAGTAGTTCACTTTTGCATTGGCTAAAATTGCTAGACCTGTGAGTGACAAATCACCTGCACGATATTCCCTTTGGTATTGCAAAATAATACCTAAACAGTCAGACAGACCATCAAAATCTTTACATCGTGTAAAGAGTAGCATAATGCTTGGGCAGGATATAAAATGTTTTATTGAAGCCTTATAGCAATATTTCAAATTTACCTGGCTTAGCATTTCTTAAAGCTACAATACCTTCTGTTATATGGCAAGAAGCAAGTTTGCGTCTAAATCATGTAAATGCTTTGAATATTGCAAGTCACAAACAAGTGCGTACCCATAGATTTCGTCCGTACTTTCAAATTAGGCGTCCGTCCAAAGCCAAAGTCCTCAAGTCTTAAGCGGGATATAATAGGTTAAATGAAAGCCATTTGGCGGTATTTATGATTTAGCTGGCTCAGCATTTCTTTGAGCTTTATTGCTCTCTGATCCACACAAGAGGCAAGTTTGCGTCGCGATTATGTAGATGCTCTAGGTATTGCAAGTCACATACCAGTACGTACCTATAGCCCTCTTTCGTACTTCCCAATTATAAGTTAGTCCAGTCTATGTTTATAAGATCTTTTATTTCCATGAACTCCTAATCAGACACTGGCATCAGTGATTTCATACTATGTGCAAATAAACTAATGATATCTAGAACAAGTAAGTGTCTGCGTGATTGTGATGTGTCAAACCCACCTGGACAACGTTTGTGATTAGCAGTCACATGTTTCTCTGCAAATATACATTGACCCCCCTTCATAATTTTTTGCAATGTCAAATACTTTTTAATCTCTTGTGTAATCTATTTCAGCTTTTGATTGATTTAAAAAGCATTTCGATAAGAAGCTTAGCAGAGTCAAAAAATAAGTAGGATTCATTTTGTATGTTTTTATTTCAAATTTCTGAAAGTTTTGCCAAACTTTTGCAAGTAATACTAATACTAACACACAAGTAAAACGCATTTAATCAGTTATTGTAAAAAGATTAAATTTTGCACAGATGTTTCAAAAAAGGTCTTAATAATTGTCTGGTATTGCCAAATCATCAAGTAAAGATTGTCTAAAACAGGATCTTGTAAGAATGGAAATATCTAGACCTGCATTATTATTAAGAAACAAGAAAAGAAAATAAACAGGTTTTTGTAATAACACAAGATCGTCTTGGCACGGTTTTGATACTTAGTTTTTTTGCAAAAGAATCATGGCTTTTGGTATGTAAAAATTAATATATACACTGCTGTACTATTATTAGTGACTGATAGGTTTTTGCGTTGAGTGATTCTACAAGTTTAAATAAATGAGAGTCAAAAAATTAATTGGCATCCATAAAACGTATTTTAACTTTTGAAAAATAAGATTTTCTAGCATAGTAGGGTTGTTTTGAATCTAAAGAGGGATATTCTAAATTTAAATTAGAAAGCTTTGTATCCTTAAAAGGTATTGTTTTTGAAATAAATTCTTTTGCAAGCGCTTTGACGTTTTTAGAAAAAAACATATCAGTTTTTATTGCACTTGTTAAAAAGTGATAATCAAAAGAACCTTCATAGTGCAAAATAAGTGGGATTTCGTGCTTGTATTTGATTCTAAGGGTACATCGACTACATGCATCAAACTCAAAATTGCAATGGTCGTGGTTATGATGGAATGTCCTGATCGTCTTAGTTTCTTTACGAAATTCGCGCTTACACATGTGGCAGTGCGTAGCTTGTTCAAACTGTGCTCGTACGCTTTCTGTTGGTTTTAATTTGTTATTTGTTTGTCTAATATGTGTCAGTAAAGTGTTTGCTAATAAAATATACGTGTAAAAAATGTTTAACTGTCTGTTGTTAATTGCGGTTGGGTAATTTGGCTGTTTGTGGTACTAAACTGCCGTGTTTGGTACTAAGGCTGGTTGATCTTTGTCTGAAAAGAAGTAGTGTTGTATAGTCAATGCTTTCGTATTTTTTAATGCTGTTATTTAAGACAAGTAGTGTGATATGGAAACGTTGATGTTCGGAGGATTGCTTAAGATGTTGTGAGGGACCTTATGAGTCCGCTGCGGTACTTATAGTCGATCCGTGGTGGGTAGTGGCCACCTGTTTTTGTTAAACCTCTTCTAATTTAACTAGGGACTATAGTTTTCTATGACGATAAATCTTGATTATTTTGATTACAAAAAGGACTAGGACCAGAATAAACGACACGTAGATGGCTGCACATCCGCAGAAAGAAAAACAATAACAAATGCACATTTAGCAATAGTTTCAAATCGTACACATGTTATTTACGCATCAATTCTTTTGGACAATATACAGATGCATTAATATTAAACGTAATAATGAATTTTGCACTCACTAATCAAGTCAAACGTTGTATTTACTACCGGTTTTGCTTTGTGTTGGTTGTACTTGTCCACTACATCAAGTATAATTCCGTTTTGCGTATTTAAATTTTCATGCATATATTTTAAAGCTTGAAGAATTAACTTGTGAAATAAACTAGGTTTGGTCACGGCAGATTGCGTATTATCAGGGCTGTAAGATGACGAGTTGTATTGGTGTAGGGTGTTTTATATTGCTTCCAAGGCTATCTTCTTCTTTGTAAATAAACCATTAATGTTTGGTGTAGTTTCAAAGCTTGGAGCGGTGCTTTTAGTGTCAACCATTGGATTATTTAATTTATGCTGGGCATGCACAACAGTGTTGCAACATGGTGCAAGTAAGAGAAGAGCTAGTGCGCACAAACAAAATACTAAACGTTGCAGAAACATTGCATAGCTATGTATTGAACAATTTGGCATTACAAGGTAAACTGACACTGTCTAATTGATGGAAGCTCTATTTATTGATTTATATCTATTGATATTTAACTTTTTTAGATGCACTTGCATTGCTGCGATTTCTCGCGTATGCATATCCACGGCCCTAAACTGATTTAAGCTGTGGTTTTTTATATAAGCTTGAAACATTACTTGTTTTCAGCTAAGCCACTTCTGAACCGGTAGTTGTTTTAAATTTTCCACGCCAAATGGACCACTGAAGGTTGAGCTATCACTTGGTTCTTTGTAGTTTCCGCCAACGAGCATTGGAACTTCTTTGTAACAATCGAATTTATTCATCGGCAAACAGTAGTGTTGCTTGGCAACGTTCAAAGCCTTTTGCTCTTTTTGAATTTTTATAAGCTCAGCGTAGAGCTTGGGTTCAATTGCTCTTATAACAGTAGCCATAACTATTTTAATTGTTTAAATTGTATTTTTTAACAGCACAAATTATATCTGACAGTAGTGTAACACGGCAGATTTCACTGTTGTAAACTTTATGAAATATCGTTGCTAGGATTTAATGCACAAGGTTCTTGTTTCTAATATATAGTTTTTCCATGTTATCTTGACTGGTTCGTTTCAAAGTTTTTACAAGTCTATTTACTTAATTTGAATATCTGTTGTCTATATGTTTGCAAAACTTATCTGAGTTGAATATACACTCTGCTATAACATAAAGGAAATCAACAGTTGCACATTTATTGTAAGTTGAATATTCTCTTGGGTTTAAAATAGCTAATAATGATAGATATTCAAGGTTCTCTTTCAACAGACTTTTTTCTTTTTCGTTCCACTGACATGATGAGTGTTATTTGTATACATATATGTCAGTACCGTTGACAAGAAAAATGTTATTACGCACAAACATATGTGGGTTGGGGCACTGTGGATGCAAGTCCAAGAACCAGTAACTATGTTAGCGTAGACTGCATGCTTTTTAGTATGCTTCTTGCAAAAACTTCTTGCGACTAGGTGCAATTTGTCTTGTTATTTGGTGAATTATGCTACGGTCTCTACGCACGTCAAAGGGAACTAAATATTTTGTACTAAAACTAGTGGTTCTCAGTTCTTTAGAAACGAAGTTTTGCAGAATAAGTATCACACTGAAGTTCATATGATGAGACAATTCTGTAAATATTTCCTATACTAATTGTCTAGCCTTATAATTTGCTTTCATAAAGTTTAAATGATCGTCCAGAACAACAAGACATGAACTGTCTATTTCTTGAATCAGTGACTCAATATTATCAATATCAGATGGTAAAGTTATATCTTTATCTGCTAGAAAATCAGTGCTTAGTTGGTCAGTATGTACACTAATATACAAAACTTTAATAATATTATTTCCAATTATTTGCCGACGGCGTCTTACAATTTTTAAACACAGAGTACTTTTACCAGAAAAACTAGGGCCACATAGAATAGCCGTAAAAGGGTGTATTAGTTTAAAGTCAACAGTATCTGATGTTGCCATCGTCAAGTGCAAACAACAACTGATCAGAACTTACAAAAGGCAAGTAAATTTAAGGAATATTTACAATAATAATCAATTTACTATTTATACAACTTCATCTTATACAATTTGCTACTAATTTTTAAATTATTAACATTTTATACATATTATTATTCATACAATTAACACACATTAATTTAGACATCTTACAAATATATATAGTATTCTGTGTATTTATTTACAATTTTACCTAAACTTTAACCAATGACTTATTTAATTATACAGAAACAAATATATATATATAGTTTACACAATGTATTTTCAATACTTTAGCTATAGTTTTACAATAAACTGTGTTTTTACATTAAATAGACACTGTTTTATTTTTAAATGTATTACAATACACATCAGGTTTACAAAAACGGGTAATTAATTGCTATATATTGACAATATACACTTCTTAATGTTACATACTCAGCATAGGAATATCATAACAAATTTTTACATAACTCAGGACAACATACCCTACAGTTATTTGACTGTAACCTATATCTATGTGTAGAACACTTGCTTACATAGGGATCATATTTACAAACTTTTTAGCTTTTCTATTATTAACTAGTTCAGAAAATGTGAATACATTTATAAAATATTGGTATGAAATTCCAATTGCACGCGAATTTAAAAAATATAAACAATAAATTTTGCAAAAAGTAGATCGTCCACTCTGCAGTGCTGTACAATTTTCTGCAATAAACTATCTGCCTGGCACCTGGAGGTTTTTGTATTGCTGAATTGGGAAACCATTTGAGTCAAAATATTCAAAGGATTCTCTTAAAAAGATCCAGTTACATTTCCAGCGACGTCCAGTGCCCTCTAGCTTGTCTGTATTTTGTATTATTGCAATTAGATACAATATTTTCTCGTTGCTGTTTTTTTTCTTGCGTTTTCTAATGTAATCTTCCTTTTTTCTGCAGCTATTACGTAGTATTCAATGCTTGTTCCGCCAAGTAAGATTCCGAGACATTGCTTTAACTGTGCTGCATTCATTCTGCACGTGCTTGTTGTTGTTGGTCAGTCAGCTTCTATTTAGAAACAGACATGTCTTGAATTCGCACACGTGATTTTATGCACAATTGTCTAAGGTGTTTTGGCAGAAAGCTTGATGGTTTGCTACATACATCCTAACAGATGATGATGACTTGCTTACTTCGGTCAATCTCAACTACGGTTTGGTTCTGGCTAAACAGTATAGCTCTAACAGTTGTGGCCAATGCGGTTTTAAATTTTAATTAGATTTTAATTTGACTGAATTTATTTACACTCAGTGCATTAGCCTGGGTTGGTACCAGCTCAAATGCAAACAAGACTCTTCCTTAGGTGTAGTGCTGCTTAGATATGCCATTTTCTAGAGTTTGGTTGGCTGCGGTTTTCTTTAAGGTATTTAAAGCAAGTAGTTGATTATCTTGACATTTACCAGAGGCATTTTTAATGCTCGTAGGCCATGACTTGTACTTTATTGCTTCTTGGTTCATTAAAACTGTTATTTCGCTGAGATTAAAGTGTTAAAAGTTGCAAAATGACTTAGTCAGCTTTTTCAAGTACGCTTTAGAATCAACAAGTCTAAATACTTTATACTGAGGCAACCTGCCGTTAATACAGTTATCTAATGAGTGCGAGCAGAGTCTAGATGGAATGACAAAGTTCCTGATCTCGAGTTTAAGACTAGGATACTTCAAAGTCCTGTTGTTGAGATTAAGTTTATGCTTCTCAATTGCCATTGCAGATACTGTCTGCCGCTTCAAGTACAGTACATCATTCACAATGTCTACAAGGAATGGACAGCCCGCATAACCAGACCTTGTTTCAGTTTCAGCGTCAATGCAAAAGGCAGGATGAGATCTGCGCATGATAATTCGAATATCAGTTTCTCCAGGCAGCATTCGTGTTTGTTTAAAGAATGGCGACTCGGGTCTTCCCACTATAGTAAACGGTTTTGACCGTGCTGCAATGTTGTATCTCGCCAAAAATCCGTTGTCTGTTTTTACAAATGTATCTGGGGTAGTGTTAGGGTAGTACAGCTGATTCAACATTTCATTCTTCTTTTCAATTGGGTTTGATAAAAGTTCCTGTTTCAAGTAGGAGCTAATAGCATAGTGATTTGAATTGCCACTCACAAGCTGACAATTTGAAAAGAATTTCAAGTTACTAAATAGGCCATAGAACAGCATGAAACATGGAGCGACCACGTCGGTAGCTGCGATCTCCTTATTATCTGCTAGCATTACACGGCAAGTGAGTTCCAAGTGGGATTCGTTCAAGTTGTAGTATTTTTCAAGGAATTTTAGTATGTCAAATATAAAGGGATTCTTATTATCCCTTGGAGTGAGCACTGGATAATATGGATAATATTCAAGTGCATCTTTAGGACCTATATTGGTCAGTTGAAGTTTATCAAGCACTAGGTTGCTTTGAATAAACTTCTGCGACTCCTCGTTCACTGTCGGTTCGTCGTAAAAGCCTTGTGTTTTTATGATTTGCGAAGCTGCCCATAGACTTTTGATACTGCTTCGTGGTAGTCAGGATGTTAAATGACACGAATTTCGGCAAACATTAGTTTATGACTTATCGTCGTCGGCTGATATTGCGCCTACGTCCTGCCCCAGTCTAGGTAGAACTCCTGCTTGATACAGTTCGTCTTACACGAGAGACTTGGGTTTTTCGCAGCCGACCCCCAATTTGCGTTCTCTTCTTAACACGCCTGCCTTGTGATCCTCTAGCTTAAGTAAGCCTGTACACCATCGTTTCTTCTCCACTCTGAGTGGCTCAAGCAAGTGGTTTACGTGATGTACTTTTGTGTTTATTGCGTGAAGTGCAACATTGAGATACTCTGCATTTACGGCCTGTGGCAGTTGGGTTAGTGGTTCTACGTAGCTTTAATGGCACAAGATATTGATTTTCTTTACCACTTGCGTCGCCTAATGAATTTTCGATGGGTTCTGCATTTTTAATTGCTACACAATTATCGCCTGTCCCCATTTGGCTTTTGTTGCTGTCATTTTAATTTGCAGAAATAGGTTCAAGAACCTAGTATTCACGAAGCAAGCTGTCTTTTACAATGTCTTTGTCTACTACACATGAGTTTGTGTCGTAAATGCTTTTGCACAGTATATTACGCATCATTGATAAACAAAAATGTTTATTCAAGCACTAGTTTGAATGCATTCAGACTAGTTTGCAATAATACGGATTTTTAGAAATTGCTCTTTAAAAGATTTGATGTTGTCACTTCAAAGGTTAAATAAGAATAACTGCCAAATTTGCACGTCTTTGCCGTTAATACTTGGCTGCATTGCGTTAACTTACAAATTGCAAGGTCAAAACTTTAATTCAATTATATTCTGAGCATTAGCATCAAGTTGCACAAGAGAACGGTACTTATTGACTAAACTGAATCTTATTATTTGGTGTTGTTGTCTATATGATGGCACAAACAGTATAAAAGCAAAGCTGTCGACAGTCTTATTAGTGTATTTGTTTGATATAGCGACCGTTCGCAGTAACAGTAATAAATAGGAGGCATATTACTGATTTTCAACTAGGCTGCGTAATACAAGAAGTCTTTTTCCTGGCACAGTGTGTTTAGGCTCAACATATTCTTTAAATTCTTCTTTTTCTACTTCTTGTTTTTTTTCTTATACTTATTCCTGTCTCAGTTGCGCAGACTCACTAGTTCTTTCATTGGTATGAAGTTTGCATATTTTTTGAAACCATATATTTATAGTCCACAACCCAATCTGGAAATAGTCAGTGGCCCATCACTGGCTAATGAAGGCGGGCAAGCTGTCGGGGATGGCGGTTTGAGAAGCAATGGCCCACGAATGGCTGTACGAAATCACCCAAGCGTACGCCAACTACTACCCATTATAAATATACGTTATTCCCCGATGATCCACCATTCATTTACCTTAGATGCATTTATATAAATATGCCAAAAAAAATAATGCAATTATAAATTAGTATTTTATTCGTCAACTCAGTACAATTTTATTTTCAACTTGGCATCAACACTGCTCGGCTAGTTCAGAGGTCCTGCTCAACATCATTGTAGCTACACAATTAACATGAGCACTGTAAAGTTATTGAATATTAGAAGAGTGATCTTTGAACAAAACTCATGACTACTAGCAACTGCGTTAGCTTTTTATGAACAAAAACAATAGTTAAGTTTTAACTGGGTTGAATTCTGACTGTAAAATTGAGGTAGGTACCTAACTTGCAACTATAGTAATGCTAATAAAAACATATTGAGGTATACCACTACAAACAACAAATTTACAATAATTCACTAATATTTTTGAAGAATTGTGCATTTTTAAGTTAAATTCACATGCTCAGTCACAGGTGCAGTGGCAATGGACAAACAAAGGCGTAGAATTGCATAGGGACTGACCAAGTTTTGACCAGTAACTATAACTATGGTTAACTTCCGCAATAAGTCTGCGAAGTTAACTATAGATTGAGTACATTATCGAGTTAACTACCTATTTATTCATTAACTCGATTAGAGGATAATGTCATCCTCGTACTCAGTCAGATAATCAGATCAAGGTCTGTCGAAGGTCAAGTCAAATGTTAATTAGGCTGACAAATAATCACAAACACACGCCGTTGTAATACTTAGGACGATCGTCTGCTAAGTCCCAGCTGCCATTGCACTTGTGACTTGTGGCATCTGAAAATTCAGTTCGCACTTCGATTTATGTATATTAGGCTGACACGAATATGAAATACAAAAGCACTACACTAATGGCGACAGCAATTAATTATTGCAGTGTAACTGTAATTGCAAGTTAGATAACTTTAAAACTAGAAAATCTAAAAGTAGGAGCAGCAGAGAGCTGAAGCCGCCAAGTCTGTAAGTAAAAGAGAAGGAACCATTGCACTCAGCATGCCTTCCTGGTACATATAGGACCTGGCTGTGCCTTTCATTTCTTCATGCAGAAAGCTAGCAGCAATGCGCGGAGGCTGCGGATACGAACGAGAGACAACCGGCATGTTCTACGTACGCATTTGTTGTAGCGTTGCGATACTTGAGCATTGTATTCTGCATAACAAGAAGCTCCACCCTACAAGTTGCACTCGACGTTCGATCTTACGTTATAGTTTGTATGTTGTTGTGTTTGTTGAAAGGGTTTTACATTTCTCGAGCCTGTGTTCTAACCTCCGCTTTAAGCGTTTATAATCACTTAAAGGGCCCTTCACTAGCCAAGTACTTTACCGATCCTTTAGCATTTTGTTATCAGCTGCTTAGGGCCATTCATTAACCAACCATTATTCCTATCGTTTACCGTTTGGGATCAACTACCAGTCGTAGCGGCAATGGGCCAATGTTTCGCCATTCATCTTTCCGGATTGGGAATGTTATTTAGAAATGTGAATCCTTACCTTAGCCATTGGAGCCATTCAAAGATTCATTACAATGGAAAAAATCCGAAACTCAATTTTGCATTCACATTTGATTCTAAAAAATCATGTGCAGCACTATGTTTTTAAGCAAATAAACAAAAAGTTAAGATGGACCGAATGTTGATTTTAACTTTTGGATGTTGTAAAAAAAATAATTTCTGTTTGACTTTTACTAAGCACTATCGGGTTACAGGCTTAAAAAGCATTTACAAATGATATTATCGGTAAGGTAGTTAGGTGGGTCTGAAAAGTGACGATTTGCCACATTCTTAACAGTGAGGGGTGACGAAGGGTAGGTAGATCAGAAAATTGGCCAAATTCGATGACATCGTTTGTGAACGCTCCCTTATTAAATGCCATAAAAATTTTTAATCTTACTATTGAGAACTTGACCTATTAAAAAAATATTTCGTCTAAATCTGACATACTTAGCTTATTAGCTCGAGCGGTTTCAATAAAAGTCTGACTATACGTACATATTCCCTATTCTCTACATATCACAAAACTTCAATTTTTTTAATCGTACGGGTATTGTAGAAGTTACAGGTCTGCAAAGATTTAAAAGAATTATTAGGAATGTTTGTTTAAATGCGGTTTTTTGAAATTACGTGTGCCAAAGAGTTTTGAAAAAATTTAAAACAATTGACTGCATATATATGGATATGAAAGGCCATTTAATTTTGACCATACCATCATTCACATGTGGTACCGTATTTCCTGTAAAAATGCACCCCGTGTACTATTCAAATTCAGATTTCCCAGACCCGTGTACTAATAAAGGCCCGTGTAATATTACAGACCCGTGTACTACCATATAAGACAGTGTTAAACAGACCCGTGTACTATTGAAAGCCGTGTTAAATATTCCAACATAAAACTTTGTGGCGTACAAATCTATTGTTCCTAAAATTTTTACTACATCTCATCTTTGTAGTAGTACTTAGTAGTTAGTAATAAGAATGTTAGTACACTTTTAGTTTTGTTCCAAAAAATACCCAGCTGCCGTAATTCATTTAAATATTCCTAATGTGCCCTGTAGAATCTACATAACTCATTCTCAACTGATTTTTAGTATTTCTAATTATTTGGTTATTTTCTGAAATGACATTTCTAGATTTAAAAAACAAAATTCTAAAGAAACCTGCAAAAATCAACAAATTGCTTTTAGGAATTTTAAAAATAATTCGAATTTTATAAACTCCTGCAATTACCTTTTAGAAAATAGTTTACGAACTAGAAATAGTATTTTATTAAAACTTAAACGTAAAAAATTTGGACGCCACAGTGTAGCTAAGATACGAAACTTTTTGAACGTTAGAGGGCCATTGCGACAAAAAAGATCAAAATTCTACCAAATATCTTTAAAATCTCAAAGTTGCCTTATTGTTTTTAATTTTTTTAATTGTGTCTTCTTGGAGTTTGCGCGTACCATTTAAAACAATAACATCGCCAGTGAAAACTGATTGTCGAAGGCAAAAAATGAGTTTAAATAGTAGGCGACTTGAAATTTTTTTGTGATATATTTAAACGATTTTGTAATTACCTAAACCTAAGACAATGTAAATGCTTAGATATGTTTGCAGTCCTGTAGGTAAATACTGTATCATACTTTTTCTTCGTTCGGCCGTCCTATTCTATAATAATGTTGGAATTGACTTAAGAAAATTATAACGCATATTTTTTGAATATGTTAAGTGAAACTGAGGATCTTTGTTTTATTGACGCAATCAAAAATTATAATTATAATTAATTAAACCTAAAACTTTTGCACAATTTATATAATACTATTTTTACTTGTATTTAAATTTACAGATTTTACAGCACTCAGTTTGCATTATTTAAAAAAATAAGCATATTCTTTTACTACATTTTATTTTTGAAGTACTGCTTAACTTTAAACAATGCAATAAATATCTGCACATTACATAATACGCTCATTTAGTATTAATAATTGTGTTAGTCTTACTTTGGCTATATTCTTACATTTATAATGTGCTGTGAATGACGTCATATTTTGATTGCACTGTATTATTTGAAAATGTGAAATTATTTATATTCATAACAGAAAATATTATTTATTACACTAATTTACACGATTGATAAATAAAAGCTGGAAAACTGCTGATTACCCAAACTACCAGATCTAATTTTATTATTTCTTGCCACAAACAAGAAATTAAATTACAAACATAATTCGTCTAGTGCTACAATTACGCCAAAAATTACTGTAAGCTGAACCAACTATAATATATTGTATATTCTCGGGCCTCAATGTAATAACAATTAAAATGTGGCGATAACTTCAAATCTACTTATAAATATAAAAAACTTTTGTGATTTACAAATCAGAATAGCAAACTCATAATAAATGTGTACATTGTTTACTTTTAAATTGTGTTATTTCAATATTATTTCTGTTTCGCCTCATTTATATGCTCCTCAGCTAAAAACATCAATCATTTCCTCTTTGTAGAGTCGTAGTCCATGTGTACAATGAATAAATTATTTTTAATTACATATTGCAAAGCGCACACCTAAAATACTAAATAATTCAGCAGTTATTCTTTAAAATAACAACACTAGCAACAAAGCTAAAACTGTTCAACACAAACAATCCGTAATTACAATGAAATACGGTTGGTTAGTTAAACGTTCGTTACAAATTTCCTCAAAGATTCTCCATCAGTTTTATCTGGTCGAACTAAAAATTCTTGAACAACTTGCAATGCATTGTAGCACAAAAAATACCGCAGGCAGACATTGAATCCTGTAAAATGACATCTGGAAATTTTGTTGGTTCCCACGTGTGAAGCTGTTTAAACTTCATCATAAAACTTTTGATTCTAGCCAAGCCCACATTTTGAAAACCCGTTCAAATGGTATTCGTAGCAAGCGAATCAAATACTATAAATAGATTCAAAACATGACAAGTAAATTGCACATACTGTTTTAGCGTATCGTCAATTATATAAAATTAATTTGAATTTAAAAATACATTCCTGAGGAGATGTAGTTTTTTTATGCCTCAGTTGTAATCTTTCCCATGTTCATAATGCTATTGACGCCAGTCAAGCTGATGTAGTCATTCATTTCTGCTGGTTTAAGGTTTTTCAGTTGCTCTTTGTTTTTTTACAACAAAATCTCCATAACATGCTTCCACCGCCGTTCGTATTGACATAGTTTTCTCAATAAGAATCAAATACGCTATTTGGATAGCTTCAATCAATGTTTTTTTTGTGCAATAACAAATGTTTGTATGTACTGTTAATGCTTTCGTTGCAGTTGTTGTAAATACCTTCATTATCAAAGACGTGACAGGAAACGCCTTTTCCTTCAAACAATTTCAGCACATCTTCATGAATGTTTTTTTGTATTTAGAAGTGAAAGAACTTTCCCAAACTTTTTGATATTTTTTAAATTTGGCTTTACACATGTCCTCGCAGGATGATCTTAAAATATCATGCACATTATTAACGTATGTGGTCTGGTCACAACGCTTTACATTGTGGGTAGTACACCAATAAACAATATTCTGTAAATAGAATAAAAATTGCAATATTGCCAAATTAAACTCACGAGTCGCATACAAAATAGTTTTTAAAAGCATTTCATCTACTAAACCACACAAAAATATATATCACAGAGCTTTTAAATAATACAAACTAAAAGTTGTAGTATATTGTATATTAAATGTCGAACTATATCGCAAATGTACGTGGGATGTGTTCTAGGGAATTGAAACACTAACTGTAAAACATTTTTCATTTTAACAAATTAATTCTGAGGAACCTAAAGCGCATATTAAATAAAATATAATATTCGTTTAAAGCGATTACGCTGCTTTCAAATCGTGGTCTCAAATGAACTTGGTATTAAAATAGATAGCGATAAAATTAAAGATATAATGTAGAAACACAAGCCTAATTGCTTTAAAAGCTTTAGGCAGTAAATACAAATTCAAAATTTTAAAGTGCTGTGTTACCGAAAAAATATTTAGAATAGGAAAATTTTACTGCGAGTTTTAATAATTATTATTATCGCCTGAGCATTCTTCATTTTTATGGTATCTTTGCCAGTCGTACTTTGACCATTCGTATTCTACTTAGTCGTACCCTGACTATTCGTACTTTGACTATTTGTACCCTGGTCCCAGTCGTACCCTGACCATTAGTATTCTGGCCCCAGTCGTACCCTGACCATTCGTACCCCACGCAATAATGTTTGTACTGTCTGTAGTTTTTGTGCCAATTGTTGGCAGTGAAACTGAAATATAGTTGTGCACACTAGTGATGCAGTTTTAAGGTAAGTTAAAAGACATTGTGCCTATGCTTAAACAAGAAAAATGAATAAGGTACAGAGATAAGAAGTCTTGATAAGGTTTTTGAAGAGTTTTAAAAGAAAATTGCTATGACTGATGACTAGGTGCTTCACTCTGGTAGTGAATGGTGTATTGATTCTCGTAGTCTACTATAGCTAGTCAAGAGTGTCAGCAAATTCAATTAGCAGATTTTGACTTAGAACTCTTAAACCAGCTCCTATACCTAAGAGACTTGTGCAAAAATCAGGAAGGCTTTGCAATAAAGGGTAACAATTAGCACCAACATACAACGTCTACAACATTTTCACACAACAATACCAATGAATTCCATTACCTAAGTTCTATTTCACACAGTCATATTTAAATTAATGCATAATCAAATCCAAAAAACATTAGTACATGGAAAACTGATAAGATAATTTCGTTGTTTTATTGCCGGCGTAACAATGGTCATGGTAGGAATAGGCGGGGCACAACTGGAACTAGCCTACGAATGGTCAGAGTACGACTGGTCAGAGTACAAATTGTCAGGGACTGACAAATAAATCAGTTTAAGATACTTTATATATTATAAAATATCTATTTAAAGTCTCAAAACGTGCAATAATATTAACAACCAGAAAGGTGAGTTTTCAAAATTTAAAACTACTTGAAATAAAAAGTTTTTTGCCCAATTATAGCACACAAAGTAATTGTTTTTCGCAAACCTTCCTAAATATGAAAATAATATAAAACTATTTTGAATTTCGAACAAGTTATTATTCAGTGGCCTCGAAACCATAGGAGACAAGAAGACATTCTTTCATTTCAGTACAATTTTTGATTTTTCCCAGATTAAATTGAAATTGTTGAAAACGCTGAATTTAAAACCTACAAAACTTCATATATTTATTATTTCCTATGTTACTAAAAAGTGAAATAATGGATCCCTCTACACACTTTTTCAATTTAAAAAAAAATCTTGGAATAAAATTATCTAAAAACAGCTTAGATTAGACTTGTAATTAAATTTGTAGTGTCATTCGAATTTGAATTATGTTTTAGTCCTAACTACACGTTTTAAGCAGTCAAAATTTTATAATCCACTGCTACCTCTTGGCGGCTGCCCAGGGTATTGATTGGGCTGCTTGATTATTTATATTATTACATTTTCTAAACCGAACGGAATAGAATGACGAATATTTCTTCCTCAAATGTTAGGTTCGCTCCTTGCCGTATGAAGCTCTAATTTTTAATAAGTATTTTAGTGTTATAAATCCATATTCTAATTACATAGTCAAAGCAGAAAAACTCTGAAACGCAAGTATACACCTACGTTTAAATGTTTGGCGTTGTGACTAAACGAAATCCTAAATAAAAATATACATTGAAGAATGTAACTTCACTGCAAAATTACATAAAGTGCGTTTTTTAATGAATTCTTATCAAAATATCATAGTATTGCAAGAGTTTTCTGAGAAATTTAAAAAGACTATTAATTTACTACTTTTAAATGGAAACTTTTATAGGGAATGTTTCAGTTTTTGAATTCTGTTTTTCTAATAATTTCAAAAATTCTAGAAAGCAAACCAAAAATGCTCTCAAACGACCTTCATATCAAATCTTGACAAAGGCTTGGGAAACTACTTTAGCTAACTTTTTCTAAATCCTGAGGAATCATACTAACAAGGAAATGACGCGACATGTAACACCCAGATTTCCTAGAGACCCATTTAAAAAATCAGGACTTCTTTCAAGTAGTGCATAACCAAAATAACTCGATTGCATTTTGCGTTGTAGTCACAGTAGCCTGCCAAAGTTTTAAAAAATTCAAGTTTTGAAGATTTGCCGCCCTATAACTTCTACAGTTCATATCTGATTTTAATAAATTTGTATTTTTGTGATCCTCAGCCTGTTTTATGAAGAATTTAAGGATTTTAAAAATTTGAAGATCGTCTTTTTTTAAATTACAAAATGTATATTTTTGAGGCCCAATTTTTCAACTCTTTTTTCAACGAAATAATTTTTTTAAATTTTAAAGTTCTCCTATATAATACAGACGGAATAACACAAAAAATTAAATTTTATAAAAGTCGGATAAGAACTAGAAGTTATAGGGCAGCAAAGTTTCAAAATTTGAACTTTTATAAACTTTGGCGGGCCGCTGTGACCAAAAAACGCAGAATGCAATCGAGTCACTATAAATCTGTGCTATTTAAAAGTAAAGTGATGTTTTGAAATGTGTCTATGATAACTGAGTGTTGCATGTCGCGTCGTTCGCATGTTAACATATTCACCTTCCGTGGCCTAAGATTAAAATAACTGTGACGTACATTTTTGATGTGAAAATAGCAAAAAAAGTAGTTGGCATTCGGAATGGTTGTTTGAATCGCCTTTTTGATAGCATCCTCACGATCTGTCACAATAGAAACGAGGGACGAATTAAGTTTGGGAATTCTTGACAACGTTTCTTTAAAAAACATTCGATGACCAATAATTTCTTTTGTTTCATGAAACAAAAATCCTGCTACTATAACTGGTTCTCCTTTAATGAATGGGTGCCGGAATACAAGAATTGATACGTAAAAGTCTCCGCATTGAAACGTGGTATTGTAACCAAAAGTTAGTTTTATGTTACAACTGAGTAATTTGTTGATGTGCTTATCTATCTATGGAAGCCGAGTAATAACATACAACTTCCCCCGATAAATTTGCTTGTCTGGTACAAGTTCAGGATTCATTAGTGCCTCTATATTGACTAACGCTAGGTCGTCATCAGGCGCTGCTTCTAAGTTCATTTCGGTTCTTATGTTTTGGACTTGCTTTTTATTTCTTGGTGTTTCCTTTATTTTGTTTTCGTTTTCTAAGAGTGGAGCTTTCATTTTCATTAAACTGAAAAAATTAAAGAAATGTGACAGATTTAAATCTTTGTGCTGTTTTTTAAAAATACAGCGGTTTTTTCCTTAATAATATTTTAGTAAAAGCATGCATGTTCAACGGCTGATGGGTAGCCGATTGAAAGTTTATCGCAGACGCGGCTGGCCGTGGATATCTACAGTAGCCGATTTACCACGGTAGGCACCTAATTATTTTTTTAAATCCGTGCATCCCGTGAAATGTTTTGGCATACTTGTACATATATTGTAATTCTAGAGCATTGCTGAGTGGAATTTCGTCGGCAAAGAATCAAATCTGGCTTTCTCTATTTAGCTTTAAAAGCAAATATGACTATATCTATATTTGACTGAAAGCAAAATTGACTACATACAAATTTAATTATAAGGGACTTCGCGGGACCGGCCAAATTTGTCCCTTATAGCCGATTTCTCGTGTTACAGTTTAAGGGATTTTCCTAGTAAGCGCACATATTTTAGGAATAAAAATGTATGGGTATGCATTTGAATATTTATTGTTAGTTATAGCAATAATAATAAGTCTCTTCTGGGTGAACCATTCTAATATTGCTTTATCAACGTCTGGTCTGACACAAACGTTTTGTTTCTTCACATGTTTTAGCTTTTGCAAAATTTCGTACTTTTGTGCATTACTGAACAAGTTTCTTTTCCTCTTCGTCGACATTGTAAACTGTTTGGAAGTCTACTGGAAAAACTCAAGTTTAAAGTCAAGACGTATTATCCCTGTTTAGTTTTTTTTTCCTTTCTTTATATCTCATATAAATACATGTACATCAGTCCAAGAAAATAATATTTGCAAAACCATCAAATCGAACAGCGACGACGCTCTACTACCAGCAACCCTAAAAGCCCTGAAATCTATAAATACAATGATCTGCTTAAATTTAAAATAATCTATTAGATAAGAGAAGAAATACAAAAAATAAGATAGCAGACCACTAGTAAATAAAAACAATAGTACTGCATTACATCGGACCTGTCATTTCCTTTGTATTTTTAACATTGTACATAAAATTCCCTTACAAGTAGTTTAAAATTCCAAAAACTGGTCCTCAATACGTCTCTTGCAACCTTATCCCTAACCTCGGTTCCCTTATATCCGGACAATTTTAAGGTTGTAAGCATAGCTGGCCAACCAAGTGATTTAGATTTGGCCCTTTTAGCAGGATATTCCTATAAACCAGATCCCTTATATTTAGATTTGTCTGTATCTCGATTCAGCACCAAGAGCAAATCTGACTATCCCAAAGCTCGGCGTTTGAATTGGCCTACCTATAGCCTATCCTATTTTTAATAAATTGTGTTGCCTACCTATAGCCTATTCTATTTATTAATATATTGTGTTGCCTACCTATTGCCTATCCTGTTATCACAATATTTTTGCTGCCTGCCTACTGCCTATTTTTTACTAATTTCCCTACATATTGCCTATATTTTGCCTATTTTTGTGAATGTGCCTATTTAGATGATTTTAAATAACTTGTGCAAAATAAGCAATTTTATGAAAAAAAACCTTGAATTGGTTTATTAATTTAAAGATATTATGATATTTTACATAAGTAGAGCCGCTCTGCAATGTGACCACTCACAGTTTGTCGGTGTTGAATCACGAACTACCCGTCTGCCGTGACCAGTTTAAAAGTAAAATGCATGAAATAAACGTAAGGGGTCGGACAGAACCGGCGCCACCCACTTTGAGGGTGGGTTACTTGGTAAAAGATGCCTCCGTTAAACATAGCCATTTACGCAATGCTTAAGAGAGTGCCAAGGTAGGTGGGTGGGTCCACCATTTTTGTAAATTCGGGTAAAGCTATTTGTGCCCAGCCTCGAACTGATGGATACAGATACGTTACACTTTCGAAAATTCGGCAGATTGGTTCTGCGTAACTGCCTACAAGGAAAAATTTTTACTATGGCTACCTTGCCTATCCTATATTTTGAACCTTTACATAAGCCTGCCTACCGCCTAGCCTATTTTTGCTTAATATTGTCTGCCTACCTACCGCCTAGCCTATTTTTGCTTTATATTGTCTGCCTGCCTACCGCTTAGCCTATTTTTGCTTAAAATTGGCTGCCTGCCTGCCTATTGCCTATATTTTTGCCTACATTATAGGATGGGCGCTGAGCTTTGGACTATCCCCATTCAGCACTAAAAGCAAAACTGACTATCTGCATTCAGCGCTAGAAGCGAATCTGGCTATCTCCATTTTAGACTAAAAGAAAGTCTGACTATCACCATTTTTTATAAAATAAACTAATGTTTTATGTATATAATTGATGCTTAAGAGGTTAAGCATTTAAACCTGAGTAATGCAAATTGCATTCGAGTTAATTTAAATCTGTAGTAACTAATTGCGGCATATTTCAGTGTGGGTATTGTTTATAAAAATAAAAAGAGTACATCTGGCGGGTATTTCTTGTGAGTTGTAAATGGGCGAGTTTTTTAATTTGAATTTCTTCGAATTTTTTAAACTTTCTATACCCAAACACTCCTACAAAGTTGAAAACTTACTTGTAAACCTGCAAAGGGTTGTTTAATTTTAGACGTTTTTTGCAATTCTTTTTTAAAGCTTTAGACTTGCTTGCAAATCCAGCCAACTGCACAGGACTTAAATCAGAAGTAGGTTCTACGAAAACCAAAAATATGCAGCACTAAAATAGCTTTTGTATTCAAACTTTAATTTATTCAAGAATTATTTTTATAGAACGCTACAAATTACCGGTTTTTAAAGGCGTGCTACCCAGTGTGGTTAGAAAAACCTCGTTCATTATTTTTGATTTTACTTCATTCGGTATGGATTTTCGGTTACCGTGTGGTTTTGATTTTACTGCAGCAAGAGACAAGTCATCAGTTCCTGAGCACACAACGATAAAAAATCAATAAAAGCTTCAAATTGATGTATTTATTTTGTAATGCGTAATTCTTAACAATTACAATAAATTATTTGTTTTTCAGGGAGTGTAATGGTGTGGGTTTTTTTTAGGTCACGGAGTCAGAACGTTAGTTTTTATCACTAAAACCATGACTAAAGAAGTTTACATGGATGTTTTGAATACAAATATCCGAAATACGGCTTAAACGTGTACTAAATAACACAACTGAATTGATAATTGTCTTAGTGGGAGTGGGAGAAGATTAGCCCTAAATTCACAATAAAGATAGTCGACTCTATTTCAAATAGGATTCGGGAGCATTTGGCCGGAAAGGGAGGTCATACTAGATAATAAATATATTTAGTTTTAAACGAATCCAAAATCACGCAAACTTTTTTCCTTCATTTTTTAAATTAAATTTTAGCTTTTATTCAATTTTGAGAAATGAAGTTGAGCTACAGCTTTTGCATGCATTGCAATTTATAACTTATAAAGTGACTTACATTTAATAACACTTACATCTAGTTTCCTCTGAACTGTTTATGAATTATATGCACTTTAATTCATAAAACCTCTGAACGTACATTTTTTAAAACTTCATGTTATGTTTTGTAGTAATCATTTTCTACATTTATTGAATTTATTAAAATAAACTTTTTCTGTCCTTGAGTTTAAAAATATTACATTTTGTCAGACTTCGTACAAGTCCATGCAAACTTATAAAATAAAGATTTTTAATTGTCGTGTGAATCTGATACTGAAAGAAACTGCTTTCTAATCGAAGTTTAAATAAAAATGTCTAAAGAAAAAATTTGCAAACAAAACACGTTTTGACGGAACATGTCTAGGGACAAATGTCCTGAGAGTAAACGCCTTACAACCTTTTAAAATACCAAGTATTTTAAACATTTAGTAGCATTGTTTTATATTTAACTTAACATTGAATGCACTCATTATTTTTATTTCAAGTCAAAATTGCGGTTATTTGTAGTCTACAAGTTACCATAAACAAACAAACAGCCACAGGCGGAGCCGCTGCTAATTGTATGCTCTTACACTCAACGTTTATCATATGCTGGATTATTTATTATGCTCAAAAGTATAGATACCGTTCTTATGGGAGTCCTTCACTTCAATAATCCTTCGATAGTATTCTTGTCGCTGAAAGTTTAATTTATTTCCATTGTTGTCTACAACACTAAAGTATTTAACTTGCCACAATTTACTCTTGTTGGGTAATCTGCTTTGTCCGCCGTGAACATCGTAAACATATTTTTGATCTCTTTAATAATAATCTGTGTCACATATCATGCTCCAGACATCGTACACCACAATCTGAAGTAATCATGATAACGTCAGTGCACGAAAAAAAGGTTTTTATTTATAAGAAATTCATTCGCTCCGTATTTTAGTTCTAACCGCTTTGTTGATAATGCTGGAATGTGGAATACATTTAGTAAGAACTCTAGTTTTGTCAATAGGACCTAATTGACTCACAATTGAGTTAACAGAGCAAATTGTTCCCATTTTATAGATCCCTTTAGGTACAACTTCTTGTTTCAGTGATTTAGCTGAACCTGCATGGTAAATTAAAACAAAATTATTATTAAAGGCATTTTAATATATAAGAGACCCGTGAAAATGGCCCCAGCATTATTGGCACCCACATGAATAATGTGGAGGCGACTTTTACGGTTTCGACTATTACGCAAACCATGACAAGGAATATAAGAATTTAATTTATAAGCTGAATTTTGAATTTTGATCAATATTTGTTTCATTATTATAAATTTAATTAGCAAAATATGTTTCTATTTTTTAAAAAGGAATATCCGAAATGTAATGATCCCAAACTAAGGTTTTGTATTTAACTAATTTTCTTATATATAATTCTGCCCATTTAAAAAAAGATATTTATATGTCAAAACAGGATACTGACGAATTCACTTAACAGGAGTTCTACTAAAAGGGAAAACAGCTTTAAGTGACAAATTCAAAATATTTGGCTGTCTAGCCTATGAGTTAATGTTGAAATTATTCAATTACAAGTAAACCGCTAAAAGGGATAATTCCGTTAACAGAGAAATGTTTTATTTGTATAAATTAAAGTCACTTAAAAAGGATTTTTGAAAGTAAAATGATAAATAAAAAAGTTAAACAGAGCTCTAAAAGTATAGTACTACTGTTCTTGGCAACTAAATTTAACTAGAGCAATTTTCTCTGAACATTTACATCATGTCATTTTGTGATTCTTACTTCACATGCACTGCTTCGACATGCGCTGAATGGGAGTGGGGTGACAATAGTTTATGCTAGAATTGATTATATCATTTAATAGTATTTATTAAACATGCGTGAGTTTTTCGAGGAAACAATGTTAGGACTTACAACATTTATATTTATTTTAGGAAATTAAGGTAGAAGCAGCCGTTGTTGTTTTCAAAAGATGATTTGTTGACGCAGAGTTTTTTTATTAAAATTAAGTTTTGTTATTGCTAAATGTATATAGATGTGATTTTTTCATTGAGATCAGACCTTCTCTGTACTGCTTAGGCATTATTTTTACAATCAACATGTGCAAAGCAGTGCCCTTATACGATCTTGGAAAAAATAAAATTATACGTAATCAATACTTTCCGTATAAATGTTCAAAAACACCATTGCAGGGCCCAGGGGCGTGGTTGTTATGACCTAGACATGACATTACAAAGCCCTTATGCTCTTTTGTAGGTAAACAAAATTTTGACAATTCAAAAACAGTATTGCTTGCAAAAGTATTTACATCGTTTACAAGTTTTCATACGTGTGACATTTTATGACAATTATTTTGAGCTATTTGAAATTGAATACTTATTCTGGCCATGAAAGCCATTAATGATTGAGACTGATTCCCTAGTATTGAAAAAATTAAAAATTATTGTTTTTCAGATTTGATTCCGAAAAAATCAAGCAAATTTCTCGAAGCAGAACACAAATTTGAAATAGACCCAATTTTGATTAAAGCATCAAATTGATTGTAAGCAAATAAAGTCTGTTCAACTTTACCCAGGTATTACCGGGAAACAATCGTATTAATAGCAATAACAAATTATAGCGCCAAAAACAAAAATAGCCCATACCTAATTTAAGCTACAATCAAAATGAGCAACTTAATAAAAAACACTAAACAAATTAGATGCGTAAGATTTTAAAAATGTCGTATTTACACGTTTTTAAAAGTTTAAAATGTCCTAATTACACGTTTTTCAAAAAAGTAAAGTCAAAATGTTATATTTACATGCCTTAAGTATTACACGATATTTATATACTGTTTGTGAATAGTACATTTCGTATTTAGTTTAACATGCATATGGGTCATTTTGATTCTTCACAGACAATATATATAATTTAATGTAGTAATATTCTCAATGAATAAAACAATCTTCACTAAATAAATAAAAAACAAAGCCTATTTGACAAATGGGATCACTTTAACGCGGTCATAAACAGAATTGAAAAGATACCAGCGTCTCAAAGCAGTTCGGACGGGATCCAATCATCCACTATATTATGTGTTGTGATTGGTGGGAGGGAATGTCTTTGAAGATAAAATATACATCTTTTGATCTTGACCATATCTTTTTTTAAAAGTAATTCTCCAGCCCCTCGTAGCCTTCCACTCAGACACGCATCGTACATCCTGTTCCCAATATCCTGCTGCAAATGTTGAATGGTTTCTAGAACGATTTTCGTTGGAATTTGACCCCGCAAACTCTTTACATTGAAATTATTTGTTTTTGTAGTGAAGGTCATAAAAGCCACGATGGTAGTTTGGAAGCCGATGTTAATACAAAAACAAATATTGAAAAAAAAGTTAGTAGGTTTAATAAATGAATTAGTTCAGTCAATGTTTGTCTATTGGGGTTTAATAGTGCCCAAACACTGAATACAATAATTCCAAGATTTTATTTTTTTCAATATTTTTTTATTGTTATTTTGTACCTTTAGAGTATGATTCCATCGGGCCACAGCTTCGATAAAAATATCTGCACCCTTATTTCTAAACTCATATCGTCCAGCAATGAAGAAATACAAAGTTTTGTCCAAATCGAAATCAGAATGACCGTAGAAATGACCCTGAACAAACTCGTTAATTTTATCCTTGGAAATGGCATATAAATTTCATAATTCATGAAAAGCCGATCACTTTTTCACATTGAGACCATTAGATGTGATGAAGTCTGGCTTGCGCTTGATCGGATGTTCTAGTTCTAAACCTGCAGATTAATAAAACATGAAAAAAAATTATTAGGCATTATGTCGACATTTGTAGGCACACAGAAAATTTGGTTTCGTACGTACTACGATCAAATATTTTACAAGGATAACGTGACTGGTTAACGCACTTGTAATTTCTGACAGTGTTAAAGATGTGTTCCATGTGGAATGAGGCTCGTTCCATACAGTATCGGTGATAAATTTGTCTCTTCCCCGCTTTTTCGTCAATATTGAACTGGAAAAAACACGGCAGTATAAATCTTAAATAATATTACAATTACAGAAGAAGAAGTTGATACAGATGCTCAAAAACAGTACAAAATTGATCGTGGGGTGAATAAAACTGTAATAAAAAAATTGGCACCAAACCTAGTCGAGATTATGATAGAAATCGGTGGCTTCTGCACATAAAAATCTTCCAAGAAGTGTGGCATGTGTTGTGAAAACAGTGGCAACATCGATCTCCCACAATCTGATAATAATGAGCCTGATACCGGACAACCACTCATGGAAATGAATCACTATTCTTGGTTCATCTTCTACGTACTCCGGAGCTGCTTGACGAAACTGTGCTACATATTCAGTAACGAGGAAACAAAAGATGATGGAATCATAATCATTGCACTCAATATCGGATCAAACAGAACTACTTGAGGATTTCTATCTACCAACAAACGACCTGCTTCGACCTGGAAATTTAAAATTCAGAAACATTATTAATTGCCTAGCTATAACATGCGTTTACTATTTTACAGTGCTATCAAATGCATTAATTTTGTATTCGATTTTGTAATATTTTCTAGATGAAAATAAATTATTAGCTCTTAAAATCGTTTGAAATACAGTGTAAGTAGGTAACTGATTAGCAACGAACCTTGAATCCCTTTGCTCTCAATTTATTGGCAGCAACCTGAGGTGAATTACTCTCAGAAAACCCTTCGATTTCAACTTCGTGATTTGCAAACTGTTCCTTGTAGGGTCCAAAGATACAATATTGATCCAATATTTCCTCTGTGGACACGTAGGCTTTAGATCGTACAACAGTGTAAATTCCATTAACTTTATTACAGGTTTTCCATGCTACTTCCAAACACCAACGATTTTCCATGATTGCAGACTCTCTATGATCCAGGAAGGCCCAATGATCAGCTTGACTGTCTGACCGGTAAAATCGTCGCGAAGAAGCCATCATTCCTGGACCCTTGATTAGGTCAGGACAGTGCTGGCAGCTGAGTCAGTCAAAAAGTATCTGGAACCCATAATATGAAATTATAAAACCATTATTTAGAGTACATAAGGAGAAGCTACCACACAAATTAAATATGACACTGCTATTTTACAACTAGTAACTATTTCTTGTTTTAAAAAATAATGAAATTGAACTGAATTAGTTCAAATGCACTGTTAACTATCTTCGTCATAATCATGACTCAAACAAATTTGAACCAACAAAGAGGTCATCGGGTGAAAAAAGGTGGAAGGGATTCAAAGACAACTACTATCAAAGAACAAGCTACCAAAACATTAGGAATAACAAATTGCTACTAGAGCTGGACTTAAACTTGTGATTGGTACTCAAAATCATACTCTTGATTAATGCAATCTTGGTAAATATTAAAAAGTAAGTATTTTACCTGTATATAATCTGTGATCAAGCAATTAATATTAAAACTTATGACTAGGAATTTAGTAGGACACCAAACAAAACGACAATTAAAAAATGTTAAATGTTAACGCTAACCGCCTAACAATGATGACCTAAGACCGCTAACATATAACTGACAATGATATTTTAAATCTCAACAGTCAAATCGAGGATTGGCAACGACTGACTACAAAATGCTAACTGGGAGCGACTGACATAACCCTGACTGACTGCCGACTGGAACTTCCCTTTGCAGTTGACAGTTGACAGAAGTTCAAGTTTTTTCTATTTAAAATTCACATTTAAGTGAAATGTTATAGACTGTCAACTGTAAAGAGCTGCTACCGACAAGAAAAGAGAGAGAGAGAGAAATCCTACTTACTTCTTTTCGTATGCCCTACACACACCTTAAAAGTTGAGCTCAAACCAAACCAGCGTAATTAAAAACTGAAACTAGGTATCAACCAACCTACTTCACGTAATTAATGCAATAATAATGCAATCCAAAGTACCGGCCGAATACTAGACTAACGATTTTGCCGACGCTTCAGATGTAGATGCTAAAAATCAATTTAAATATTAAAATTTAGTTTATTTGTAAACAGACCCTAACCAGACCAGTTAATTCAGTGGTTCAGCACTTCAGATGTTCTTTAGCTGCGTGAACGCACCCTTACAAAACAGACCTGAACGATCTAAACTGCTGTCTACACTGTAAAATATCAGTTGGGTTTCAGTTGGGTTTCAGTTGGGTTTCAGTTTGGTTCAGTTCGGTAATGTAAAACAATGTACCACAGGGAAGCATCAACTTAGCAGTCCAGCAGTCAAGTCTACTAAAGGCTTAAAGTTAGCAGTCAAGACTGCCAGAAGCAAAAACTTAGCAGCTAACTATTTATAGTAGACTGCTGAAACTTAAAGGCTCGTAGATGACGTAATTCAAATAAACGTTTACCTTTTATTGATGTACTACAAAGCATGACACACCAACTACGTGGTACAAGCCATCAAGAGTCATTCTTAAATAACCCCGACTTCAGAGGCTCAAAGTAAACTATTAATGGTCGACTGCTGAAACTTATAGGCTCGTAGATGACGTAATTCAAATAAAAGTTTACCTTTTATTGATGTACCACAAAGCATGACACACTGCCTACGTAGTACAACCCATTAAGAGTCATTCTCAAATAACCCTGACTTCAGAGGCTCAAAGTAAACTATGAATGGTGGACTGCTGAAACTTAAAGGCTCGTACATGACGTAATTCAAATAAACGTTACCTTTTATTGATGTACTACAAAGCATGACACACCAACTACTTGGTACAAGCCATCAAGAGTCATTCTTAAATACCTTCCACTTCAGAGGCTCAAAGTAAACTATTTATGGTGGACTGCTGAAACTTAAAGGCTCGTAGATGACGTAATTCAAACAAACGTTCACCTTTTATTGATGTACCACAAAGCATGACACACCACCTACGTGAAACAAGCCATCAAGAGTCATTCTTAAATAACCCTGACTTTAGAGGCTCAAAGTAAACTATTTATGGTGGACTGCTGAAACTTAAAGGCTTGTAGATGACGTAATTCAAATAAACGTTTACCTTTTATTGATGTACCACAAAGCATGACACACAACCTACGTGGTACAAGCCAACAAGAGTCATTCTTAAATAACCCCGACTTCAGAGGCTCAAAGTAAACTATTTATGGTAGACTGCTGAAACTTAAAGGCTCGTAGATGACGTACTTCAGATAAACGTCTAAATCTATGAACCAGAAAACGGTTTGACGAGTTGCCTGAAGGACTCTTGAGTTACTAGTAGTTAACAACTCACTAGACAGATATACTAGTATGAAACTCTCTACTTACTGAACAGATCTACTATAATGATAATGAAACTACCTACGAATCAAACAAAATTATTAAAATGAAACTACCTACTAAATAAATGATGTACTATAATTAAACTACCTAATGAATAAATGATGAACTATAATTAAACTACCTTAGACATAAATGATGAATTATAATTAAACTACCTAATGAATGAATGATAAACTATAATTAAACTACCTAATGAATGAATAAATGAACTATAATTAAACTACCTACTAATTAAATAAATGAACTTTAATTAAACTACCTAATGAATGAATAAATGAACTATAATCAAACGACCTACTGAATAAATGATGAACGATATTTAAACTACCTAATGAATGAATAATGAACTATAATTAAACTACCTAATGAATAAATAAACTACAACTAAACTACCTAATGAATAAATGAACTACAATTAAATTACTTAATGAATAAACGAACTATAAGTTAACTACCTACTGAATTAATAATGAACTATAATTAAACTAATTAACATATAAACTATTTACTACTGTAACTACTAAACTAATCTAAAACTTCTCAATAATTCACTAAATGTAGTACTTATGACCTAATTATAGTCTACGACTGCTACTTATGTACCAATTCACGGATTGCTAACTTCGAAAATTCTAAAACTTGGGCACACTTCGAAACACGTCTTTCTCTCTCACAAAACCACTCTCAAATGATGAACAAATGACACAAAACCTCAGTACGACGAAAGATCAAGGCACCGCATGCATAATTGTTATCATGAAAAATTGCAGATGGAGCTGACGTAAAGTACATAATCTGATGCTTTGCGTCTGATTTGTTTACGGTGGGCAAGACGTAGATACTACGCTTACTACAAGTTAGTAGGACTAATAAAGAACAATGTTTTGTGGTAAAGCTAATATAATATACTCGTTGTTCACCCATAAAAGTAACATTAACCTTAAGCATATGGTTTGCAGGTATTTGTGGGACAAGCACAAGTGCTGGCTTATACATGCTGGGCTTAAGCATCAATTAAAATGGTCATATTAGATGTTGAGCTTAGGTATCTAATGAAATGGTCATATCTGTCTGTCTGTCTGTTGGCCGCACGCTACAAGTCAACTCTTTTAACCGATTTCCTGTAAACTACTTTTGTACAAACATAAATGCGAGATCCTCGTTTTTAGTATTTTGGCGACAGTTATACTAAGAATTAGTTACTTATGAATGACTCTTGATGGCTTGTACCACGTAGGTGGTGTGTCATGTTTTGTGGTACATCAATAAAAGGTAAACGTTCATTTGAATTACGTCATGTACGAGCCTTCAAGTTTCAGCAGTCCACCATTAATAGTTTACTTTGAGCCTTTCAAGTCAGGGTTATTTGAGAATGACTCTTGATGGCTTGTACCACGTAGGTGGTGTGTCATGCTTTGTAGTACATCAATAAAAGATAAACGCTTATTTCGAATTACGTCATCTACGAGCCTTTAAGTTTTAGCAGTCTACTATAAATAGTTAAACTGCTAAGTTTATGCTTCTGGCAGTCTTGACTGCTAACTTTACGCCTTCAGCAGTCTTGACTGCATGACTGCTAGTTTGATGCTTCCGTACGACAGAACTTGAGCAAAATACTGTGCACCAGTTGGGCAGTTAGGTTTATAGTAGGAAAAATCTGAAAACAGATCTCGTCGAACTGAACTTACGATTTTGGGGCTATTTTGGCAAATCAGATCAGTTGGGCTCAGTTGGGATCAGATGGGATTTTAGGTGTAACCTGTATACGCGGTTGAACCCTAGGATGTGGGGGAACTATTTTAGATGTTTACTTTTTTCAAATTTACACCTAAAATATCATGTGTCACGTAAACAGCCAACTCCAAATAGTACGTTTTTGCCGTGTAGATGGCTTACAGTAAACAGCTAAACCAACCCAAGTAAACATCCAAATAAAACCGAAATGGTATACTCCCCCGCTTCGGAGAGCGGGTGGGAGGCCATCCCTGAGTTTATCTTACCTCCTCATGTTTACAACCCCGTTAATGTTAGGGATTTATTTTCCCTCTTGGTCCGCGTTTGTATGCTTTTATGGTTTATACACCCACCTACGGGTTTAGATTTTACACTTATTTTATTCAATTTTATACACCCTTAATTTTAAGATTTATATTTATTAATTAGCTAATGTCAGATGGTAGATATGGTTTATAAAGGGGGGTCCACCACTCCAAAATAGGTCATAAGCATATGAGAAATGGGGAAAAGCTCATCTGCTGCAGACTGCTAAGTATCTCCTATTGTTATTACGGTGAGTTAAGCTGTTTTGATTTTAAGCCATTTAATTTACGCTCATTTTATGATTTTCCCACTATTTTAGGATAATTTTGACTTGTAGGATTTCCAGTGGCAAGTGGCTCGGTGGCAGAGGTCGGGGTGTTGAGAAAACTCTCAACTTTGCCAGCTTCGCCACCACGAGCTTTCGTATTCCCGAGGACCGGAGGGGAACCGTTGACGGTGTAAGGCAAACGGAGCATTAGGACCGCCGACGACCCAACCAAGGTTCCTCGGAAATACGGTCTGCAACGAAAGTTTTGCTAATTTTAGTTTTTCCAATTAGAATGGGAAGTTAGTTTCATTTAGGTTTAATTTTTATATTATATTTAGGAAGGCAGGGTAGGGCAATGGTCGAGGGCCTGGCTGCCCTCAAATCTAATGCTGTTGAGCAGGAGGCAGAGGGAAATGGAGACGGTCCTTGGTTTGGTGAGCGTTCCAATTGGCAAGGACCTCCTTCTTCCCGTCCTCCCGCACAACGCAACGCCTTTCCCTTGAATTTTGGATACTTATTTAAATTTTATTTTTACTTTTTAATATTTCATTTTATGTTTATTTATTTTTATTCAATTTGGCAGGGGGACTGAGTTTGAGTTAGAGTTTGAGTGGACTTTATTTCAGTGTCAGTTCATTCAATACAATTGTACTGCTTTCCAATAAAGGACTGAGCGGCGTGAAGGTTGTAGGCCTGGCCGCCCACAACTCCAGCCTCGCCGGATAGGTAAGTCAAAGGGGAGGAATTGGCTCTTGGGATGCCGAGCATTCCAGACGGCAAGAGCCCCCCATCGCCGGCCTTCCTGTTCCAGCAATTTGCTCAGTCTCCAATTTTGACAATTTTAACTAGGTAAGTATATTATTTTAAATTTAGATATACTTTGTTTTTATTGTTATTTCAGGAGGGCATGTGGCCTGACGCTGGAGGTACCAGCTCCCGCAGTTAGGCCTATCCTAAAGACTGGGAGGAGACGGCAGTGCGCGTGTCTGATTAATCTGGAGCCTCAGCCCCCAGACACCTCCTGCTTCCATTTCCTAGCTCCAGGACAGCTACATGTCTTGAATTTTGCTGCTTAATTAGGTATATTACATGAATTTATATATTTTTATTTTTATTTTAGTTTTAGAATATTGATTTTATGTTTTTATTTTATTTATTTTGCCGATGTAAATAGTTGGGGAAAGCGGTCTAGCGGTGGACAAACTTGGTGCAGAGAATACAGACCAATACTGTGACCAACCGTCAGGGCAAATGAAGGAGGAGAACCCCAAAATTAGCCAGAGTTGCGGGTTCGCTCTCTCGCTCTCCCTTAAATTTTCATGATATTTATGTTTATACTAATTTACTTTCCATATCCTTAATTCTAGGAATGCCAATAGATGAGAATCAAGTATATTTGCCGATGGAATGAGTACGCGAACGATCGAAGAGGAGAGGTAATTTTAACGTTAATTTTAATATTGAATTAAAAAAAAATGAAGATGCAAAGCAAATTTAAATGATACGTTTTTCTCCATTTGGCGGAAGGCCGGGAGCGAAAGAGTTAATGATTCAAACTTTATGATTACTATGTTTGTTTTTCTATTTTTAGGTTTTTGTCCGCACATTAATGATTATTGATATAATTTAACAATGATTTCTTACGAGCACTGCCGAAGCAGTGCTTACAGTTTCCGAATCCAGGTCCAAGGGTTATACAGGTAATTTTACAAATAATAATTTTTCTTTCGATTTTTCTTTAACATTTTTATATTATGGTCTATTGACCTCGAAATTTACCTAGAATAAACTCAATACAAATTCACAGAGGGGAGCGGCGAAGATGGAAACCACGAGGCGCAAAAATATTATTATATAAAAATTCTCACTGCAAAAGCTGCACCAACAGACTATCCGAGCAATCCCCTTTTAAACGTCTAAAGCCTTTTGGGGTTTCTATGTTTTCCCTTCCCTTATGTTAAGTAATTTTCATGTTGAAAAACTGAATATAAATTTTAGGAAAAGAAAATAATGAAGATAATTCTGAAATCCTCTCTTCTCGAGGAGTCGCTCGTGGAGTTGTGGTAGAAAACCAAGTTCCCACTTCCGTCCTGGCCGAAGCAGAAATCCCAACTTGAGTCCTGCTAGAAGACCAAGTTCCAACTTCAGTCCTGGCCGAAGCAGCAATCCCAACTTGAGTCCTGCTAGAAGACCAAGTTCCAACTGCCGAAGCATGCTGAGCTCTCCTTCTTCCTCGCTTTTTTTTCCACGAGATGCATCTTTAGCCGCAAGGCAGCGTCCTTTTCTGATCGATCTCTTGGTCAATCCGCATCAGATCGAAGGATCGCATATTGTATTATTTTCATATTCTTTCCTTCCATGGGTCTCGTTCCTTTTCTGTCAGATGGCCGATGCTGTCTGGAAGATCTGGAAAGAACCTGTGGGAGCGAGTGTCGTGGAATCTATTCCCTTCTTACAATTCCCTTTTATTCCTCCGTGTCCCCACGGAGGGTGGCTAAAGAAAAACAGAATAGAAGACACGACACGAATTTCATAGGTTAAACCTTTATTTAATGATTATTATTTGGACTTGGTTTTGATTGATTTCTGATTTTGCAAATAAATAAAATTCTAAAATTTGGACCTGGTTATGATTCATTTTGAGAAAGCTCTTTATTACGTTAACATTTTATAAACGGAATTCATTGTATATTGAAAAATATGTATTATGTTCATCCTAGAAAATACCGTAAATCTTTCCTCTCGACTGAGCCGTCCGTCAGAAACGGTTGCCCAGTCAAGATTAACAACCTGAAGCATAACCCTCGTGAACGATTTTAGATTTGATTCCGAGCAGATTCTCTGGGATCGGGTCAAAGTCAGTGATCAAAGAAAATGTGTATTACTGAAAACAATGAATTTTTAACTTGAATTAAAATTATGACCTAGCTAACCTCCTACGTCTTAATTGCTAATGCATGGTAAGGCTTAAATTCTCAGTTTCCATAATTAATTCTGAATTAATCCTATGCTGGTGTTTTAGACACATAATTCCCCTTTAAGGGGTATGGAATTAATTAAGCATTAAGATAGAATATCAGGAATGAAATAATAATGAAAATTAATAGTATCAAAGACTGGTTAACCCTACGACTTAATTCATTATGCGTAGCGGTGTCTCATTTTTCTACTTCTGTCAAATTCAAGCGTTTCAAAGATAACGGGAGATAATAGGAAACATAACAATCTAAATTAGCCACTTGGCTGTCTATCGTCTCTACTGCTACTGTAGTTTCCTATTTAATGTCAACGGAGATCAGAACGTCATAAGTATCTTTAATTTATTTTAACGGAGATAGGTATTTTAATTTTTGAAGAAGAAACACGGGTCTTAAGTAGTTTTTATTTCACCGGGTTAATTCATTTTATATCTTTAAATTATTAACGGAGTTTTAATTCATTTTTATGGGGATTAAATCACTTTCAATGGGGGTGCTTCATTTTAGAAGGGTGCTTCACTGGGGGTTTTGATTTTGTTCAGGATCGAGGGGATTCTCTTGGATTAACCCTTTTGGGTGAGCTGCTGCTGCTGGTGCTGGTGCTGCTTGTGCTGGCGGTTGAATTTGCGGCAGGACAGAAGCTACCGACTGCAGTTGAAGTTGTTGAACCTCGTTTTGCGGTTCGTGCCTGGGGATCAGCTGAACTTGGGGTAGCGCGATGGGGACATAGTTAATCCTTGATTGCATTGGGAGTAATGGACGACGCAGGTTCAGGGTCATATTGATCTGGAACTCATAATGCAAACGACCGTTTAGGTTATTTACGAAGTTTGACATCAAGGTTCGAAAATGATAATGTTCCCACGCAGGATCTATTACGTTGATCAATTTTGGCTTTAATAAAAGTTCATAATGAGGATCATGGTCGAAGAAGAATCGATACGGAAATCGCCTTTCCCGATTATCGACGATGCGCTGAAAGCAATGTTGAATGAACATCTGATGAGCCATGGCTATGGTTTCGCATAAGATAGCAACAATTTTATCGTCGATTCGATATGGTGGGAGAGATGCCCTTGGAGGAGCTTCTGGCATTTCGGGCCAGTCGCTATCACTGTCTGATCACGACGATGAAGAAGCCATCTGTTTAGAAAAGGGGTTTACAGAGAAAGTCAAGAGTAAATAAAATTGTTCGTTATTGCTCATTGAATTTTTATATCCCCGCGTAAAGCACAAAAAGTTTGCAATTGAAGCACATCTTGGATTTAAAACTAAAGTTTATGTTTTTCACTAATTTTAAGTTCACTGTCAAATTTTGAAAGTTAGAGTCTTATTGAATCTGACATGTAAAGACCTATCGATTTTGGAATTTTAATTGTTATTATTTATTCTAATCTCTGTTTTGGATGCCCGTTTCTGAACCTGCAGAATTTATAACGATGCTCACCACCACAGTGGCCGCACCGTCGTACTCTCTTTTTCTTAAGAGGTTTAAAAAGGGGGCAATCTCTATGGATGTGCCTAATATCCCCTTTCACTGAATGCTTTATGCATGTAGGGCACTTTCGAATTTTGCTACTATATTTAGATTTATTGACCCCATCACCATAAGTCTTTAGTCGCCCGTGGGCGTTGCCTTGGGCGGTAGATAGACCTTTTTCCTTCCGGGCAGAGGCGGATGCTGATGAAGCTTCCGAGTATGTGTTTGCTGATGAAGGGAAAATTGGATCAGGGTCTCAATTGATGCTATTAGTAGGACTATGTGAAGGGGACCTGAATTCCTGGGTATCAGGTCCCAACAAAAAATCTTCTTAGTCAGGAGAGACGTTTTCTATTTCGCTTTTGCTGAGAGAAATCTCCATCTGTTACTCCTTGAAATTATTTTATTGGAATTAGGCTTACATCCTGCCTAGAATTTTTGAGCTAAAGGTATTAAATTTTATACATTTTGTTTTATTAAATTTTCTTAACATTATTTCATGGAGGGGGAGGGGAAGAAGATTCACGGCCGAGATTTCTCATGTAAGCATTGGTTTCCTAGCGAAATACTTTTCCCATCATGATCATACTTGTATTGAAGCTGCTTTGGGGAAATGATTTAGCGATCAGAGCCGAGGGAATATTTCGGTGCTCGATGTTCATAAGCATTTTCCTGGAGATTAAGGAATTCTCTTTGATCCGGGAGCCGAATCTGCTTCAGGCGAAGCCATGAAAAGCTTATTTTATGGGGTTGATTCGGTGGTAGGAGCCTTGGGAATTTGGTCTCCGGTGTTCATAGAGATTAACCTGGGAAGCGCTCAAGAAATTCTTCTTGAGGTTCGGGAGCTGAATTATGCTTTATGGATGACCATGATAGAGTTAGATAGAAATCCGATACTGACACGGAAATCAGGGTCGTGAATCCATTTTTAATTTTGGGATTATTGTTATTTTTAGTGACTATTCTTCGTCTTCCGAATCTGAGGAAGTCGGAATCAGGTTGGAAATGTTGGTATGCATGTTTCCCATGCATCTGACTATTCGGTCTATTAAATCGACCCTGAGAGCTTTAGCACTCCTACTTCTTAAAGTGGGGGTACTGGTGATATATTTATTTTTATTTTTACGAGGTTTTGGAGAGGGATCTTTTTCCTAAGTGGTTGAACTTGGACCTCGTTCTGGGGCCGTTGAAGTAGTTCTCCTCGATCGAGTTGCCATCCCGGGTCGGAGATCACTGTTAGTTAAGACACGAGGAGTAACCTCACGTCTTTTTCTTCGGATTTTTGGTTTCTTACGATGTGTGAACTCTTCATCTGTGGCTGAGCTAGGCTCGTCAGTCGTTTCGGTTTGAGATTTGCCTGTTTCAGTCTCGAAGACATCTCGGGTCTGATCCCTCCTGGAAGATTTTGGTGGAGATCCTCCGGGGCTGAGATTGGCATCCAGCCAATAGCTTTGACTATGTCTTTTCCTTCTTGGAGTACGTGTGGGGGCGAAACAAAGCTGAGGGTCCCTAGTTGGGGCAGAATTTGCTTTTTCTTTGCTATGGTGTTTTCCCTTTTTGGGGATTTGGCTTTGAGTTCCTTTATATTGTGAAATGGGGTTTTCAGAGGGTGAAAGAGTTCTTTCTCGGTTGGTTCTGCGGGATGCAGAGGATCTGGAGGAAGAATTCCTATGTTCCCTCTGGTTTCGGTCGCCTGATGGGCAACCGTTGTGGGATAAATTTATGTTTGGATTTATGTCTTGGCCATGTGAATGGCGATGTGGGGTTTGGTTTTCCCTTAAGTTAACTCTAGGAGATTGGTTGTCCCTTGAGAATTGATTCGGAGCTATTAGGCTTACTATTTCTTCACCTACGCTAAGGTGACTATTTTCTAACTGATTTCGAGAGGAGGGGAAATTGAAAGGTACAACTGGACTATTTTCTTCTTCCCATGGGATGCAAGGATTATAACTTGCGTTATTATTTGGTAGTTGTTTAACGCGTGTATTGAGCTCTTGAACCTGTGGTTTATTGAATTTATAATTTAATTTAAATTTTTTGGGTTGGATTAAAGTGTTCTGTGGGGGTATATTCCCCGTAGGATTTTGATCTCTTTTTCCGGACACGGCCATATTTGTGCTTTGTGTTTGGTTAGGGGAAGGAATGTCTACTTGAGGATGTTCGCTTGAATTTTCTTCGGGAATTCCCTGTGTGGGTAAGTCCTGATTGTTATTATGATTTGGACTTATATTTACTCTACTTCCGTGTACGGATAGTTTGCTCTCGGTGTCGGAGCTCTCTGCACTGCTCATATCACTTGGAGCGCCCGGAAGTCTAACTGTTCCAGTCGAGCTTGTGGCATCACTTCTGCCTGTTCGTTCTGGTTGTACTTTCTTTTCTAATCTCGAAGGAGATTCTGAGGACGATGTCGTTGACTGATCTGACTCTGAGACCCGATGTGTCCATTCTTTTGGATTTTGACGGTTTGAAATCAAAATATCCCTGACTACACCCCTAGGCGTTTTACTAAACGCCGACATGTTTACGAAAGATGGACGCGAGGGTCCAAATTGTAGAGGGGAACTGTCTGCCTTTCGTCTTACGGGTAACTGAGCACGGACATTCCATGAGGAATGTGAACCGTCTGTTTCTCTTATACTTTGATGAGGTACATACGAGGAGCTACTGTCGCTCTGTACCGTAGCATGTGGCTCTTCTGGTGTGGGTTCCTCGAGTTGTGGAATCGGGTCCTGTTGCATTGGTTGTTCTTCCGGAGTGGGAAAATCCCCACGAGGAAGGACATTCACGATAGGAACACCGTTTAAGTGAGGAAGATCATCTGTAGGATCCAAACGCGGTTCGGCTATAAATGCGTCTTCCGCTGCGATCGGTCTTATGTTGTTGAGCCATTTGGTATTTACATCTGATTCTTCTGGAGCCGGTATAGGCTGCCCGGAAACGTATTTTCTTAGATTATGACTATAGGTCAATCGGAGCGTTCGCTCGGGTAAGAAGACATTAATGTCTTTTGTGTGTGGACATAGAAAATATGAATGAATATTTTCATTCAAACTATAAACTTTAAATGGCCCAGTGTATTTCATCACGAATTTAGACTTTGTACCTGGTGGGCGCGTGTAGTTGCGTTTCCACACTAAATCTCTAATTTCGAATCGTACAGCTGGGAAGCGTTTATTAAACGCCAATTTTCTCTTTAATTGACTTTCACACGAATTTTGGAAAGCTTGCATTCTAAGGCTGAATAATTCGCCAATGCGAACTTGTTGTTGTTCTAAATCCCATTTGGGATTCAGATGTTGTGTCAGTAAATTGAGATTAGTGTTGGGTAGGCTAATGCTATGCATTAAGTAATATGAAGTAAATTTTGTACTCGAGTGTGGAGCGTTATTAAATGAGTCCTGTATGCTAGGGAGTTTAAGATCCCAGTGATTTTTATCCTCGAATTGAAGTTTCTTAAGTGTGCTACCGAAAGTGGAATTAACTGTTTCGCAATAAGCATTAGAAGCTGGGTGGTAAGGAGCCGTGGTGATCCGAGTTATATTCTGCTATAGGCAGAATTGGATGTATTCAGTTGCCACGAAGGCTCCACCATTATCTGAAACTATACTACGAGGATGATGCTCCTGTACGAATGGAATGAGATGTTGCATAAAATGTTTCCAACTTGTAGATTTACATAGGAATAACCAGAGATATCTAGTACATTGATCTATTATAGCTAGGATATATTTATTACCTCGAAACGTCTTATTTAGGGGTCCCATATGATCTACTGAAATCCTATGAAATGAGATTTGTGGAGTTATCATTACATAAAGGGGTCCTATTTTCTTACGGTTAACTCTCGCGAATCTCTGACAAGTTTCGCAAGAACGGCAAACATTGAGGATTATGCGATGCATGTTGAAAAACCAAAATTTGTTTTTCATGATTTGGAAAATCTTTTCATCGCCTAAGTGAGATTTCTGGTGGAAGTCCTGGGCTGCTTCCTCCGATAAAGGATAGGGAAGTACAGTTAGCCACATCGGACCTGAGGGATCATAGTTAATTCTTTGTAAAAGTCCTTCGTCAGTGAGCTAGTAGTCCTTTCAAAATTTATTTTCGCCTTCGTAGTTATTTGCCCTATCTTTTTCTAATGATTCAATAATCTTAAGACATTTGGGATCTCGCTTTTGGCTAGCGAATATTTCATGATCTAAGTCAAGGGTAGCGAGGTTCGGATGAACCAGTTCCGCGTCCCGAAGACTACGAATATGGACGGAGGTATCATGTTCCGGTCCTTTCCATGCCTGAGTAGGGATATCTCTTGGTGGTCTGCTCAGACCATCAGCCATTTCGTTATTCTTGCCTTTGATGTGATAAATTTTAATGTCGTATGAGCTCAATTTTAAGCTCCAGCGTGTGAGTCTCGGATGAGTCTCCGAGGTTTTAAGGGTTGATGTCAATTAAGAATGGTCAGTGAAGACGTTAATGGTTCTACCCAACACTAATGAGTGTTGTTTGGAGAGACCGTGAATGATTGCGTAGCACTCGTTTTCGGGAGTGGACCATTTTAACTGCGGACCGGTGAGTAGATGTGAGTTGAAGGCGAGGGGCCTTCTGAACCCATCAATATTTTGCACGAGACAAGAACCGACGCAATAATCGCTGGCGTCTGACCAGAGTTCCAATTTACCATGTGGGACTGGAAAAGCTAATAGGGGAGCGTCAATGATAAGCTGTTTGAGTCTGTCGATAGCATTTTGACATTCTTGGTTAAAGTTGAACGGAGCGTTCTCCATAAAAAGTTTGAAGAGAGGTCGAGCAACGTGAGAATACATGTTAATCATGCGGCGGAAGAAGTTGGAAATACCTATGAACCTCCGAATTTCAGTAGTATTCCTGGGATATGGATACTCTGCTATGACCTTCACTCTCTCACTATCTATTCCTATACCTTTGGCGCTAACCCTATGTCCAAGGAAAATAATGGAAGGATACCCGAAGAAGCATTTGGAGGGTTTTAACTTTAGGTTCGCTTTTAAGAAAGTGTGAAGAACCTGTTCTAGCCTCTCAAGCATCTGGCTAAAGCTTGAGCCCCCAAAGCTTGTGTCATCGACATACGAGGCTAGAAAATCACATAGTAAAGGATACCAAATTTTATTTATGACTTGTTGAAAGCAAGTACCAGAATTAAGATACCCATACGGAAGTCGAAGGGGTCGAAAGACTCCCATATGGTTGATAAAGGCTAGAAAATTTCAATCGGCTTTCCGAACTCGAATCTGTTGATAGGAATTTGCCATGTCCACCTTGCAAAAATGTGTGCATCCGGCAAACTTTGAAAATAAACTCATTAAATTTGGTATGGGAGCCGCTATGGGCTTTACACTTTTATTGATGTCCCGATAGTCTATTACTGGGCGCCAGTCATTGGCTCCTTTCTTTACTACTAACATACGGGATACTGTGGAACTCTTGCATTCCTCAATGCTTTTGCGTTGCAAACCTGTCAGAGTCTCGCGTTCCACCTCTTCTTGGAACTTCTGAGACATGACTGTAGGATTATGTATCATGGGCGAAGTGTCTAACATGTCTATGGTAGCTTCTAAAACTTTTCCCGTAATGGGATCTTTGACAGTTTCGTGGAAGTCCTCTGGCTTCCATCCGAAAACTTTATGAAATTTACTTAAGAGATCCCTAAGTTGATCTTTTTCATTAGGGGCTAACTTTTCATAAATTTTAAATTGAGCAAATTCTTCATCGGTGAGCGCTTGGCTCCCTTCGACTTGGAATGGTACCGGTTCTATTTTTGAAGAAGCTGGAAATTGTTGTTGGTCTGTCTGTATCCGGACAGAGCGCAAATGATTAGTATTAGATGGAATAACTCAGTAAGTAGTGAGGGCATTTTGGATTGGTAGAATGAAATCTGTTGGGTCTGAATTAATAAGATGACAAATGCCATGACCGTTTTCTATTTTTAATTTATTCTTCACTACGTGAAGACCATATTTTTGGAAAAGGTTATTATTTTGTTCCAACAGGATATCCCCATTGAAACATCTATCATCCACGTAAACATTTACGGGATTGGATTGGTAGGCTTCAATAGAAACGGGAGTTACTGTGCAAAGTCTCAATTTGAAGTTTGGGAGGAGCTCTTCCGCCCGTGATGACATACTAGACGTTGAAATAGTTTGGATTTTATCGTCGAAAAACTATCCGAATCGTAGGAAGGTCTGATGGTATGAACCACGGACTCAGTGTCCGAACCATCCACCTTCATACGGTTAATTTCAGTTTTGGTGACTAAGTTATAAAAACGGTCATCTATTAATGGATTTAATGCGAATAGCAAATCTAAATTAATATTTGATTCTAGATCGATGCTGTCAGTTCAAGTTATTTCATCTGATACCTTAGGTTTCTTTGCTTTTGTTTTCCTAATGCGAATTGGTGCGACTCTTTTCAAATAATGATGTGGAATAGGATCTCCCTCATCATACGCCAGGGGCATGAAATCGACTCTACCTTCATGGCAAATGACATGAGCTCGATTATCCCTGAAGAGATCCATGCCGAAGACTAGATGATCACTGGCCTTATCTATGACGAAGAATCCCCATTTGATCCACTTCCTAAATTCTTTAATGTATATTATGAGAAATGCAAATTTCTTAATAATGTGCGCCTTGCCGTCATCTATCGATAGGATAGCTCTGATGGGTGCGCAGAGTTGAACTTTCCTATGCAACTCTAATCTCAGCAAAGTAGTAGGACTGACGGTACTGATAGTTGCTCCTGTGTCAATGAGGGCTTCAACGTCGATATCGCAGCCATACTTATTTTGGGCTGGAAAAACTCTGCGAATTTCCATTTCTAATTTAGTAAATGTTCGGACATATTGAAGCGATCCCTCATCAGGGACCGTAAAAATTTCATCATTGGTGATGATGTCGTGTGGGTTGGCAAATTCGAAGTTCAATGCAACATCGTCGTCGGAACCGTCACTGACTGGAGAAGTAGGTGCTGAGTGATATGGAGAAACCTGTATTGATTCAGCGGTTTCGTCGTTTAAGAACTGTCGAGGACTTAAGGGTTGAAAAGGAACTAATTTTACGGATTTATTTAAAACATAGTCAATGGGTTCTGCTGCGAACGCATAATCAGTAGGAGGCGATTGGGGGGGTTCGAGCGTGTCTAAGCCCCCCCTTTCGGGTTTAAAGAACAAGTACTTTTACTGAAGCCGAAAGATGCGGAAGTGCCGTGAGATGCGGGAGGGACTGGATCGCTCACCGAATTTAGTGAGGATTCTTCGTCCCTGGTAGTTATCCCTCTGAGGGGTACGCCACTTACTTGCGGATGAAATGCATGGTCAGGATTATTTGGATTATATCCCTTTGCGGGTTGTTGTGAAAAATGAGTTTGTTGATACGTGGGGGCCGATGGTACCGGGGGCTGTGGGGCTGGAGCATAACTCACGGGCGCCGGAGCCAGTTGAGCCGGTACGGCCTGTTGTAATTGTAGTTGTTGGACTGATTGTGTAAGTCCTTGTAAAATTGCTAACATTGTAGGATCCACTGTAGGTGGATTAGGATCTTTGGGGACATTGTTGTTCTGTTTACTTCCAGAGGAGGAATTCCCACTGGATTTATTTTGCGCGGACTTGGGTTTTGGAGGAGGTATAATGCGACCTTGCTCTCGAAGAGCTGTCAAGCATTTCCTTGCTTCATGGTTATCATGCCCACATCTCATGCAGTTCATTCGCCCTTTATCATTTTTAGCAGCCTCTCTTTGGGCCGCGCTATACATAGAAGTGTCGGCAGTTTGGTATTCCAACCCGTCCCTAGCAACGTAATAGTCACGATGAAGGACGTCGGTTGGTTTTCTTTTATATGGATGATTTGATTCGACATGGAGACCACGTATGAATACGAGAGGAGTCGAGGTCGTGACTGAGTTCTGACCTGGTTTTGGTGGGGTCGCCTTTGCGTCCCGCAGTTTAGTTATTTCGCGTTGCAGGACAATGCGAAGACGTTATTTTTAATAATTATTTGTAAATATTTTGATGATTACGTAATAAATGTGTAGGTTCCATTTCATTTTTGTACACGTCCCGTATAGATGTATTTCACATCATTATTATCGCGAAGACGACCGTAAATATGCTTTTTTTAAATACATTACTGTGGGTACTCTAATTCCTAAATAATCCTTAAACTTACAAAAATTAACATAGATGCAAACATACATTTTTAAAAATTCAAACTCACGTTCTTACGGTTATTACACACCCCGTTTTTTGTCCACTATGTATACGCAGAATGAATTTTTTGTCCCTATAAAAATTCAGAGTGGCCCTTTCCATAATGTTATTTATAAAATATATGAATTTATTATGGTATATATTTGGAACTTGCTTTTCATTTGTACAAAGGATGGACTCCGGGTGTCAAGTTTTGGAACGACCATCAAGGAGGTGTACGACTTGCGGGAGACTCCTTCATCTACTGACTTCGGATTTTCAACTTGGGAAGATTTATTTAAATCCGAACCTGACGACTTTGTTGTGGTTGGCCATGGCGATGGTCAAGTGGTGAAAGGACAGCCTTTGGGTAGAAGGGCGACCATGTACGCCCTAGGAAAAATGTTTCCTTGATTTTGGTATACAAGGTAGGTTAAATTAATAGTAGATAATTATATTGACAATTACAATAATACGGTTATGGTTTGTTTTGCGATTAGTACCATGTGTGACAGGGATTTTATGCGGCCTTCTAAATCCGAGTCGGAAAGGGCGACGGAGTCAGTGTGAATCGGGGAATCTACACTACTTCAGGGCCGGCCCTGCGAGATACTATAAAGTATGCACGACTAAATGGAGGGAAAATTATGTAGCAAAGAGTATGAGCTTAACTGCTTATGCAACCGGGGTGGGGAGGGTTATGATGCGCTTTCCCAAAATATAATATATGAACTTAATATTAGTTTATAAATTATTATCCTAAAAATATGAACATGCGAATATCATACGGGGAATATGCAATCACACGAAACACAACATAAATTAAATATAGTTTGAGAGGTCTTATTATGCCTCGTATTTATTTTAAATACTTTTACTTTTAAATGGCACAATAGTGCAAAACTGAAAATGATATGACTTTACTTTTTAATGGCTCGTAGCCCAAAAGAAATAATACTTTGAAATCAAATATGAAACTCAAATCTTTCAATAATCAACTGGGAGTGTTTCCCTTAATTTTCGCCGTACGAATAATTAATTATAACAATTTATATTTTACCTTGTAGGTTGGAATCTGAGCCGGACGGATTATATTCTAGACTTCTCGTAGAACGTCTTTCTGGGTCACCTTGTGTTCCCTATTTTATTCGCTCGTGGCGTCAATATTTTATCCCTCGTAGGGTCACTAAAAGGGTCAGCGTTTGATCACCTAAATTCTCGCTCGTAGCGATTAATACACTTTTCCTCGTAGGATTTTCTGGTCCGCGTGGGCCCCTATGATTTGCACGTAGCAACAATTCTGCCGTAGCACGGTCGAGTTAGGAGTACCTGTGTCTTCGCCGGAGTCCAAGTAGAAACTGGTTATGATCATGGTCCGCGAGGATAGAAGATCCTCACGTACCATGCTATAATCCCTATTCTCATCTCCACAGTGTGGAATATTATTTTCCCTTTTGACTATCTACTTAATTAGTGGGATAACTTTGCCTGAAGGGCTTTTGGGGAATATATCCGTCTGTCTCTGGTTCCAACACACAATTCACATTTTACATCATAAATATCATATTTTATATTTTATATAATATATATTTTTATGATCATCATTTTTCTTCTCTCATGTGTGTGCATAATTGTATGTTTTTATTTTTTTAAATTTCAGATTTCACCGAATTAAACGAACGCCAAAAATGACAGAATTTAATTGGCCAGAAAATGAATTTCTGAATCTTGGGCACCCTGTATCACTTTTACACTTTCTGTCTGAAATAAAAAAAAAGAGTAGTTTGGAATTCCCAAAACATTATTTAAAAATTAATTTCTGTTATTTAAATATTCCAACATTTAATTTAGTTTAAAGTGAGGTATTGATCGCAGCCCTGTGTATTACGAATTTACAAATTTGTAATAAACTTCACCATCATTTGAAAAATAAATTATTTTCAAAGCTAATAAAATAAATCTTCACCAGGATTGCATTGATATTTTGATACGATAATTTATTAAACATAACACAGCCACAGAACTAATCTGCATTTGCTATAACAGTTCACTGGTATGAGAGGTAGGAGTTTGAATTTTACATGGGTGTATTTAACATACTTTTATTTGGCTGCAGGACAATCGGCGGTAAGGGGGGGCAATCGGCGGTGAATAATGAAAAGACCAATGAGCGGTAGGCCTTTTGGATCAATAAGCGGTAGGATCAATTGGCGGTAGGGTACTTCTAATTGTACTTTTTTTAAATATTTTTTTCGAATCAAAAAAATTGGGTGGAGTAGAGACAAAATTAAAAGTAAGCTACCACGTATGGATCATCCTCGTCCTTTGGAATGACGTTTCGGCCCGTGTACCACTCAACAACATCAGAAATTTATATCATTCCACTATTCACTTTTCATGCATAATATAACGAAGTAACTTTTGCCTTATTGGAATGTCGCACATTTGAAAAGTGTCTATCACTCTTAAAATTGCATTAGGTCGACTTCTTCCTTGTTGTATAATATCTTTCACGGCTTTTTTCTGCGAATGAAGCATTCATGATTTAGTTTTCTGGGGTATTTCACTGTGTTCCCTGTCATCCAATTCAAAGTATGATGTGGTTCAGTTAACGTCTGGAGAAACAAACTGGATTTTTGCCTTACAACTTTTGCCATGAAGAAAGCAGTAAAACACTGTAGTAGTCACAAGTCACAACAGTCGATAAATCTTGCAATAAAGTCTTGTTGTTGTAGCTCTTCTTCCATTTGTCTGCAATGTTCTTTTCCGCTTCTTGAATGATTTCAAAGGATTTAATAAATTCCCACTTATTAACTACTCTCGTTTTGGCCGTCCCACTACTACTACAGGCTTGAGTGGACATCGATGATGCTAGAAGCCACGGTAGGTAAATGGAAAGGAGTTTTTTTGAAACGTGCAAAATCTCCTATTCAGAAGATTTAAAAATTTCTATTTTTTAAATTATTACTTACTTAGCATTCGAATGACTCAAAAGCATCTGTAACCTTGACCCTCTGCTCTCGTATAATAACGTCAACGTGCAGAGTGCAGGCTGCAGAATTGCTACACTTTTATTTTAATTCACACCATATAAGGCAGTACTTTCTATTTCATTGACTGTTTATTACAAAATCGTCGTTTCTGCCCATCCCAGTAGAAAAAATAGCAGCCAAACCCAAAGTGACCCACACTGTGGTTTATCATAAGATTTTTTCGATAGAATTTTTTTGTAATAACTTAATGTTTTTCCCTTGTGTATTTTGAAGTTTACTGATTTTATTAAATGTAATTAATTTCTGAAGACAAATATTAGCAAACAGTGATTATTACATGCTATTACAATTACAATAGCATGCCAAATCGTGGCTCATTTGACGACATCGTCCCGCTAATGCGTAAATTGCAACATATTTGGATAAAAAAACATGAGGCATAAACAATAAAAAATTCTCTACAAAACCATACAACTTTAACATGTGAGGTCATCGTAGGTCACTACACGCAGGAGCGTTAAAGTAGTACAAACGTCTACACATAGCTCAAACTTGACCTTGGTGACCTCACAACTTTCGGAATAATGAAACTTCGGTCAAGGTCAATGTAGATTGTTGTTGGCCATCATTAAATCTATACGAAGACATAAGTTTCAAAATTTTGTATCTTTGTTTGAAAAAGATATAAACAGTTACGTTGGCCATTACTCCACTGTTAGACACCTCCATTTCGTTAAAAAATGTTTAAATAAATTTATTTTGATTTTTACCTTTTTTGTATACAAACTAAAGCAATGCTCAGGAGTCCACATCCGTTGTCAGAATGAGTATATGATAATTATTTACTGAGTAATGACCTATTATATACACATTATTGTACCTACTATTGTATGCGCTTGCATACGACGGTACGTTTCACTTTCCCCCACAACAGTGGTATGCAGTGAGGAAAGATTCCATGTAGAAACACTGATATATTTGTCAAACAACATAACCGAAGTCAATATTTTTTTTTGAAACGCACACAACTATGTCACATTTCATCGTAAAAACAATTTTTTTTAAATTTTCTATACCGAGCCATTTTTTTTTTAAATTTCGAAACGGTTTCAAAATTTCAGTGTACGTTTGGTTTTATTCATTTTCTGCGCTTTCAATCCATTGTTGTGACGCATAATTATCATTAAAATGTTTTTAATGTCCCTTGCTGCCGAACTGGAGCTCCAAACCCGTTCAAGTGAAGCTTCCCCGAGCTCTTCTGCTCGTGTACGCTTCGTCACAGTTCTCTTGGGGACATGCAAAAGTTTTGTTTTTCGAATTCAGAATCCTAGTGTGGAATATTGTTTTGAAAAATTCCAAAGTTCCTTTGTCGACACAAAGGATTTTAAACAGCCTTCTGAGCATTTGAAAGGCTTGTTTTGAGAATGTCGTCGCAAGTGGAGGTCCAAGTGGGATTTGATGTGGAAGCTCTTCCCACTGTTCGGCTCCTTGTAACTTAGCGTTAGACTTAGTGAACTCGTTGGTGAGATGCTAACGAAAACCTTTGGAAAAAACAGGCTTTAATTGCCGTGCGTTAATTTTTGTATGCAAGACAATTTTTTAAAGTTGAAAAACGTTTTGTGTCACTCAAAACGATTAAAATTTCGTCTTACAGACTTCTGACTCCATGTTAAGTTATTGATTTTGAAGCAAAACGGAGTTCGAAAATTTTCTAAACAATTCCAGAGTCAGTCTTTAGATTTATGAGACTGTTTTTACTACCGCTTCGTCAGTTACAGCACCAGTAGAAAAAAATTGAGTGGAAACAAATAATCCTGTCACCTTTTATTCATTATTCGTGGTTCCTGTAAAATTTGCTTTGAAGGACTCGCCCCTTTTTGCAAACGCAAAATCTTTATTTAGTTTTAATTAGGTATACCTATTGTTGATGTGTGTTTGGAGGTAGGGAGTAATACATGAAAATTCAATACAAATGAAAATTTAATGTACAAAACAACTAAAATATATTACAATATGAATCACCATATAAAGAGTTTTTTGGCAAAACGGAATAAGTCCAACAAAGCAAATTTTACAGAAACAAAAAAAAACGAATAAAAGTGGTAATTATAAATGCTGAAAAACGAAATTTGGGCTATTTTAGAAAATTGTTTCGGTTGAACTTCGAACTTTATCGTTGAACACAGTAATGTACCTAGCTGAATAGAACAAATAACACAAATAATCTCATTTTTGACGTTTTGCCAAAAAAATCTTAATATTATTTTCAAGAGACTTGTCTCAAATCCTTTAGGATTTTTCCCGGGAAACATTTATTATTATTATTATTATATTCACTAGTTTGTATATATTTGTATACATACCTAATTATTCGTGTAATTTGTTATAATTTTATTATTATTTTTGAATAATTATTATGAGGCAATTCAACACTATAATAATATATAATAGCATGCTTACACATTATCTTTATGGCGTAAATAATCTACATTCTTCTGCATTAAACAAACATCAAATAACAACAATCTATTCAAGTTGTGTTAGTTGTTTTTTTATTATTTTGTTTCATGAGCTGCCTTGAATTTTTGTTACACTGCATTTCTTGAATGTGCCGTTTTGAAGTATTTCTGTAACTACTGGCTGGCTTGTATCTAATATTAAATAATTAGCACATAACATCGTCAGTGTAGAATCAGAATGGCCAGTCAACATTTTCTGCTAAAAACAAAATGCGAAAATGCACTTTATAAACAAACAAAATTAAAATATCTTATGATCCTAAAAAGTACGTAGTAAATAAAATACTTTGCAAATTTCAAAAGCTAAATGGAAAATGGACTTTTGAAGAACTAGCAAATAGAACAATTTTTTTTTCAAATTACATATATGATATGGCGAGCCTAAACCTAAAATATGCAGTGAAAAAAAAACAAAACCATCACCAGTCACCGTATAATTTTATACGCTACGTAAAAGTACCTCCATACGCCATACACCATCTTCACTATTATTTTAGGCAGGGTTCAAAAGATAGATTCAGAGCAGCAGTGCTAATTTAAGCGGGTTAAAAATACAAAAATTAATCCATCTCAAAAATATATTTACTCATCAGCGCATCATCATTTAAGGTATCCATCATGGCATCATGGCATGGCATGGCATGGCAATGGCGCAAACAACCACAGCTTCACTTGTAATTAGTGCAATATATATTTAGATAAATATATCATACATTAATAAATAAAAATTAATACAATTAACCTTTAAAAATGGCGATTACTACGATTCTACGAGTAGCGTATTTCCTCAGTGTGGGTGTGGATTGCAATTTTACGCTTGTAATGTAAATAAACTATCAAAGGACTGCCCACACTTGATACGTTTGCACTGACAGGACTCGTATGAATTTTTCCTAGACTTGCATTGAAGGAAGTCAGAGGTGAGCTTGTCCTGCGTCGATAATTTGTGGCCGCAGTGGCTACAGGGGACCAGGGGAAATGTCGTTCTTTCTCTGGCAAGTTCTTCAGATCATTGTGCCACTCCCATCACCTTGTTGACTCCGTCTCGTGATTTATTGACCCAGTCTCAGTCTGCCTCGGCGGTGGACAGTGATGATAATGACGAACCAAGACATCGATCTAGATTCCAGTCTGAAAGGAAAACGGAAGATATGTCGAAGCACAGTATTTCATCTTCGTCAGTTTCGTCAGTATCGGGATCAGAAGAACTACCGATTACAACGCTGGGTAAATTTAATCGCTGTTACTTTTACTAATCATTCATTTCGTTATTTAAGCTCTGTCGTTTATTATTTTTAAAATTTCTTTAAAAATTAAAAACTTTCGAGTCTAGTCAATCACATAATAAACTTCATAAATTTCTACTCATTTTTAAAGATCTTCTTTATGTTTATTGCAGGAGAAAGAAATCCAAGGCTTCGCCACGTTCAGAATTTAGATTCTCGTCAAGGCCGTGGTGGGTTTAATAATATGAGGGGAGGACATGGGGGTCGTGGTGGACATGGTCCGAGACACTTGGGTCCTCGAGGAATGGGGATGATGAGGGGGGGGCGCTAAATCAGAGGCAGCAGAGACCACCGAGCCTTTTATGCGATCGTCCACGTCCACGTCCTGGTTTATTACGTTCCCCAAATTATAATCAGCTAATGCCACATCATACCCAAGGGGGGCACCGTGTTAATCAACTTCCGGGTGGGTTCATTGATTTTAATCAGCCTATTCGACCTATTTGGGCTACTAACGAAAGGAAATGACGACAAAATGGAAGCTGTTGTGAGGCAGTAATCATAACAAGGAAATATTCGTGGAGATGGCAAAGAAATACTAGATCAATATATAATTCAGGGTCGATTGGATTCGAATCCAAATTTACGAGAGCGAAGTAAGGCAAGTTTGATTTTAGTAATTCAATTTCAGTAATGTTTAGATGGAGGAAGAGTAATTTGTAAGTAGTTATGACATTTAAATTAAGCTGTCACACTTTTCGTTGCCATTGTTCATAAGTAATATATGGATGGCCCCCTAACTATAAGCCAAAAAAAAACAGCACACAATATATTATTACATTATATAATAATAAACCTAAAGAAATTAACTTAATTATAATTTATATTCTATATGCAAACAATTTAAACAAATCAAACCATCATCATCGTTATATTTTTTATAATACAAATGTACTAAAATTACGAACCAACTTTTGAAATCAATTCAAATATTTTTTTGAAACACCTAAAAGCCGTACGGAAGCACAAGTCACACAACCATCAGGACTCCTTCACGGTTGAACCCACGACATCCCGACTATTCAAAATCATGGATATTCCTATGTTAACGTGTGCGATTTGTCACCGCGTGTTCTCGTCTAGGCAAGCTAAGAGTATACACGTCCGGCGGCTGCATAGGCCGAATCGAATCCCATGCATAGCAGCGGAGTGTACATTAACGTTTTGTGACCGGATCACAATAAAGATGCACTATAACCTGAAGCACAAGAGAAAAGGTTGAGTGCATCGCACGTGAAGGGCACAACATCTGCCCTAGGCTCCTTTTAGGAGCCAAAAAACATTAAAAGTTATAGTGAAGAGGCTACTACAAGTTCTGCACACTGGCGCCCAGGGGAGCTTGCAACGATTATATCATACGATATTTCTGAAATTTTACCCCACCCCCCTCAATATCAAATGTACTGACGTTGGAAAAATGAAGTAGGATATAACATACCATCAACCTTTGTAATTTACTGCACATAATACAATTTACTTTTATTTTTTGTTCCACGTTTTAAATTCCGTCATGCTAGGAAATTTTGGAAATCACATGCAACGACCGTCTTGGGACAAAAGGGGTATTGTAGTTTTTTGTAAGATGTAGTGCGTGTACTGTGCCCTGGGACTATTTGCCCTTACAAATAATTGAATGTGTAATGATGTGTGTTGTTGTTCTATTTACCTTCCGTTTTTTCTGAGGTTTTGTTTTGGAGCTTCATTTCTTCGTCTGAGATTGCAGTGTATTTCAGCCTGTATGTACAATATATTAACACTGCTATTATGGATATAGATATTATCATGCCTCCAACTGAGCTTACTACTATTATTATGGTGCTTCCCGAGTTGTCTGTCTCTTTGACAGTAGAAGTGGTGGTGGCGATTGTTCTCACTTCAGGCGGGTAGAACAGTCTTGTTATTCCCTCAATTGAGTTTTCAAGGATGGCGTATACGGATCCAACTGTTGCTGCATTAATTGCTTTGCTTTTGAGATTTCCCTTACATTGCGTTAAAACGCATGCCATAAGGAACCTGTCAGATCTAACCGTTATAAAATAAGGTTAATCGTCGGATGATTCTATATGATTACTTTTTGATACTTTTATTCGGTGTTAATTTCCAATTAAACTTATTGACATTTTATAATTATGACCCATCTGTTCCGACGCTAAATTGAGATTACCATTCTATCATTCCATATTACATTTTTCATCCTTGGACGATTATTATTACTCGATAATAATAGTAGTCCACGTCTTCCATTCCAATCCAGGGCTGCGGCCCGTCCATTTAAATCTATAGTAACTGTAGTTAGAACATTTTAGCATGTTCTCGTTATACACGGCAAATGCAATGATGACATTGGAATGTCCACCACTGCATTTTCCGCGTGTTTGGCAAACAACACCAACGGATGCATAACTGTTGATGCAGCGAAGGTTGGGATCCGTGCACAAATTATGCACTGATCTAACAGCCTCTCTACAAAAGGACCTGATCTCCTGATCGGTCAAGCTCACGACTCAACACTCGATGCATCAGCAACCATACTGTTTATTTTAATAAATTCATAAAAGTTACACAAATTTTCTCAATAAACACTACGATATCGCTACATACTATGTAAGTTAAGCTAGTTGGTACATGTTAGATTCCTATATAGTTATACCTTATTATTTACTAATATTATAATAATTTTTTTTAAAATTAATTTTATTTATTTTCAAATCATGACTCATTATTTGTGAGCAAAGTTCTACGTAACTATACCTATGTAGTCATACTACACTGCAACCCACCCCACTGAACTTGTCTTCACTAATGATGCACCCAAATGATTAAAACTAAATAAAACGAAGCATGTAATTTATGCGCGTCCCCGACCACGCTTCCCACTCTGTGCCGTCTAATCCTATTGCATTTGTTTGTGTACAAATCTCAACGACTGTGTGTGCTGTCTGCTGTATTATCAAACTCAATGCTAAACCTATGCGCGCGAACATTCAAAACATTCAGATTTATATCCGTGGATCAAACCAAATTCTGCTCCCGCAACGGAATAGCTCCGGACAAAATTCTACAAACCCGGGTGAATAAAGGTAAGTACAACCATGTACTATATATCATTGCAAAGATAATTAGCTAAGCTGTATGTACATATTAGATAACAAATCTTAACATTAAACCGTGAGGACTTAAGTGCGTAATAAGTGACTATAGATTTCTTGAAAAGTGACAAATAGCTAAATCTATGTAGCAAAAGTGCTAAAATAGTTCCAAGTATTAAAAATATATTAAAATTAATTCTGATTATATTCTTACATGTGCGCCGGACCCCTTCGCTGCTAAATGACGACCCATGACCTAACCCACGACCTGGACGCCGAATACGCCCCTAAGTCAATGAGGAGTTTTTCACTAAAAAAGGATATGTGTCAATTTTGCTAATTTTGATAATCTAAAGACAGATTTAACATAAAATTTTTGAATTTTTGGGAGGAGTTTTTTTCGAAAACTTGTTAAGTGGAAAAGTTTTATAAGTGATAACTGCCGATTAATATTATGTGGAACTGGTGTTTTTTGTGTTGTAGGTGATGTCTCTAGTTGTCAATGCCCTACTGGACGATAGACGATCCACAGTAAGGGCCGTACTGATGTACTAGGCCACCTGGGCCGGTGGGCCGCTACGCATCTCTACCCTTGACGCTACCCATGACTACTGCTTCGAATTGGTAAGACTATGTATTCCCTAAAAAAACATACAGTGTACCCGCGATATGACGGGCCACACCACTATACCTACTCATATACTATTTTAAATTTTAACACAAATTTCTAATGCTAGCTACTTCCCACAGGAGTATGTTTTAATATTTCTAGTTCGCTAAACCCGGCAGCAACCTGGACTGACGAGACTGATGACTGACGTGCCCCGTTATGGATCAACACCGATTTATAATGACATTATAATAAAATGAGTGCTCCGTATGATGAGTGTTTGGTGTTTGCTACTTTAGATGCTGCCACAACATGGATTCAATAATAGAATTTAAGAAGTGCTCTGATATATATGTTATGAAAAAATGAATGTTCTGGTGTTTGCGACTATAGGTGCTGGTTCAACGTACATCATATGAAGACCACAATATACTATCATTGAATTATTTAAATTATATGTATGTATGATGTATCTATGCTATTGTGTTTGACCTTCTAATCCCGAATTTTTCTTTTGTTTTACGTACAGGTAACTCAAGCGGATTTAAAAACAAAAACAAATACTCTCGCCGTTAAAGAAAATACTTTCTCTGGAAATAGCCCCCGCTAGATAGACTACAAGTGCAAATTAGGCAGCTAACATGCTATTCAACTTAGATTAACTTATCAAATCTACTCTTAAAGTCAATAACCCTAGTATTTTTCTAACAATGTGGCTTAATTATATTTACTAAAACTAAAGTTAAACACCCTTATTATTACTAGGTAAAATAAAGTGGTAATAGTTAGTAACTTGGACACTTAAATTAAATTGTGAATCAATATGCTAGTGGTAAGTGCTCATTTATTAAATTTTAAAATATTTTTAAACTAGGTAGATTGAAGTTAAGGTTAGATATTCATACTAACTTACTAACAAGACTGTTTTTTAGATTTTTTCAATGGTTATGTAGTTATTTTTATTTGTTTCTTGATCTGTTTTTCTGTTGTTCTGCGAATTCGTTAGGGAGGAAGGAAATTATAGTACAGGGAGGGCGGGACTAGGACAGGGGTTCAGCATCTCGTTCCCACGTTCCAGCAGCAAAGATCTCCCACCTTCTGCTCCTCCTCCACAAGGGCCCGCTCTGTTGCCAGAAGTAGTTGCTGTACGCGTTGGTAATTTAGATAGTTCTCCAACTGGGTTGTTTTCTTCAGCCTCCCCCTTCTCCTGGTCCACTTTGTTGTAGTACATGATTTTAACTACTCCATCTTTGTTAATTTGAACTGTTTTGCTACGTTTTGATTTAGCAATCGCCGAAATAGTGGGAACATTTCTGTATGATCTGTATTCTTCAAAGTACTTAAAAGCCATGTAAGCTATGAGTCCAATGGCAATGATCAAAATAACCAGGGTGATTTCCACTGAGATCTCAATTGCGATTATGTAGCTTTCCGTGTCGGCTCGGGCTCCAGGCACTAAAAACTAGCAGTTGTCCGAGGTTAAATATTTTGCAGGTTAGAACAATCATCCACAAGATAATAATCCAGTGTAGAGTATGAGTAGCTACTCCTAGGTGTGACGCTAGATCCCAATAGTTCCCTTTTGATATTATTTTCTCCACGTCCTTTCTGAGGTCCGCATCGATCGCAGAAGTATCCAGCGGCGGTACTGAGATATTGAGATGAGGTGAGGTCACGTCCCAATTTGTATTTAATATCGCAGTCAGGTTATCATAAAGTACCGAGCCTGACATCACAGCTGCCTCTACCAGGCTCCACTCCGACGGGATTACATGATAGATCGTAGGGATGTCTGTGTTGGTATTTCTACACGGGAATTCAAGTGTAATGACGAGTGTGTCTCCTCTCATGACGCAGTCACATGGTAGGGTTACTTCCAGCGCTCCTGCCTGATGAAGTGGCCTGACTTTATAGTCCTCGCCCGTCTTACACGAGATAACGAACGATTCAGTCGGGTTAATAATCGAGTATACATTACTTTCAAGCTGTGTGACCAGTGTCTGAACCTCTTCATTGCTAGTCAGTGTTTCACATGTGTAAGTACATGCTGCAGTTAGCTCAGCTACTGATGATTGCCAAAATAAGGCTTGGGCACACTGAGGGCTCATGGTAGGTGAAATATGAAATCAAGGCAAGTAGCAAAGCAATTGTGTCTCCAAATGTTGCTACATATGCAGTTTCTTGTCAAATAATGCACAACGCGTTCTTGTACAAAAACGGGATTGATGAAATTTGATAGAGCCTTCAATTATTGTTTTTACTTGTTGGTACCTTGATTGTTACTGTGAGTTTATTTTCCGAAAATTGGCACATTGATATTAATACTTGATAATACTGGGATAATTTATTGATGGGAATAGCCAAATGATTTCCTTGCCTTGCAATTTCTTTTGATAATTCCCTCAAATCTCGCTCCAAAATTTTGGGGGTCACAATGCTGGCTGGAATTAATTTAGATCGACAATCAATGGTTGTTGCTCTCCAATCTGCTGTTAATGTCAAGTGATAGATAGCCTGCGAGTTTCTGATGATAAGTTTTGCTAACTCCTGATCGTTTTTGAAAGACATATTGTGACTGCGTCTCTGTTCGTCGTCAAATGCTGTTTTCATGTTCTTGATAGCGTTCTGTACCTGTGCTGCATAACTGTTGAGTGTGCTGGTTGTAGCAACTAAGCCTTCGTGCTCCCTTACTAATAATTTTTTTAGCTCTACTACTTTGTTCATTCAGTCTTCTTTTTCGGCCACAAACAACTCTTGTACGCTGCTGTCTGTCGCTACTCTAAAGGCCCAGTGCCAAAAATATCGTACCCATTTAAATGGATTTCCAATCGTTCGTTTTGTTCTTGTCTGTAGCTGATTTTCCATGAAATGAATTTTCTGCTTTGCGGATCTACGAACTTGGTCTAAGATGATATTTTGCTGTTGTGACGCATAGCAGACTGGTGAATTTGAGCAGGTTTGATAGGAAAACATCTCAGAGTTAAAGTCTGGGATCTTGGTCTCAAAAAATCTTGGAATGGAATTCTCATAAATAATTGTGTTGGGTAGCTCAGTGATATGGACACCTCTGCGAACCTTTACTTTTGGTTGTGCTTGCCCAAATGCCATTGATAGTAAAAATAGAAAAACCAACGTTGGCCAGAAAATTGATGTTGATGTCGCCGTTATAAAATTTACGCGAGCCGAGTTCCTCTTGCGCAAGTTGTATCTTTGTTGCTCATGTGCTTCAACTTCGGGTTTTTTGAGTTGATCTTTTTCTCTTATCTGTGGTATCACGGTGTTGTTGACTTGCTTGGGTTTTCGTCCCTTTTTTTTTGGTGCAACAACTACTACTGAAGCGGTCTCATGTGACGTTGCTTCAACTGACCCTTTTTCAACTCAGAGATCCCCTTCGTGGTCTGTATAGTTGATGTCCACCGCGTCATCGACAACTAATTTGAGGTTTTCCCGTCCTTGCTTTGCAACGTCAGCTAATTTTCCAAATGCTAATTGAGATGAGTCATCTAAATTATCTGTCTGCTTTTGCGATGGTGCTGTAACTTCTAGGATCTTAGTGACCTCTTCCCTGACATAATAAGGCTTTATGCGTTCAACGTTGATGGTGACGCTGTAGATCCGGTTCTTATATGTTCGTCGTTCCAGCTTATACACGTTTTGTTTCACCGTTTTCACGACAACGAGTGGTCCTATGTACGGCTGATGAAGTTTCTGTGATTGGCCTCTTTTCTGAGTTACTTTTTTAATGAATACCAGTTCTCCAATATTGTACTCTCGGTTGCTCCTCGTTTGGTTAAACTGCTCAGCTGTTTTCTTCTGCTCCGTCTCAATTGCCTTTTTTGCTAGTGCCCTTGCCTGCTGGACCCCTTTCCAGTGGTCTATGGCCTCCTGTCTGTGAATTTTAGGAACTCCTGCTTCAACTGGGTAGCGAGGTTGATAGCCTAATAACAGATAAAAGGGCGACTGTTGAGTTACTTTATAAACAGAGGTATTTATAGCGAACACAATATAGCTTATAAATAGACTCCAATCTTTTTGGTCAGCAGACGTATACATTCTGATACAGGTATTCAGCGTTCCGTGCGTTCTCTCGACCGATCTTTGACTCTTCTGATGATGTGGGGTACTATAATTGTTACTTGCCCCCGAAAGTCTAGTTATTTCCTTGAACACTTGAGAAGTAAAAGTTGTCCCCAAATCGCTCTGAATTGTTGCTGGAGTTCCGTATTTTGTGAAGACATCTTCCGCTAGGAATTTTGCGCACTCCAGTGCCGTTGCCTCTTTGATTGATTTTGCTACGAGGAACTTTGTAAGATAACATATCGCAGTGATAACGTACTTGACTCCTTGATTACTTCGGGGAAATGGTCCCATCACATCCACTTGAACATGCTCAAAAGGCTCCATAGGAACGGGTATAAACTGCATGCTGCCATCCGGTTTTTTCCTCTCTATCTTATTTATTTGGCAATTATGGCAGGAGTGAACGTACTGATCAATTTCTCTCTTCATGTTGTCCCAGTAAAATCTTGTTCTGATTTTCTTATACGTCTTGTTCATGCCAAGATGACCTGCTATGGGGCTATCATGAAACTCGGTTAAGATTCTTTCCTTCCAATGCTGTGGCGCTACAATAATTTCAATGGGCCTACTGCCTCTGCTGTTATTATAATACAGAGTCTCTTTTAATACCTTGAATTTTGACTTAACCTTGGGTGTTGCCGTTTCATTTTCCAATGCGATCATTAACTCTGCCAGCTTTTTATCCCTCCGTTGCTCATGACAAAATTCTTCTGTTGTCATAATCCAAATTGGTAATTCTAGGAGTTCCTCCTTCGGGTTTCGATCTGGGATTGCATATCTGCTTAAGGCATCCGGGAGGTGGTGGTTTCTCCCAGCTACATGTCTTATCTTGACAATGGAGTATTCAGATAATAATAGCGCCATTCTTGTTAGTTTCGGGGATATTTCCGTCTTCTTAGCCTGAAGTATAAATGTCAACGCGCTGTGATCGGTTTCAGTTTCAAATTCGGTACCTCTTAGAAACATATCCAGTTTCTTGATGCCTTAAGTGATTCCTAATAATTCGATCTCTGTCGTACTACAGTTGCGTTCTGTTTTTGTAAGCGTTTTAGAAACATACGCAATAACTCTTTCCGTTCCACCCTCATCGATTTGAAATAATGCTCTACCTATTCTATCCAAACTTCGGTCAGTTCTAAGGATTGTTCTCCGGTTTGGGCGCCAGTGAGCTAAAATCGATATGTAGTTAGGGCTCCCTTGAGCTGTTGAAATGCCTTCTCCTGTGAGTCTTCCCATTTAAATTTAGTATTCTTGCTCAAAAGCAATTAAGCGGTTTTGCTACTTCCACAAACCCTTTAATAAATTCTTTATAGTATCCTGCTGCTCCTAGGAATTTCTGGATATCTTTTACTTTTTGTCGTGTTGGGAAATCTGAAATTGCTTCAACCATTCTTTTGTTAGGCCTAATACCATCCTTACTGATGGCGAACCCCAATATTTCGAGTTTCTCATATCCCAAAAAACACTTCGTAGACTTAAGTCGTAGATTATGCTCCCGAAGGCGTTCATAAACTTTCCTTAAATTTTCCACGTTTTGATCTACTGTTTCTGTTTCGACCAACAAATCGTAGATGTAATTATCTACAATGTCGTGCTTTAATTCCTGTAGAACGATGTCCAGCATCATGCTGAAATAACCTAGACTATTTATAAGGCCAAATGGAAGATAGTTGTATTGATACATTCCATCTATAAAGGAGAACGCGGTTTTTTCTTTGCTGTTTTCATGAATTTCACATTGAAGAAAGGAACTTTCTAGATCCATACTGCTGAACACCTTCGCATGTCTTACCCGGTACAGGATGCCTTCAATTAGTGGTTGTGGATAAGCTAGAGGCTTCGTTACGGCATTTAGTGCTCTCATGTCCACGCAAAGACGTGTGTCAGTTACTCCTGGTTGGTCCGACTTCTTTTTTGCGATTACTACGGGGGACGCCCAAGGACTTAGACTTTTTGAAATAATGCCCTGTTCCAGTAACTTCTTTACGTGCTCCCTGATCAGTTTGTTGTTTCTTCGCTCGTTCTCCTGTATCGCTGTTTAATTGGTTTGTGGCTACCCGTGTTGATCTTAAATTTCATTAAGTTCCACCTGCCTAGTTTGGCACCCTTCATGGCGTACACATCATAGTATTCTCTGACTACGTTTCGAAATTTCTCCTTCTCTTCTGGTGACAACCTGGGGTTGACTCTAACCTTGTTGATTTCCTGCTCTATGTCAATCTCATCTTTAGCTAGGTCAGAGCTTGGTCCGCTGGTGGTGTGGATCTTGTTGATGAAACGAATGTCTGTTTGCAGTTCCTCAACCGTTTCTTCGACCTGTCTATTGGTCTCCCTACAGTCATCTCCTTATTCAACTGTTTTAACCGCGGTAATTGGCTTTATTGAATACCTCTCTGCCCTGTAGGGTTTTGCTGTTGCTACTACTGTGTCCTTACAGATTGTGATATCGTTGTCTGTGTAGTTGGCTAGTGGCAAGTAGCTTGTCTTTTCTGATATTAACACTTCGCTCATGGCTATAGGTACCGACTGTTTCACTACCGGTACTGCGACTGCTTCATACTGTGCTGGTAATTGTTTCTTTGATGTTTGATAAATTTTAACCTGTACTATATGATTTGCTGGGATGGTCAACCTTTCGGCTAGTTTTATCTTAATGGTTTTTCAGCCAAACTCGTATTCGAAGTAGTCCTGCAGGGTTAGGCGTTCGTCGTCCGCTGTTGGCTTATCCAGTTCTGTTTCGATGTTGTTTATTATTCTTTCCTCCTTTTGTTCTGGCGTTTCCACGCTTCTGGCATTTAAATCTGAGTATACTTCCAGGGTTACTGATCTTATCCAACCACTCAGGGTGTCTTTCCAATTCTGATCAAAATATGTGGTCTTTGATTTTGGGCCTGTGGCTGGTTCCTGTGGGCTTAAGTGCTCAAGTGGCCAACTTGATGCCAAGTATGATGATGGGTTTCTGGCCGCATATGGAGTTAGATAATGATGTGATATAGACTCGTGTGACGTTGTACCGCCCGTATTACACTGCTGTTGGGACTGTGTTGTTGTGCCCACTGCTGTTGCTGTAGAACAAATCGGTGAGTTCGAGTATCTGCTAGGGTTTGCTGGTTCATTCGCTGCTGCGAAGTGGGTCGGTTTCAATTTGTTAACTGAGCTGATAGCTTTCTGTTGCAGTTGCCTTTCAAACTTGTCTCTTATCTGTTGTCTGAGCATGCTTTGTTGACTCTCATTGCCGGTCAAAACCGTTTCTATTGTTCCCTTGATATGTACTTGGCTGGTAGTTCTATTTACTTCTGCGAGCGTGAAGTCGTAGACTTGTTGGTTGTCGAGCTGTTTCCTAGAGGTTCATGACGCCTCTGTTGGAATTAAAAAATATTGCTAGCCTTGTTACATTTCGTTATTTGCTGCATAAGTGTGGCCGCACTTTTGTCTGCTTGAAATTTGAAGTTTCATTTGTCCGTTTGCTGATGCATCACTTTTGTTGCTTAACTCTGATTGCCCTCCTTTGATCGCTCCTACCATGAGTTGATTGTCATAGTCAGTCTTGTTAAATCTGAGTCGTCCAAAATGTGTACTTTCTAAATACTCTTCTCCGTGGTTTACTGTGATTTCGAATTTCTTATGAAAATCCATTCTGATTAAAATATCTGCTGCCATGATCTCCGCGATGATAAAGTCCGACGTAACGTTCCTTCCATTTAGAGTAATTGTTGCTGTGACAATGCCTGCGTTTTTTATCTCTTTTTCGTTACAATCCTTAAGACGAAGCTTAGTGTTGGGCCTAATTTGAAATAATTTGGCTCTCTCAGATGATATTAGGCTGACCTCGGCGCCACTGTCCAGATCGATTGTTGCTGGTTGTTTATTAATCTCCCCTTTTACCGTGATCATGCCGACCTGCACGTTTGGTGGTATGTTATGTTCTTCGAGGATGGAGGCTTTTAGCTGACCGTGAGTCTGAACTATTTCTGCGGTAGTCTGTTTGAGTTCGTACGGTGCTTTTTTTCTTTCGGTCACGGTTGCTGTCGTCGATTTTCCGTCGTTTTTAACCTCATAGGTCCTTTCTGTCTCGGTTTCCAAGAGTCCTACTGCTGGATCAAATGTTGTCTGCGACGGCCCCCATACTGTCTCGGTTGTGTGTGCGCACGTGTGGTCTTTGTCATGGTTAACTTCGGTTTTCCTTTTAACGATGGTCATATCCCTGAAGGTCTTAGTTTTTTCATCGTATCGGTGGTCATAAGGTCCTGTTTCATTAAATTCAGCCATGCAATCCTCGTAAAGGTAAATTTGTTTCCTATCAGATTTTGGTATTCCCATGTCCTCGGAGCTGTCCCACTCCAAAAATTCGTCAAAGTTATCGTCGCCCTGTGAACCATGATCATCTGATTCGCTGTTGTTTTTCTCCTGAGCGCTTTTGGGTGTTGTGTTATCTGCTTCCTTAGGTATGCTTTGACTCGCTCCGTTACTCGTCTGACTCGATTTCTTTTGGTTCGTTGCGCTCCCGTGCTGATTTAAATTTTCCCGATTTGCTATTATGCTCCGATGATCCTGCTTGCTTCTACTTTCTATTACGCTCCAATTCGTGCTGATGCTGGCTGCTTGTTGATCTAATATCTGTTGACGTATCCTAGCTAAGCTGTCAATTTTCTCTTGGGTAACTCGTCCTCCATTCCCTCTTTCTATATAATTCGTATTCTTTGTTTGTGGTGGTCCGTGTACTAGGTCCAGGTTGTCTCCGTATTTTCTATGGTGCTGGTAAGCCGGTACACAAGGTCCGGCTACGTCGAGTTTTTTGGTTGTTGATCAGAACCTGATGCTCCGCCGGCCTGTCCTTGCCCTGAGTGTGACCCTTGGTGGACTGGGGGTAGGTTAGCCCCATCTCTCTGCTGTTGATAGTTTCCGCTCTGAGGCTGGCCACCTTCTGTTTGCCTTCGTTTTTCCTCTTTCCATAGCATGTAATTAGTCGTTTTAGTGGTTTTGCAATTTCTTGCGTAATGACTATAGTACCCGCATTTCATGCACTTGACTGTAGACATGTCTCTCCTCTGTAGTTCATAGAGTGGGTTTGGTACGATTTGCTGCTGATTGGGTTGAGTTAAAGCAGGTTGATAGATTGGCTGCGTTTCTGAAATCGGTGAAGCTACGGCCGCTTGATAAATGAGCTGCACCGGTAGCGCTTGCTGGTATGATGGTGGCTGCCCAGGCGCCTGCTGATATGGTGCTATTGGCATGTAGTTCCGTGGCGCTGCGGGTGGCGTAGGCGTGCCGGCGCTTATATTTGCTATCAACTGTGTGAGAGTTCCCAAAGTTGCTTCTAGCCTACTCAACCTTGATTCCTCTGTCGTTGGTGCTGATGAGTTTCCCGATAGGGTGACCTGGCTGATAGCTCGTGTGACAGTCGGACTAAGCATAGACTCCAATCCGCCAGGTTGACTGTACTGTAGAATTTTGGCCTCCAACTGGGCTATGGTATTTGGGATCGTCCCTGTCATCATATTAGTTCTCGCTTGCATATTCATCCTCTTAATAATTAATTTTACAAGGGCCGATTCTGCAAAGTTTCGTATGTTGTCTCCTAGGTAGTATAGTATCCTCTGGTAGAATGTGTTTGCCGCCTCCCCTGGTTGCTGGCACTGTAGTAAGACCTCGTCTATTTCTCCCGGCTCGATCTCTGCGTCCCTTGGGCAGTTCACAAAAAACTGCTGAATAAAATAATCCAATGTAGTTAGTGGGTTATCTACATGCTGTATGTGGTTCGCGAACCATTGTTGGGCTGCCGGAGCTTCAAACGCCGTTGAGTAGCGTTGTTTTTTCTGAACCTTAGTAAATGGCTGTTCATCGGCCCACATTTTAAATTCTCTATTGAATCTCTGAAGAGTTCTTTCTGTTAGGCGGTCTCTGCTGATGGGTTTAGGTTCTCTGTTGTTATGATAAAAGTAATTATTTCCTCTTGGTTGTTGTGGTGCTTGGCCCATGTATAGCGGGACCGCTAGCTGCTGGAGCACCGGTTCCTGAGGTGCTTGAAACGCGTGCTGCTGATTGTACGCGTTGTTCGCTACTGGCGGTAGTTGAAAGCCTTGCGCTGGTTGTGGGTTAGCAAAGTGCGCATTGACTTGCTGAGCTACTTGTGGTACCACGACCGGTGCTGGTTGGCCTACAGGTTGACCTTGAAATCCCTGCAGTTGGTGCCACTGCACTTGTTGCTGTAGCTGAGCCTGCTGGTGAGGCTGTAGTCCTTGTAGTAGCGGTTGTTGATGTTGCTGCCCCTGCGCTGGTGGCTCGGCTGCCCTCACGTAGCCGTTCGCTGATGGTGGTCCCGGATACGAATGAGGTATTTGTTGTTGTTGTGGTGCCGGATCAAGAAAAGGGTTAATTTCTTGACGGTGATCGTGTAGATTCCTGTTCTGCGCTGCTACTAGTACGTGTGGGTCCATAATGCTGTTTTGATGATTTTCTAGCGCCTGACCTTGGTTTTCTCTATATGTTAGGTCCCACCAGGAATTTAAGCTGACAGTGTCTGGTGCACTTACGAATGTTTCTGTCCTGCTTTCCGAGTTCGCTTTTGATCCGACTTCGTCTTGTGTAATTTGTGTTTCGATTTGGTCGATATATTGTTGAACCCTTCTATTGGCCTCCTGATCTGATATAATATTTCTTCTTCGTTGAAATCAGTTTGCCCAATCTAGTTCTAAACTTTCTTGTCCGTCGCCCTGTTGTGCCGCTATACTTCGGATTAGGTCGCGTTGAAGGTTTAGTGTCGATTGATCTAGGCCGTTAGGGTTGTGACCGGGTAACCTGTTACGATTTTCTGACGACTGAGTGAGTGTGCTGATGTCGTCCGGGTTTTGTTGTGTTGTCCTTTGCCTATCTATGACTCGCTCGCCGATCGGTGTTGGTGGCCGCTTAATTTAAAAGGTCTGAATAGGGTTAAGTTGTGCTGCTCTCGTCAAGTCGTTGATCAGAGATTGGTCTGTGTCGGTTTGCTCCCGTTGGTCGTTGGTCAGAGGTTGATCTGTGTCGGTTGGTTCTCGATGGTGGGCTACTTCGTAGCTAGTAGCAAAACGTCTTGGTGGTATGAGTATGGGAGTTGAAAATCTTAATCTAAAACGTCTCCTGGCTGCCCCAACCGCGGTCTCGCCGACTTTCTCTGCTGGCGTTGTCGCTGCTTGTCGTGTAGATACTAGGACTGCTCTATTTTCAGTTTGCTGGTTGTTTTGCTGTGCTCCGTTGTTTGCAGTTATCAGTGGTTGTGGAAGAAGATAGGGTCGTGGCCAGAAAGGGTTGTCAATTTGGGTTGCTGGTCCGACTGGGTTTTCAATTTGGGTTGTTGGTCCGACTGGGTTTTCAATTTGGGTTCATGGTCTGACTGGTGCTTGAATCAATATTGGTCTTATGTTTTGACCACGATTTGGTCCAATGGTGTGTAGAGCTAGCTGCTGATTTTGTTCCTTGGCCCTTCTTTGAACCTCAGTGTAACTCCAAAATGTTGCATCGACGTTGTTTATTTCTTCGAATAAATTTCCGGGGATATTTTCTTCTCGGTGTTCTAATAGATGAAGGGAGTTCTGGGTATCCGCTCTGCCAATGCTTTGTATGCTGCTGCTTGTTTAAATGTGTTGGTCAAGATCTAAATGCTGTAGGTCCCTCCCGCTGATCTCGTCTGGTGATCTTACTCGATCTGAATTTGGCTGGTCGTCGTTGTTGTCCAGAAATTCCGGTTCCGACCCTGCCGTGGATTGTTCTTGGTCGCTTGCTGGGGTTACGATGATCTCTGCTATCGGCTCTTGTCTCTGGCTAAGGGCTCTGTGTGCTGCGGCAGCTGCGCTCTGAGGTCGTGGTGTGCCTATTGGCGATGCCGTGTTCGCTTGGTGAGAATTTGAGTTGGGGTTTTCTAGTTGATTTTGAAATGGGGTTGACGTGAATTGGGGTTGGTCACTGGCACTGGGATTCCCTGAAAGGTTGACTGTGCGTGATGGTGTGCCTTCTATAGACGATTGTGACGACATATCATATTGGCTAAAATAAAAAGTGCTAGACCACTCAATTAGTTCAAATTGTAACTAATGGATCAACAGCTGTTTTGTTTTACGCTGATTTTGGTGCCGTAATAGTTTTTAAATTAGGTAGTTTGCCGCTGACAAAAAACAAATGATGCCAAAAATGTGCAGTATCTTACGTTTTTCCTGTACTTTATGGTACAGGTATTTTTCTGATGATGGTATGAGTTATAATGTTGAATTTTCCCGAACAACTGCTACAATGCTTTTGTTATGGTTTTTTGTCTGTCTGTTATGTTCCTGCTATATTGTGTTCGTGTGATGATTTTTATACCAAGTTTTTTGAAAATATTGTCTTTATTACCTTTGAATGCTGGTTTACAACTCAGATTACCTTTCTTGGGCCGCTATCGCATCCCCGTAGGTCTTCTCCTGTTGTTACTTGCTTGTTAGTTCCTTTGCTTGGTTTTATTTTCAAATTTGGCTTCTAATGAATTTTTTTTGTCCAATTAATGTCCTTTGGCACTTAAGCTGAGTTTTTGCACTGAGTTCTTACAAAGTTTCCAATTTTTTATTCACTTAGCTGTATGATTCCCTTTACTAAGTGTTCTTTCTTTTTACGAAGAGAAAAAAAAAATTTTGGTGTATTTTAGTTGCTAAATTTTTAAATTCACATTTGCGTTAACTCACTTGGCATGTAAAAAGTACAGTAATTTTACCCCGCACCTCCTGTCAGATCTAACCGTTATAAAATAAGGTTAATCGTCGGATAATTCTATATGATTACTTTTTAATACTTTTATTCGGTGTTAATTTTCAATCAGAACTTATTGACATTTTATAATTATGACCCATCTGTTCCGACGCTAAATTGAGATTACCATTCTATCATTCCATATCACATTTTTCATCCTTGGACGATTATTATTACTCGATAATAATAATAGTCTACGTCTTCCATTCCAATCCAGGGCTGCGGCCCGTTCATATAAATCTATAGTAACTGTAGTTAGAACATTTTAGCATGTTCTCGTTATACACGGCAAATGCAATGATGACATTGAAATGTCCACCACTGCATTTTCCGCGTGTTTGGCAAACAACACCAACGGATGCATAACTGTTGATGCAGCGAAGGTTGGGATCCGTGCACAAATTATGCACTGATCTAACAAACCATATACTGTTAACATAATAATATTCGGCTTGATTTACTACTTCATTCTTCATTCTTTATTATTTTTATGTAGAATGGCGTAATGGGTTTGTATAGTATTAAGTTACTTATATCTATCAATTATTGCCTATTATTTATTTGTATTATTAATTATGGCTGTTATATCTTAGCACTACTGATGTGTTCTATTAATTCAACTAGACAGTAATATGTAGTTTATATTATGTATGTTATACCCTATATATCTATACTAATTCTATATCCTGTCTGTATTATTTTAGTGATACTTTTGTTTCTCTTACTCAGTGTATTTAAATCTATAGTATGTAGTGTGTGTATTATATTTCTTACGTGTATTGGTGCAATTTGAGGATTTCTATGGTTATTCACTGTGATTTACTGTGCGGTTAATCGGTTTGTCTTTGTATTGGTCTTAATTTGCTGGGCTTAACTCTGTGACTGAAGCATTTTATTTCTTATTTTGAGAGCGTTCATAATTAGGTTGTATATTTTATTTATTTTAGAGATATCCGTTATTTTAGTTATATTTTCATAGTCATCCGGCTTCCATTGTAGTTTAGCCAGTTCATCCTTTGTTTCTTTGAGTTGTTTACATTCTGTTAGTATGTGCATTATATTATCAATTGCTCCTGTATTGCATATGGTGCATAGACATTCTTCATGTTCCCTTGGTGTTTTTATTAGCATATCCTGGTCCTTAATATATAATTTTTGCATTCTAATTTGCGTGAATAGGCGTTTTATTTTAAAGTTTACTTTCCATATGAGGTTTTCTGTTGGGGTTTCAGGATTTCTCTGAAGCTTATGGTAATTAGGATAATATGTTGCTCGCTCAATTGAGTAGGTATCCCGTTTTTTTTTGTATTTTTGATTATTTGTAAGTACATTTCTTTGTTGTTTTCGAATTCCCAACTTTCTTGTTTGACCACGTCGGCTAGTCCGTATTTTAGTAGTTTGTTATGTATTAGTGTGACCCAATTATAGTTATAGTCTTGCTTTCCATTACCTTTCCTTTTTAACAGCTCCTTATATATAATTTTAGGATATCTGCTTTCTTCCATGTTTTGGATGTTGCTGATTAGATTGAATGTTTGGGTCCATATGCTCATGCTTAGTGGGAGTCTTCCCGTTTCACTGCGTACTATGGCGTTTGGAGTAGTGGGGTTGAGGTTTAATAGCTTCCTGTAGAATTGGTTTTGTACTGGTTCTATTTCTGATAGGTATGTATGAGCCCATATAGGGCAGCAGTATAGCATGGTTGATTTCACAGTACTTTCAAAGAGTGTATACATATCGTGGAAGTTTTGAATCTTTCTTCTTTGTAATAGACCGAATGCTTGTGTTGCTGCAGCGTTTCCTTTCAGCTTTGCGTGGCCTAAATGAATTCTGAATTTTCCTGAGCTTAAGAAGTGAACCCCTAAGTATGTATATTCTTTGACTATCTTAATTGGTTTGTCTAGATAGGTAAAGTGAAGGTGGTTTTCCTGTCTTCCTTTCTTCTTGAATACTACCATATTTGTTTATTCTGAGTTAATTTTGAGTCCAAGTTCTGTAAAATATTTTTCAAGTATTTTTATCTTTTTCCTCATGTCATTTGCTACTTTGCACGTAACTACCATGTCGTCAGCGAACAGTAAAATGTGGATAGCTTGTTTGATGTTTAGCGCTGCTCCATGTGTTCCGGATTGTATGAGTAGCTTTTCTATGTCGCATATATACAAGCTAAAGAGAAGCAGGCTAAGCGGGCATCCTTGAATAAGTCCTTCCGTGAGTTCAATTTTTTCGCTGTGCCCGCCTTGTAGTCCTATTTTGGTGTTTGAGTACTGGTATAAGCTTTGGAGTATAGCGATAATTTTTGATGACACTCCAATATCATGTAGTTTTTTCCAGAGTTTGTTGTGTGAAATTGATGAGAAAGCTCTTGCAGAGTCAATAAATAACGCGTACAGTCTCCCCCCTCTCTTTGTATTGCTGTTTGGATTAGTCCAGTTAACGTAAATATGTGGTCTTGACAGCTTTTATTTTTTCTAAAGCCTGCTTGTGCTTCTGGGAGTATTTTATTATTTTCGGCCCATTTTGTAAGTCGGTTATTTAAAATTGTACTACAGGGGATTTACAAACATTAATAGCAGCTCAGACTCGAACTCGGCCCGATAAAATTGTTCTGAAAAAGTGGTACACGATTTTTAAGCATCATATCAAACTATAGCTATACAATTTTTTTTGCCAAGTGAATGGAGTCTTGGCAGAGTTATAAAAAGTTAAAGTAAGACTTATTTAGTTAACCATAACTGGATTTCAATGGTTTTTAAACATAAACCGCAATAGTAGGTACAAAGTAATGAACCGAAAGCACATTTTTAAAGTATCACAGAGCTGATTAAGCCTGATTTCAAATAATTCTCTTTATTGCAGTCAAAATATTAGTATTATATTATGTTGTGGTTTAGTTATTTTTGCAAAGGTTTCTAGGACTAATAAAAAGATAATGTAAAAAAACTAAAACTGTAAAACACTGCACTATCTTGTTACTTAGAACTTAGAGATTTGCTTAGAATGAGGAATGGATAGAACAGTTACCCGCATACACATATTATATCACAAATATTACACCTAAGCGTCCTCAAGTTGTATTTTATGCAACTCACTAGTTAGTCAGGCAAGTACTTATTGCATTATTATGAGTCAGAAGTCAGAATCACAACTATGGAAAGTCAGAATCACAACTATGGAATACCACATAAGCAGCACATTATTTTTCAGTGTAGGTGATAGTAACAGCAAGTTTATGTACTAAATGTATGAACAATGAAATGCTCAGAGGAATAGTGACATTTTTCAATTTCTGAACTAAACTAATAATCTTGTATGAATTATAGATTCGCTCGTGACAGCAAGATTATGACCTTTTCACCTTTGATTACTCCAGCTGCTCTATCGCTGACAGCTATATAGTGAAAGTGAAGACTGAACTGAACAAAGACGTGTTTATTCATAGCAGCTGTCATTTGATATTATTATTGTAGGGATTTAGTTAGTGCGGTTGAAGATGGATTATAATAAAATCGTCAACAATTTCGTTAAATACAGCACATAATGATAGAGGTGTTCTTATCCACTAAGAGGAAATGTAAGTTTTTAAATTTATTATTATTGTTTTTGATTTTTCTGTGCCTCACATCTGTCATCTGTAGTACTGAATGTGTCAGCTTGTGTATATGTACGTTAATTAATTGATTGCACACAACATAATATTACATGCCCTATTCTTACAAGGTCAAAGGTCAAAAGGTCAAAGGAACTTTATTTGTAAGGGGTTTGGTGTTTCTAATCAATTGATCAGTTCTCCCAACACGAACCCCCGTGTGACTAGCTTATCCCGTACTAACACAGAGCCAAGTAAGCCTTTAATGACATAGGTCGCCACACATGTGGAGAGCCCGGCGTTTAAGATCAACTTTCTCACGAAAGAGATCCGAGGCTAGCGGGAATTGAACCCACGCCGTCAACAGCATTGGAGAGCCTCAGACGCTATATGTCTCGCTCGGCACCACTGGACCACCAGGGCTCACAAGTTTATCATTGTTATTCATCTTTAAGCCATTTTACATTTTTTATGTCAAACGTGGATTCTATTCTATTTTATAACCAGTTTGCGACTATATGGTTGAATTATAAGTCACCGTATTAACTACATATAATTAAAAAATTTATTTTGATTTTGTTTTTTTATCCCATAGGATTTTTCTTCATGCTCCTCAAGCAGTTCTTTCATTTTCCAGTTCAGGATTTTATCCGCTCCCCTAACTCTCGTGATCTTGATCCGGGTAGTTTCCTTCGCAAACTCGCCGATATCAACCCAGAAACATTCTTATTTGACGATCTCTAACAACCAACTTCCGAAAATCCTATTATTCCAATTAATCAGAATAAAGTTGTGACAGAAGTGTTTGGGTCAAGTAAGAGGAAAACAATTGATGCATACCCAGTGTGTCAAAAGATGCGACTGGCTCATTCTGCATGGGATTCTGGTTCGGGACGTCTCACCTGTCAAGTATAATTTAATCCTTCATGTCCATGGCTCTAATGACTTGTTCTCTCTCTGTCGAACGGATGAGGACGATGAGGCTCAGAATGTGTTTATCCTATTCAGAGAGTGCTTGGTGCCACTCGTTAAAATCAAATCTGAGGTAAGCTTTTAGTAACTTAAGTTAAAACATTTTTTTTCAAAATATTTATTGACATTATTTATAAATTATTTATTAGTTATTGTACTTAATAATTACAATGTAGGTAATTATTGCATGTAAAAAATTCAATATGTATGTAGCATTTTTATTAATGTATTTTTGTATATACAGATCTGCAACAAATACCAGTTTGATAAAATAATTTGCATCATTTGTGAGAATCATGGATGGACTGCTGCGCAATTAGTTGCTGCCATGAATTTATTTGCTTATTTAGAAGACCCCACTATTCAGTCGTGAGTCTGCTCTTACATCCTTAATTAGTGATATGTTTCGGAACTTTTAAGTTTTTGCTCACATATTGCAGTAGCATTAACAAATTTTATGTTGTTTGTACTGCTAATTATTTGGATTTTGTGTTTACCGTTCCATCGTTTTGCTGATTCTGATTATGAAATTGTTTACTGGTTAAGTAATTATATTTTTGATTTATGGAAAAAATGGTCTGATTTTTCTTTTAAAGAAGGTATAGAACTCAAAACACCACTTCACGTTGCTGTCAAATACGGAAAAACGAAGACAGTTAATGCCCTTATTAATTTAAATGCACAAATGGATCTGACCGATAAAAAAGAAATAATACGTCGTATTTTATTCGGAATTGTCGACAGATTTAAGAAGAAGTAAATTTACAGTATGTCTCAGTCTCAATAGAATAGGGGCACTTCAAAGTTTTAAAGATTCAAATTCAAAGTGACGTAAAACTTGTGGCTGAGCAGATGTAAAATTATGAGATTTGATGCTATCACTGTCTTACAAGTAGGAGTTGCGTCAAACTTATAGCCTCAGACCCGGGACCTATTAAAGACCCGGGCGGCATTAGAAGAAATACGGTACGTATAGGTATTATTCCATAAATATTATAAAATTAATGTGCCTTTTCAATGTAGGTACATTCTTTCTTTCACTAATTCATACAACTGTTGTAAGGAGACCATAATTTTATTAATTTTCTGAAATTGCTTTGAAAACACAAGTAAACTGTAAGTAGTTCTAGATTCTATAGGCAAATAAATAATATAACTATTATTAATAATAATTTATTCGTGTAGTCGATTTAATTTCAGCCCATACAACATATACTTTGGTATCCGGCCATAGGATATGTCCTACAGTATGTGAAACTACATAGTTTGGTATATACAAGTAACCTACCAAAGTTATTTACAAAGATGAAAGGTCCTGGGTTATATTATATCAAAAAACAAATGATGGAAAGATGCAGTTTGGCTTTTAGACATTTTTGGGAAGATATGTGGTATTGCTTTTCAATTTGTTTTTTAAAGATGCGGATTTGCTTATATACCGACGATTTAGTGCTATTACGTAGGTATTATTAAATATGTTTTTATTTCTTTGACTCATTAGACACATACGTAGGGGGTGGGGCAGGGTGTCTACAGTTACGTTTTCCAAGAAACAATCATTAGAAAATTACGCGATTATAACTTGTTCAGAGTACAGTTAGTATATTTAATAAGTTCAAAGTACAATGTGCCTTCGTTAGTGGAAGCGAGGACGAATATTAAGCTATCTTTAGGCTTGAGTGCTACGACAAGACATCCGCTAACTCGTAACTACATACTTAGTTCCTCTGACTGCGTGAAATGTCATACTTTGTAACTAACATGGGAACCTTCCCAACTTGAAACTACAGAATAAAGCGAAACTACCCGAAACGTATACTACCCATGTGAGTGACCTCTGCGTGTATAGTCGTTGGACTGCAAAATTTGTTTTACGGCCGCAATCAATCAATCAATCAATCAATTTATTTATTCATGTTTTGCGGGCAGTACCCATAACACACTTCAGATTTACATTCCGGATTTTAAAAGAATACAATACTTTACATAGTTGAACAATTTTTCAATTATCTGTGGGTTAGAGATCTTGAGCAACATATTATATTTATATTCGTTAAACGTGTGTACCCCAAATTGGTGTAGGTACTTTAGTCTAATACTGTCATACATTTTACAATTAGTTACAAAATGAAATACGCTGTTTACGTAATTAGAGCCACATAGATTACATGTTTCACGTTCATCAAAACTAACAGATAAATTAAAATATGATAAATACGTACTATTTAATCTTAATTGAGCAATAACTCGAACATAATGAATTGGTAGCGATAATTTAAGATACCTAGACGTGAGGTCTGAACTTTTTATTAGACAGTAGGCAAGGTGATAAGATGAGTTGCATACTCTAGCCATATCGCCCTGCCTACTTTGCTCAATAATACACCTGTAAATCTGCTCAAATTTTTCTGACAGAAGAGAAGCTGATTGGGACCTCCATATGTATGAAAACCCCGTCTGGTCAAGAATATTTTTGACTTGAGTACACCAATTATATTCACTTTGAGCGCATCCTAAATAAAATAAAGACAAAATACGGTTGTAGCAGATTCTCGTGAGCCTCTCCGCGGGCATCAGCAAGATACGAGACCACAGTTTTAGAGTTACAACTTTAATGTGACAACTTAGCAAAACCCGGCCAGTCTCGCACCTTACCAAATACCCCGGTGTGCAGCGCGGAAGCCAAAGAAGCTTTTTGAGAAACTGGTTCTGGACACGCTCAACAGTTTCAAAGTAACGAAGCGACCAGACGGGGGCTGCATACATCATCGAGGAGACACAAATTGTATCAAATAATTTCATCTTGCTCTCCCAGCATCGCAGTTTAGAATTACGAAAAATATCAAATACCGACCCAAGTGCACGTTTAGCCTTGCTACTCATTTCTTTAGCTGTTTGGCTAAAGACTCCTGAACTGGAAAAAATAACACCTAAATAAGTATACGAGCCTACAACTTCAATGGGATCACCATTCAAAAACCACCTCCATGAATTACATGGCCGACCTCCCCTTCTAAAGACAACAATTTTCGTTTTGCTCAAATTAATAACAAGGTTGTTAACTAAGCAATAGTTATACAGAATATCTATTTTGGCCTGTAAGGCTTGTTTTGATTCTGCTAGAGTAGCATTATCATCTGCTAACATAAGCATGTCAACGTAGTTAACACCCCCTATGCTTACAGGCTTTGAACCATGGGCTCTAAAAAAGTCTTTAATGTCACTTACATAGAGTGCAAAGAGCAACGGGCTTAGAATTTCACCTTGAAGGACGCCTTGAGTGACATCGAAAAAACTGGAAACACCATCTTTTGTTTTAACTCTCATTTTACTGTTATGATAAAGTGCTTTTAAGAATTTTATAATCTTTCCACTGATACCGACAGAGTGAAGCTTGCTCCATAGTTTGACGTGAGGAATGCTATCAAAGGCTCTCTTGAAGTCGACAAATAATACAAAAAGTGGATAATTTCTAGCCAGTTTACTCTGTATTATACTACTTAAATTAAATATCTGGTCTAAGCAGCCACGCTTTTTCCGAAAACCTGCCTGCATCTCTGGAAGTTTATTATTATTTTCGCACCATAAGTACAGCCGATTGTAAATCAGTGTTGTGAACCACTTTGTAACTGTGTTAACTAACGCAATGCCTCTATAGTTTAGTGGATCGCTTGTTTCCCCCTTTTTAAATAACATGATGACATCTATTTCGGACCAGCTAGCAGGAGGATTATTATTTTCAAAGACAAAATTAAAATATTTAACAATTTCCACAATGGTATGTTCAGGAAGTGATTTTAAGAATTCATTCGAAACAGAGTCCGGTCCAGGAGACTTATTAAATTTTAAAGATTTAAGCGCATCAAGTACTTCATTTACTGAGAAGGGAGAGTCAAGGGCATCTACAGTATTACTAAACAAGGAATCTTCTGAGATTTCTCTGACAGGCATAATATTAGAATAAAAACTGTTCCACTCAGATAATGGTAAATTATGTTGATTATTGAATTTTCTACGAAATTTGCGAACACAGTTCCAGAACTCTGATAATGAATTTACGTTAGAAAGCGTGGCTTGAATACCCTGTAAATACGATTTCTTTTTATACTTCACGAAATGTCATACTTTGTAACTAAAATGGGAACCTTCCCAACTTGAAACTACAGAATAAAGCGAAACTACCCGAAACGTATACTACCCATGTGAGTGACCTCTGCGTGTATAGTCGTTGGACTGCAAAATTTGTTTTACGGCCGCAATCGCGCGCGCAATTTCAAAAATATCGATTTTTTCGAATTTCACCGCGCTCTAGCTCCCACAGTTTTTGTCCAATTTTCATAAAATTTGAAATACAACCTCTTTGTATGTTTATCTAAAAATTTATTTCAGGATTTTCGAAAATTCGAAAATTTTAATTTTTTTCGAAAATGTTTAAAAAATGTGTATTTTTGAGGCCCAGAGCTTTAACTATTTGTTTTGAAAAAATTAAAATTTTCGAATTTTCAAAAATCCTGAAATTACTTTTTAGATAAACATACAAAGATGTTGTATTTCAAATTTTATGAAAATTGAACAAAAACTGTGGGAGCTAGAGCGCATTGAAATTCAAAAAAATCGATATTTTGAAATTGCGCGCGCGATTGCAGCCGAAAAACGAATTTTGCAGTCCAACGACTATACACGCAGAGGTTACTCACATGGGTAGTATACGTTCCGGGTGGTTTCGCTTCATTCTGTAGTTTCAAGTTGGGAAGGTTCCCATGTAAGTATCTACCTACCCTGATACAAAAATTCCCCCCAAAAAAGTATCGATATCGATGTAGCTTTTGTGTGTATGGCTGGTATTTCCTTTCCATAGAATGAACAAATCTAGTTTTGGCTTATGGAGTGCTTTAGACTTCGATGAAAGGGTCTATGAGATTATGAGTGCGTATCTCTCGAACCGTGAAGGTTCATCAGGTAAGTATTACTTAAAGGAAAAGAGAATGAAAATAAAATAGGAGATTGAGTCTATGGATTCTGTGTCCGTGTTAATACTTTTGGGCTTAGCATCCTTTCCTTTCCTTTGGTTTGGCTCGGTTCGAGTTTTTAAGTGGTCTTGGTTGGTGATGTTCGATTTCTTAACAACCTTAGTAGTTACCAAGAAAAATGAAATACTTGAATCAATAAATCTTACTATTAAGATTACATTAACATGTGTAAAATCAATGCACAGCTGCAACGAAAATTTGATGCCTAACTTTAAGCAAGTCAGCTTCTATGCTAAAAATGAAATATTGTGCTTGTAAACTAATAACTAAGGTTCAATCAGTGCTTTATTATACTCGCCGTTGAAATGATGCAAAAACATTGGTATTAATAACTTAGGTAGCTTCCATTTTTATACCCGCTAGTACAGCAAAATACAATAGATAAATTAGAAAAGGCTGAAGAGGCTAAATTGAAGCAAGTAAAGGAGATCAGTACACTTTTGCATAGATTTCAGAAATCTAAAAAATTAAGATATAATTAGGAAACTATAGCGTTTTTTAGCTTGAAGTTCTTGAGAAGTTTTTGGAGATATGCAGTAGAATTTTGAAGTCTTTTCGTAATTCCGCAACTTGTATTTCGTGTGGGTCAAGGGTACCTAAGAAATATATACCATTATTAATTTAATATTAGCAGCTGTAAAATTTAATCTTAATTAGGTACGTCTACTACAGTAGCATATTAGGTAGGTTAGGAACCTACCTAAAAGTACTATACATTGGTTCTTTTTTCATGAGTGGGGCATTGTGAAACTAACAACATGCAAATAAACTGTACTGTAAATTGTACTGTAAACAGCCAACGTTGTGAGTATTGGCTGTTTACTGTAAACAGCCAACGTTGTGAGTATTGGCTGTTTACTGTAAACAGCCAACGTTGTGGGTATTGGCTGTTTACTGTAAACAGCCAACGTTGTGGGTATTGGCTGTTTACTGTAAACAGCCAACGTTGTGAGTATTGGCTGTTTACTGTAAACAGCAATGTTGTAGCCATAGGATTTTGTAGGTATTTAAGGAGTCTCCAAGGGCTGACCTGGACATATCGTCAACTGTCAATGGTCCATGAACTTCCGGAGGGGATCCACCATGTCCAAATGAAGCGATTTGTCAATTTAGAGGCGACCTATTTGGATGTTTACTTGGGTTGGTTTGGCTGTTTACTGTACGCCATCTACACGGCAAAAACGTACTATTTGGAGTTGGCTGTTTACGTGACACATGGTATTTTAGGGGTAAATTTGAAAAAAGTAAACATCCAAAATAGTTCCCCCACATCCTAGGGTTCAACCAGGCCAGTAAAAGCGATTGCAAGGCTGAGTGAGATCAAAAATCTGTGAGTAGGGGTGAGCTCCAGCGGGCAATAACGCCACTCGGTGACAGAGCTGACTCTTAATGGCTGCTCAATGTATATCCAATATCCTGATCCCTGAACTTGACAAAGCAAGTACCAAAAGTCGTCTCATAGGATAGTTCTTCCCACAATGTAGGCAGGTGTAGGGTGACATAGAGTCAGTGTTGCACAAAATAAAAGTGACCGGGCCATTTTTGTTCACGACCGGCGTCCCAGTCGCCAAAACTAAATAATTTTGGGCTCTACCCTGACTCATTCATTTTCCTTCCCGCCGCAACAGGCCGCAAGCCATGAGCCCTCAAAATAATTTCATGAGTTTTTCGTTTTCGTAGTGGATTATTGAGTTCAAAGCGTTCAAAAGTGACCGTCTGCCTCTTTGGACTCAGTACTGTCTTCCAAAAAAATATTTGAAATACATAAAAAGGAAATCCAAACCGAGAGATATGTACGTCGTATGTATATGCATTGCAGGTCGCACAACGCATTAGTTAGTGCACTGATTGTAATAATTGTAATAATAATTCTAATTTTTGTGTGCCTGTGTTAATGCAACAAAGTAATTGTAATGTTAATTAAAGTTACTTGAAAGTTACGTTACACATCTGACTTAAATTTATGCAATATTTATAAACTTCACGAATTTTCCAATTAAAATATATGCACATAGTTATGGTCTGATAAATTAGGCACTATTAGCAGCATATATTTTTAATTATTTGAATTACTCAGAAATTATTTAAGAGCATTCCATTTGCTGCAATTAAAAATATTGAGAATTTGAAATTCAACAAATAAAACACCTCGAGTAATCTAGACCAATAAATAGTATTAGGCATATGAAATATCACCTAAATTATATAAACATATTATTGATGGTTTTTTTATAGCAACATACTAATTAAATAATTGAAATTCTTTGAATCTCTTAGACTAGCTAATAAGAAAATATTTAAAAAGTGCACTGTGCATTTAGTGTATACGGCATACATCATACGTACAGTGATGTCACACAGCCACATCATTAACGGCTACAACACTACACTTACTGTAGAGTTTAAGAAGGTGCGGAGGCTGCTACTGCTACTGCTGGCTCAACTGGCTGCTTAAATTTTAATTTTGTAATGCACTTCCGTAAAGCAATTTATAATACAAAATACAATCGCTATGAGTGCTGTACACTACACTGTCCTGACACTCACACTAGGTACCACTACCACTACGAGTACAAATACAATGTTAAATACTGAGTACTGCTACTGGTAGTACTGGTACTGGCGACAATTACTCTACTGCTTATATTATTTAAATTTTAGCAGTGGCTTGTGGTGTGTAAAATTGAGTGTCAAGAAGCAAATAGCGAATGGTGATAAAACTTAAGCTGACGTAAACCGTAAAAATTAACTATGAGAGGTTTTACTGAAGTTAGTGTTTTGTGGAATTAAAACGAATATAAGCTTACGAGAGTTACAATCTAAAATAAAAATAATTGTGTTATTTTGAGTAAATTTTTATTTTAAGTACTATTTATCAGTGTTATCGTTATGAGTCGGATCAGCCACGTCACAGTTTAATTTTTAAAAAAGTCCAGTTTTAAAAAGTAATTAAATGTCTGGTCAGAATTACCCAGTGATTTTTAACAAAACGTTAGACAGTTTAGATATTTTTTAAATTTCTGCAATTACAGGGTTAGATATATCTAGCAGTTTAGATATTATACCTGGCGGAATTCGGGGGTTTGGCAATCTTGATAATGAAACCGAATATATTCATAGCAACAAAAATAATTTTCTATTTTCATCTAAAGATAATAAAAGTGGAAGTATGACTACAAGAAGTACGACTAGCAGAAGTATTAGTCTGAGATTTCATAAAAGTGATGAAAGGGGTTCAAGCTTAAGTAAAAGTTTGTTTGGTGCTTGACGCAATTTAGTTGATGATACACCAAACATGAGCATTATCATCCACAATGCAAGTCAAGTCCCTGGTCCTGTCTCTAGAGTAAGCAAGCAAAAATGACGAAGTATTTGTTTTGTTGCATGGATTGTAAACATTTGGAAAATAAAAATCATACAGCCTTCTACAACCACAACAACAAAAAACAGTATTTTGAAGCCTTTTAAATTACGGACGTCTACTTCTACTCCTACGTCGAATGATTTTTTGACTTTAGTATTGGTTAACAAATCTGCAACTTTAGTCACAAGTTCTGCTACAAAGTTGCAACACAAACCAAAACCAACATTTTCAGCAAACATAAGTATTTTGTCAACAACTACTAATAGTGCAGACGTTCAATGGAAGTTCCAGACGCGTTATCGTCAAGTAAAACAAGTTGCGGTGCTAATTATTTGCAAGGTAAGTTTATAATTGTATATTATTAAATTAAAAATTATTATGTATTGAGCAAAAAAGGTAGCTATAAGCAGCTATACATGCTTTAATGCACATTGCAGTTGCACCTAATTACACTATGAATTTTTAATTTAAAATGAAACTACAACTGCTTTTTATTGCTATTTGACATATATATTCAGTTTTAGTTTCAGTTGTTATTTCAGTATGCATAATAACTAAATAAAATGATAATTATATATTTACCTTGAACAATAATGCATTTTTTGTTTTGTGGTTATAGAATTGGGGGATGAATTATTTAAGATGGGGCAGAACAGCACAGTAAATATTTAATTTACAAAGTGTGTTAATTGCACAGGCAAGAGTAGCTGCGAAGTACAACCTGTGCCTATGCCTATACCTCCTAGCGTAGCTAAATCACAGTCAGAACAAGGACCTAAACGAAATAATATAATTGCTTATAATGCAGAAAATTTTAACTAACTTGTAGCAAACCCTGATAGTGATTTTCGAGAAAACGAAGTATCAGTATAATCAGAACAATTACTGACTTATATCAACAACACGTCACCGACACCGACCAATAAAGTGATCTCTCTGTGAGTACCTTGGAATGACAATGACATAAATTCGAACTTAAACTCTTTTTTTGTTCGTAGAGCACAATTCAATCGTTATTTGACTTTAAAAGAACCTGTTTTAAATGTTTTAAATTTAATAGTGGATTTTAATGATGAGCCAATGAAAGAAAAGAGTGCAACTAGCAAAGACAAATCATAAACCTGACTTCATTGACAAAACTAAAAATCAAAATGATTAACGTTCACACACCAAGGTGGTGAATTTACAAGCTTTATCAACACCGACGCACATAAACCCAACATTCCCTGTTAATTTAGCCCAAGTGTCATCTTCATTTAGGCGAAGAGGTCCTGGTCGACCTATTAGGCAAACTAAAACCAAATATTTGGCAACGTCAACAGTACCACGTGAGTCAGCCAAATTTTCATTTTGAATAACGCAAAAAAGTCCTGGTCGACCCTTAAAGCAGAGTAAATCTTTAAAAACGTCGAAGGTACCACAAACAGAGATCTGTAAATTTGAAATACAGTGTTCTAGCAAAAATCTGACAGCACCTAGCAACGAATTACATTTCAAAAGAGAACGTCGTTCAATTTCACAATTACAATTTCTAAATATTTAAAAAAATACTTTATTGAAAGCTTTAACATCACTAATAATAAAACGTAGAGGTCGAACAAAAAAACGTCACTTCTGCGGATTTAAAATTACTACTAACCGTGTCAACAACAAAAATATCTAAACAAATAGAATAATCTTCACTATCTCCTCAAAACGTAACAGATATTAAAACTTAATTTTATTTACGTCACCCTAAAAGAAAATTGGTACAATAAAGTGATGAAGCAGAAATACAGAAAAATGCAAATTCACTTAAGGGTTTTGTGCTGAAGCTGAAAATGAATAAATCAAATACCGTGGTAGCAGCATTGAATGACAATAAAATACCAACACCTGCACTTCTAGTTCAATATTCTTACCTTTCTTAAGACAATGAATCTATGCCAGTATTGCTGCCATAGTGCAAACACGTCCCTCTATAAAAGGTTTTGAGATTCATAAAAAAGTTTTTTAGATTATTACATAGAAGAAACCAATAGTATGCCTAGAATTACTTTAGAAAGTTAAAAAAAGTTATTTGATACTTTAGTAAAATCAATTATAGTCAATACTGAAAACGGATAAAGAAATGTGGATAAACTTAGTAAGTTTTAAATTTTAACTTTAAACCATGTTGCTATCATTTTAAATTTTATTGAACCCTATTGTCTCTCATATAATATTTAAAACGCAACATAGTCGTGTTTTGTGTTTCGTCTTTTGTGTATGTTTGACCAATAGTGTCGACAGTGTGCCACCAGTTAAACGGTAAATACATAAATGTTTTTTTAATTCACGAATTAATTTCTTTTCTTTTTCATTTTTGCAGTGCGTGTTTGCCGTGTCAGTAACTGCAATTTGGGGACTTCATCAACAATAAAAAATCCGGCGCTTAGCGCCGGATTCGCCTACCGTGGGCCCGAAGTAGATGCTGAGCTTACAGCGAATATTGACTTCAGTCAATCGATGCATCTTTTTACATTATTTACATAAAATACACTCTATACCCTCTAAAGTGCAATATTTTTGTAAAGACATGGTTGGACGATCCCAATATGTACAATAATAATATTCCATGCTTAAACTACCATTTTACATGATGTTTGAACTGATAACAGGTGTGTCACGTTACGTGTCGTAACCGTGACCGCCTCGACTCATCAAAACCTAATCTAACCTACCTAAACTATTTACACGGCCTAACTATCTACTACTATTTACAGATTAATCTACACAATTAAAATCTATTGAATAGGTACATCTACACTACTTATACTAGAGACTTGGAACACTTCTTAACTACTACTTATTACTACTATTCAGAAGTTAATTTACACTTCCTAATAACTATTTACAAGACAGTTTATTACAATCCGTTTTCGGTTCCTGTTGTCTCCTTGATCCATCCGGTCCCGTTTCCCTGAAATCAACACGAACACAATTAATAAATTATTATATACTACACACTACATTAATATCTACCCTACCATTTACACCATAATTTACACTTTTCATTTTATATTTTTCAGTCAACAATTTCATTTAACACACTTCATTTCAGTTTCCAATTTATACTATACACACACTACACATCATCATCATCAACCTTTAACTTTATTATTATATTATTATTATTATTATTATTATTATTATTATTATTATTATTACACTTTACTTGCCTGTTGATCCGGTGGGTTCAGTCCAGCTCCCGTCCCATGTCCCATGCTGTTGCTTGCTGCTACCACTGCCACTGCCACTGCTGTCGCCGTCCGTTCACTTTCCTTGTGCTGAAAGTTTAAACTTTAAACTTTCGCACCGCCCTTCACCTTTCCAATTCAAACCTGAAGTCCCGGTCAAACCTACTTACATGACACTCATCGTCCCTTAAATGTCATGTGCAGTAGGTCAATTATCCAGCATGCTTTCTGTTTGTCTGTCCGGCCCAGTGAATATTTTATCACTTTTGCCGACTGAATCCATTCCCATTGAACATTAATTTTATAATTTAATCTTAATTTTTCTCTCTTACCTGAAACAACCTACCTAGTGGCTCCGGTCTTCTCCATAGTAGTTTTTTCTACTGAATCTTCTCAGAGTGTTGTCTTGAGTCCAGTTTCGTCGTTTTTCGAAATATATTTTCGTTTTTTAGTTTTATTTTAAAAACTCTATTTATTTTCCCTCTTTGAGAGTTTCTCGGAGTATTTTATTTTTGTTTTTGCAGTACTTTTCATTGTACTGGCCTTACTTATAATATATTATTATAATTGTTTTGTGTGTTTTTGTTTATTCGTAATTCCCAAATTACGAATTATTTCCGGATTTCAATTTGGACTATCTACCCAATAGTGATCCAAATTATCCAGTATCCTGTCGAAGGCGGAAATTTTGCTGTGGCTGTCTAATCGTTGAGCTGTCTGGACTTTTTTGGGTTTTTGCTTTGCCTTTCCTGGTGGATCTATTATTTTGATTTTCGACTAATTTTTTTGTAGCAAGTACAAAGAAGGCTGTAAGTTGCGTAAAATCAGTCCGTCCTTCTCACATCTGCCAAGCTTTTCTCAATTTCATTTTTTTTGGGAACTCTTAGTTCAGTATATTATCAAAACATCATTTTATTTTTTTTTTCATATTTTATTTAAAATCTCTGTTTTTTTTTCACATTTAAGTAAAGTAAACTCCAACTTTTCCTTTTTCTATTTTCACCTGTCTTTATTTTCAGCCACTGGATTCTACGATTTTATAGGTTATAAAGATTTAATCTTGGCTTCATAATTATTGTGTGCTGAAATATACCCAAATAAAATCCTGACGAATTTCACGGAAATTTATTTTCTGAAATTTCGGCCCTCGCTCATCAGAGTAAAAGTGCATGGTAATTTATTATCTGTACTAAATTCGGATATTTATATCCGAATTTTTCGTATCCCACAACAACTCTAGCCTAGCGTAGTCCCACGCGAAAGCTTTCCCTCTCTGGCAATTGTTTCAATAAATTACATCGAAAATAAAATTTAAAAAATCACAAATTCGGCCAGAAACTCTGCCCGATTTTTTAGTGATTTTGTTTATCCTACACTACAATTATCTACCCAAAATTTTACAAAATCTCAAAATCGAAACAAACCTTTGGCCAATTTTACAATTTTCGTTTCACTTTCCCATAGTGTACGCTATGGCAGCTGGGTCAATATATTATATGTACATATGTAACTGAACATCACGAAACTCTGGTATTAGTGATTGTATCATAATTTACGGCCATTTTGTGAGATTTTGAAATTTAAAATAAATTTATTTCTCTCACATTCAAAAGTCGAAATTTTGAAAAATAGTATAGCTTTAGCCCTGTTTTACTTAAATTTTATTGAGATTTTGAATTAAATTGTTTAAAATACGGAGGAATCGCTGCTCATTTTTTTTGAATTTCTTAATTACAGTGCTGCTGTCAACGCACAGTACTAGTTGACTGTATTATCACTAAATTTGGATTTTGTTTTCAAATTAAGATCCAGGGAGGCGAGTAAACTTTTTATAATTAAGCCCTGTCTACTGTTATCATATTACGATCTCATTACATTTAATGTCAAATTAGTAACATTTGATTAGATTAATTAGTTTTACTAAGTATTTATTGAGCATACCCGTATAAGGAGGCGTGTACCCTTTTAATAATAAGCGTTATTATTTACAAAATTTCAACTTCTCCTACCCTTAACTCCTAACCTATTTTTTTCGAATATCCTGAATATCCAGGAAACACCGTAACCATCTATAGGTATGCGCGTCTAGTTCTTCAGTATATATCTACTTTCTTTATAGTATGCGTAGGTGCTAGTTGAATTCCTTATTGCTTCGAGTTGCTGTTTAGCCTTTTCTCGTTTTATGCATAAGTTGTAGTTCACTGCCCTCGTACTTTGTTTTGCTCAAACAGTATATTTATTTAAATGCCGATTTAGCTACCTTTTGTTTACTACGCTCCTCTTTATATTAGTTTTGTAGCCTTCAGCCTAGCTTACGAATTTTGTTCACCTACCCATGCGTAGCTGTTTATCCTAGAATCCAGTACCCAAAACCATTCAGTATCATTTCAATAGCTATAGTGTTCCGCTTGGCTATATAACGCTTTTAGTGCCTCAGTATTTGCGGACATTTACAATAACTGCATAATATTCTAATTTTGGTAGCAGTAATATTTTTAATTATTATTTAAAATGGATAGTCAGAATGGGTCAGGGGGTGGTTCAGCTCCAGGAAACCCTGGTCCAGTTCAAGGTGCAGGGGGCGGTCCTGCTCCAGTAAATTTTGCCAACCCTCCGGTAGGTGGCTTACCCGACAACCCCTCAGATAATGAGGTATTTCAACGCTTAGTTGAGGCTGCGGCTTCAGCTGCTACCATAGCGGTTATAAGGGCATTGTCTTCTCAAAAAAACCCAAGCAATATGCATAAAATATTTCAAACTTTTCGCAAATATGATGGTAGTTTTCCTGCAGTCGATTGGCTAAAGGAGTTTGATGCTGAACGCGCTCACTATGGCTTTGATGATTCTTGGGCACTCACCAATTTGGATCGTTTTTTGGTTGACAATCCCCATCAATAGTGGGAAACTCAACGCATGCGCTTATTAGACTTAGTTAGGGAACTAGGTGCGCCACCACAGCGGGTATGGGAGTAAGCAGCTAATGATATGAAAGCTTTTTTCAATGCTGCGGCAACACAGGATAGCGCGCGAAAAGAGAATACGCTGAAGTTTCATGCTTCTATGAAACCAATTGATTACGTCACCTCAAACATGAAGCTCTTTCATCAAATAAATCCGAATATGGGGGAGACGGATCAAATCCGGCATTTACTTAATGGCCTTCCTGATGGAATCTGGGAGTGTGTTACAGCCGCTGGAATAGAGTCAACTAGTCAGTTTAGGAAACAATTAGAACTTCATATGAGCGTTCTTCCTAAGTCTTCTTTGCATACTAGCTCGGATTAAAATATGCTTCCTTTGATGAGTCCCCAGCTGAGTAATGATTTAGAGAATTATCGTTTCTGAGCCTCAGGAAATACGCAAGCTGCGAAAAAGGGGTGTGGTTATTGCAATAGGGAAAACCACACTTAGGAGTATTGTTTTCAGAAAGCTGATGACGAGGGACGTCCGCGTTATGTTCCACTTCGAAAAAGACCTGCTAATAGGAATCAACAGGGTGGAGCTGGCGGTTCTCGTGCCGCTGGCAATCAGAACAATAACTCCAATAATGATCGTAGGGCCGGTAACAACCAAGCTAATGCTGGTACCGGTAATAACAACCAGGCTCCGGAAAACTAATTGACCTGGCTGTGCGGGCAGTCCAGGTTGATGTCTCTTATTCCAATAAAACTTGTTATCCTCGAAATAAAATTAATTTTAATAAAATCCTTTCCCATGATGTTATTCCCTCTCACCCTTTCTTTCATACTAGAAATAGATTTGATGTTCTAGGAACCCTCGACGAATTCGATTCTTATAGCAATGATGGTAGAGACGGTCTAGTTCCCTCTTGCTCTGAATTTAATTTTCATTCCCCTCTCTCTATTATTTGTTTTCCTTTTAAGTTAAGAAACATAGATTTAGATTTAACTTGTGAGGAAGATTGTTATCTCCCCCTGGTGTGTGAGAACCTAGATGTTCTTGCTTTTGTGGATGGTGGCGCTACAGTGAGTCATATAAGTAAAGACTTTTGCTTTTCCAAATTTTCAAACGTTCCTAGCATGCAATATAAGCCTTTTTATGTAACTCTTTCGATTAATGTAGATCAAAAAATTAAAGTGGATCAGTGCGTCGTTTTAAAAACCACGTGTCATTCAAATGGCACTTTTGAGTGGAAGTATTATTTATTAGATGGCGCTACTGCCGATGTCACTTTAGGATTAGATTTTTTGCGTAGAAAACGTGCATTAATTGACTATGAGACAAATCAAGTATACTTCAAAGATCAATTGGGATGTGTCAAATTAAATGTAAATTCTAAGGAAATGAAAATTAACCCTTCTAAACTTATTTTTACCTCTGTCAATTCTAGGGCTCACTGTAGTAAATCGACGTCACGTCCTGTCAAAAAGACACATCGTCTACGGAAAAAGCGTTCATCTAGTGACCCTGATTCGGATGGTAGTATTTCCAATTTTAACTGTAGTAGTTCCTTTTCCCTATTTTCTTCAGCCTCCAATAATGAAAATTCTCTCCATGTGCATACCAAGCGTCCGTATAATATTCCCTCTCGTTCTTTTCGTCGAATACACATATGTACTGGTAACAATGAAGATGGGGTCAATGTTATGTTTGATCCTTCTATGGTTAAGCAATACCATTATGGCATTTGCATGGCGAGAACAGCAACTCAATTACACAATGGCAAGCCTTCTATTTTTGTAGCGAATTTCTCTAACGCTCCTATTACTCTTCCTGCGTTACGACGCATTGGCCACTGTGAATCCGTGACTAAACAACTTCCTGATGTTGATGATTATGAATTTGATGAAGGAGAACTCCTTGTCTGATATTATCACGGAGGAACAGTAGAAAGAATTTAAATTTGGTCCCAATCTAACTTCTAATCAAATTTCAACTTTAAAAACTTTAATTCAAAAGTATCGTTCCGCCTTTGCCTTTGTAGATGCTGAGTTGGGTGTTGTCAAAGATGTTGTGTGCCGTGTGGATATTGGTGATCACCCTCCTATTGCCTGTAATTACTATCGAACCTCCTTTGCTTAACGTAAAATAATAAGAGACAGTATTCAGAAAGAGTTAGACTGTGGCATGATGGAAGAGTCCGATTCTCCTTTTGCTTTCCGTTTGTTTACAAAAGAAAAAAAATGGAACGTTTAGAGTGTGTGCTGACCTCCGTAAGCTTGATAAAGTATGTCGCAAGTTTGTGTACCCATTACTACGTTTAACTGACGTCCTTGAGAAAATGGCTGATGCCAAATACTTTCATTCTATAGATTGTAATCAGGGCTTTCGTCAATTAAAAGTTCATGAGGACGACAGACATAAGCTTGCAGTAATTACTCCTGACGGCAAATATCAGTATAGAAAAATGTGTCTTGGATATGTTAATGCTCCTAGTATTTTTCAATCAGCTATTAATCGTATTTTAGGTTCCTTAAAATGGTCAAATGTAGGTGTGTACATATATTGACATAGAGACTCACGGTAAAACGTTTGAAGAAAGTTGTGAAAGACTAGAAGAAATTTTTAAGCGTCTTGTTAAATTTAATCTCAAATTGAAACCTAGTAAGTGTGCCTTTGGTTTTGAGGAGCTAGAGATACTTGGCCATTTGGTTTCTGAGGGTGGAATCCGCCCTGATCCAAAGAAAGTACAGGCTATAAGGGATATCCGTGCTCCTACTACTGTAAAACAAGTTCGTTTTTTCACTGGCTCAGTCGGTTTCTTTCGTCGTTTTATTAAAGGCTTATCTAACATTGCCGCTTCACCGACTTACGGAAAAATCACGAGTATTTTCCTGGGGGAAGAAAGAGCAAACTGCTTTCCAAACTCTTAAGGATATGCTTTGTGAAGCTCCCATTCTTGGGTTTCCTAATGAGACGAATCCTATTGAATTGTGGACCGACGCTTCTAATGTTGGAATTGGAGCAGTATGTATGCAAGTTTAGGAGGAAAAGCGCCGTGTGCGGGGTTATGTATCTCGATCTCTGACCAAACCTGAACGCAATTTTAATGTTTCTGAAAAAGAGATGCTTTCAGTTATTTTTGGTTTGCAAAAGTTTCGGTGCTATGTTTATGGTAGGCCTTTCAAAATTATGACGGACCACCAAAGTCTCCAATTTCTCCTTAATTTAAAAGAACCTACTAGTAGACTTGCTAGATAGAGCTTATTACTGCAAAATTATAATAACGAGATAATTTACAACAAAGGCACCAATCATTCTCTTCCTGATATGTTAAGTCGTAATACAGTCCCTACTGTTTCTCTTCAAAGTGTCATGTTGACCGTTTAATTCCCTTTAACCCTTCTACTATTGTATCATTTAGTCTACGATTAATGAGAACTTCTTTAGATAGTGCTAATATTCATCTTCAATCCTTGGATGAAATTATTTAGGATGAACCCCTTTTCACTTATTGTTCTGAATCTAAATCAAAATCTCTTATGCAAATGCAGCGAGCAGATCCTTTGTTAAAAGCTATTATCGATAAATTATTACATAATGAAACCCTCGAAGAAGAAAGTTCTCACAAATTTAATATGGATTTTGCATTGATCTATGATATTCTATATAAAGTTTACTTTTTAGAGCAAGGCAATGCCTGGCTTCTTGCAATCCCCGAACCATTGAAGTTTAAGGTTTTCACTAAAATTCATGCCGAATCTAGAGGTCATTTAGGTCTTTTGCGTACATGGCATTCTATTCGTACTTGTTACTTTTGGCCAAAGATGTACAAAGATGTGAGGCGATTTTTAAATCATTGTCAAACATGTCAATTCTTTAATCGAAATCACCAAAAGATTAGCGGTCCTAGGTGTCCGGTCCCTCCTCCAATTGAACCTTTTATTCGCGTCGGCATGGATTACATTGGAAACTTTAAACCTACCAAGCGAGGAAACATTTCTATCCTGGTTATGGTTGATCAGGCTACTAGATTTGTTAAGGCTATTCCAACTATAGGGCAGACGTCCATTGAATCAGTAAAAGCTCTGCGTAATCATTTAATCAATCAGCATGGAACTCCGCGAGTGTTGGTTCATGGCAATGATGCTCCGTTTGTGGGTATTCATTTTATGGATTATTGCAAGGAAAAAGGTATTCGTCAAGCCTTTTGCTCGCCGAATCATCCGCAGTCGAACGAAGTATGTGAGCGGACAAACAATACTATCAAACGAACGTTAGCTAAGTTTGTTAATACGCGCCATACTGACTGGGACGAGTACCTACAGAGTTGCATCTTTGCTATTAATAGTTCTATCAATGAAGTTACCAAATTTTCTCCCTATTTTTTGCTGTATGGTCATGACCCTTTTCTACTTATCGATAATAAACTCCCTGGTATTAACCAAAAACCCTTTAACGAAACCCCCGAGGAATTCCAAAAACGAATAACTGCTAATTGGTCTAGTGCCAATGAGAATACATGTCGTCGCCAATTAAAGGATAAGCTTAAGTTTGATACAGCTCATCCAACAATACACTATGAAGTGGGCGATCTTGTGTTAAAACGGTCTTTTCATAGATCGTATGGTACAACGTGTAAATTTCTTATGCGTTACTACGGTCCTTTTAAAATTGCTCTTCAAGCTAGTCCCGTTACGTATTTTTTGGTTGACCCTTTACTTGAAATTAGCGATAATTTAGATACTACTACTTGTTTAGTTTCTCATGTTAATAATCTGCGCAAGTATTATCCGGAATTAGACAATGATTTTCCAGACGATGTCATGGTCAATTCTGGCATTGAAGAAAAAGATCCTTATAATTCTGCGTACTTCAATGATGAGCTAATCGATTACCCTCTTCCCAATAAATCTCTGAGTATTTTAGGTTCGGGATCTGATGTCCCTCCCCCACCTTCTTTTCAATATTATAGTAACTCAAGTCAAAAAACGGCATCAATACAAAGTAGGCCAGAAATGTTACATGATTTACTTAATGTTGAAAATCTTAACTCCAGTCCCCCTCAACTTACTTTGCCATAACTAGAACATCTAAATACATCCCCTCGTCACTCTCCTCTAAACCTTAGTCCTTTCAATGCTAATATATCTGATAACGATTCCCAAAGCTCTTTTGATATGTTTGCTGATCATGTAGGGCCTTCTTCTTCTGTTTCTTCAGCTACTGTAGGACCCCCGCTCCCTACTGGTGCTGCTGAACCTGTAGAACCTCTTTTTTCCACTATTAACCCTAAACATATAACTGCGCGTCCTATGCCTTCTCCTGACATTACTGCTCCTATTAGGTATGCAACTAGTTCAAAGTCTAATGCCAAATCAAAATCAACTGTTTCGATCAAATCTAGACCAGCTTTATCGGTTACGTCTAAATGTAGTTCCAAGAATGGTAGGTCTACGCAATCCAATTAATCTGTAGCATCATCCACCAGATCGAGTAAGCGAACAATCAAAGCTCCTGATAGGTATAGTCCCTTTTTAAAACGCGTAACAGCTTTGCCTACCTCGTTGTCCCCTTTTGAAATACTAGCAAAGATGATGCAGCCTATGTAATGTAGATTTAAAATGCCGAGTTATTTCTTTACATGATTGATAGTATTGTTGTTATGTTGTAGGTATTCATACCCGTTTGACCTCGTAATCCGTAACGTATGTGCTGTCTTCCATATTATGTCCCAAATTTTTTTGCTTATTTGTTATTTATTTATATATTATAAATTGAGTACAATTCAAATATTGTATCTTTCTAACTTTAATTTTGTTTTTTCTCATTTCTTAAATAAAAATACAAAAACAAAAAAAAAGACATCAACATATATACATTTAGTTTATCTCTATTTCAATTTAAATATACTTTATCCAAAAGTATTGAATTTTTTTTTTATTTCAAACCTTTAATTACTCAAAGTAATTTATAAATTCTTTTTGTGGCTTTATATCTTTTGCTTTTATTGCTTGAATAGTAGCATTTAGTGTTATATTATGGTGCGGGTTGTCATATTTATTTGTCTATAGTGACTCGCGGTCAAGTCTTTCCCACAGGTCAGGGTAATTTTGTCACGTTAATCATGATCTTTTCGACTAATCGATGCACAGTACACTATGTTAAAGACTATAACTATGACCTAACTATAACCTAACCTACTTAAACTATTTACACTTCCTAGCTACCTACTGTTAACTACTATTTACAGAATAATAGACACAACTAAAACTAGTTACTAGTTATAATTATTACTTAAACTACACTTCTTAACTACTAATTATTATTACTATTCACAAGGTAATTTACACTTCCTAATAACTATTTACACTACACTTTTTCACAATTTGTTTTTGGTTCCCGTTGTCTCCTTGATCCATCCGGTCCCGTTCCCCTGAAATCAACGCAAACACAATTAATAAATTATTATATACTACACTACTATTTACACGATAATTTACACTTTCATTTTACATTTTTCAGTCAACAATTTTATTTAACACACTTCATTTCACAGTTTCCAATTTACACTATTTACATTATACACACATTACACATCATCATCATCAACATTTAACTTAATTATTATATTATTATTATATTATTATTATTTTACTTACCTGGTGAGTCCCGTTGGTCCCATGTCAGCTCCAGTCCAGTTCCCTTGCTTGCTGCTGTTCATGCTGCTGCCACGGCCACTGCCGTCTTCTGCCATCCCTTCCAGTTCACAGTGCGGAGGTTGAATTTCAACTTCAACTACTGCCGCCCTTCACCTTCAAACCTTGTCCCGGTCCACTTACAGTACCAGCTGATCCGTCCATCTGACCAACTCCATGGACTTGGACAGGGACCAGGGCCAGGTACTTTTCAGTTGACACTTTTTTTCTTAATTCCAATTTACCTTCGATCGTGATCAGACTTCCAGTTCTCCTACCTAACTTTTGACGCTCTATTCAGTGAGCTTAGTTTCCAGTTTGGAGTTTCATCTCCCTATGATTATTTTTTGAAATATTATTTTCATCTTGTGAATTCTCTTTGGAAATTCACTTTCTTTTATTTTAAATTGTCGAGAGTTTCTCCGATTCCTATTTTTTGTCTAACTACTTATATTATTATTTTATTTCATACTCACGAGTGTATTGTTTATTTTGAATTTCAAAATAATCCTGAGTGAATATAATAGTGAAATCCTCGGAGTCTCGGATATATATATCCAGACTATAAATTCATTTAGTAATTTCAGTTTTGATTTCATTATTTTCAATTTAATATTTTTCTCTCATTGTGTAACCTATGTTGAATGAAACTCCCCTAGTTTCACGTAACAGGTGTTTTTTCAAATAATGACATTTAGACGACGTCATTTATGGCCAATTCCTGTGTGTATACTGGTAAAAGTAGATTTTGAAGATATAAATCTACCAAATTTTGCATTAAGCACTAACAAGGATCCTTAAAATAGTGATTTTGTGATGACGACATTTATGAAGGATCCCTGTATGCATGCTGGAAAAAGACAGTGTTAGGGATATCCATTAATTTGATTTTTTAACTAAAGACAGAAGAGATTCCAATAATCCAAATAATTAAATGACGTCATTTTTAGATCAATCTTGCATGGCTCTTAACTTGTGTAACCCTTAAAGTTGAAATTTAATGTATAAATAAATTATGTTTAAGATTTACTGGACACCAAAAATTATGAACTGCTTGCCATTTGGTTAAAGTAGGTTCCTTAAAATTAAGAATTTAAATGACGCCATTGATGGTTGGTCATCAACTATTTATAGGCTTCGTTCGTATGTTCACAGCATAAAGTAAAAAAAGTTGGGGTAGATTTTCTAAAATGGAAATTTTTAACGACGTTATTTATAAACAGTCCCTTTCCTTCTACGATTGTATGTATGTTACAGCATAAAGTTAAAAAATCGTGAATCCCACCCGTTTTTCATTCCACGTTGAATATATCATGGTATAATGCAATTGGTTTTTGGCGACATTTCGTACTCGTTGCATGTAAGCATAGATTTTTCCGAGTGTGATTCAAATACAGGATAGCGAACCTAAAATATTAAGTTCGTATGCTTGACCAGCTTTAGGTACGGGCACAAATGACGACACCTAAATTTACCAAAATTATAAGCCTACCCACCAGCTTGTCAACTTTTTAAGCCTTGCTTAAATAGATGCCCTTACCGTGGAATGTAAAGTGACCCACCCGTAAGCAGCATAAACAACGCCATTTGTGTCTGACCCCTATCAGCCTTAACGTCACCGAAACAAAAAGCAGCCGGCTCTTTTGCAAGACACGAAACATTTTTTAGCTCAGGCCATTACTGACCCATTGCTGTTTACAGGACTCTAGGTGTCGCGTGGTCTATTCCAACCTTGGCTTCGAGGCTTTGAATTTTTGGGACGTATTTTACGATTGACCATAAATTTCCCTCCCCCCCCCCAACCTAAAAGGGATGATTTGTTAAGTAGGGGAGCATTAGTTTGCGGTTGATAGAGCATTAGGCATAAGAAATATTGATATTTTTATGATTCAGGCTTGTTTTAATTCTTCAAACCTCCCTCCCTTTAAGAGATAATAGGTGGGGTTGGGGTTGCAAGTATTTAAAGTTTTTTAAAGGTTTTAGCAAAGAAATTAAGATTTTTAGGACGTCATTTGTGGGTGACCCTAAGTACAACCTTCCTCTTTAAGCGGATACTTAGTGGGTGGGCGGTGCAAGTATTTAAAGTTTTTTAATGGTTTTAGCAAAAATAGTTGAAATTTTTGGGACGTCATTTGTAGGTTACCCAAAGTACACCCCTTTCCCTTAGGGGAGACTTTGTGGGTGTGGAGTGCAAGTATTTAAAGTTTTTTAATGGTTTTAGCAAGAAAATTAAGATTTTTGGGACGTCCTTTGTGAGTGACCCGAAGTACACCCCTCCCCTAAGGGGATATTTAGTGAGTAGAAGGTGCAAGTATTTAAAGTTTTTTAATGGTTTTAGCAAGAAAATTAAGATTTTAGGGACGTCATTTGTGGGTGACCCCAAGTACACCCCTTCCCCTTAGGGGATACTTTGTGGGTAGGGGGTGCAAGTATTTAAACTTCTTTAATGGTTTTAGGAAGAAAATTAAAATTTTTGGGACGTCATTTGTGATTGACCCCAAGTTCATTCCTTCCCTAAGGGGATACTTTGAGGGTGGGGGTGCAAGTATTTAAATTTTTTAAATGGTTTTAGCAAAAAAAATTAATATTTTAGGGACGTCATTTGTGGGTGACCCAAAGTACACCCCCTCCCCTTAGGGGATACTTTGTGGGTGCGGCTAACTTCTGCTGGAAACTTCTGCGGGTAGCCTGTTCCGATAAGTGGTGCATGCTGGTGCATTGACTGGCGCCTGTAACGGAACCAATTAGGTGGTGCATTTGGCTGGTGCAAAGGGGCAAATTGAAATTTCGACTGGTGCTTGTCTGGTCCCTTTAGCTGGTGCATTTGGCTAGTACAAAGGCAAATCACCCGTTTTTCTTCAATGCTTTTAGATTGCTAAAAAAGTTGGTCCAGTCAACTTGAACGGCGATATACCTATACCGCATGGCGATATATTTATAGCGCATTCGGACAGCAAAATAATATTTTATTATCTCACTATTTCACATTACACAGTATTATGTAATACACAAAAACATTACATTTAATATATTGTCACACTTTCCTTATGACACGTATGAAGGAAATAAGGAAAATAATTCTTTTATTCCCACTGCCACTATCCTACGTGGACATTTTATCCAACGTGGACATGGAGCGGAGCGACCACAATTTACTTCCTTTACTTCTTAAATTCTAGGAATATGGAACTAACTTTCCTCCTCTCCATAAACCTTACATTTCCTTCAGCGCCACACCTTATAATATAATCCTATTTTCCTCCCCAAAATTCTATCACACACAGAATATTGGAAATTATTATATTATGTCGAACTCAAACTAAAACACTAACACTTGTTCATCACAATTCGATCATTAAACACATCCTACTAAATTCTCTCTCAAAATCACATCGATCTCAAACTTTTATTTCATACAACATAAAAGTTCTCATCACCATTTACAGATAGACTCAACTCATACTCATCCTATATAATTAAGGAAAATTTCAGCGTATTTACTACAAAGATAGTAGATATCATTTCATGGTTCCCCGACTTATCTTACCCGGGTCTATTCTGCAGTTCTATTCTTTTTAAAATCCAAGCCATTTAACATTTCATAGTTTCTCGACGTATCACCTGGGTCTCTTCTGAAGTTTTATTGTTTTTCAAGACAAGCCGTTCATCAATTCAAGGCTCCAACAATTATCACGACTTGGTTTATCTTCCGTTTTTACCAATTAACTACAGTTTAGCTCAATTTTAAGCAACTTGCGCGCATTTTGAGCACTTCAGTTTCGAGTGGTTTCTTTTGCTACTTCAATCTACATATTCAAAAAAGTTATTTTTTGGTGTGGGAGATCCTGTATTTCAAGTGTTCACCTCATTTAAATAATTTCAAAGTGCTACTGAGAACAAAAACTATAAATTCAGTGCACTTAAAAACAGTTTTAAAAATTTTAAAAACATAATAAATAATATAAACTATCGCCATACCCAGTATATTTCATAAGTTTTAGTGCTCACATTGACTCTCACTTTGTGCGTGTGTACGAGATATATACACTCAACATCATTCAGTTCCTGGAACGGGTAGAGAACATCAAAACTCGAGCAAGCAGAGAGAGGGCCAACTGAGGAAAATTCCGAAATAACGTGGAAATTCTGAAGCAGAACTTTTTGAAAATACTTTTGGCCCATCCCATAAGGAAGTAAGCTGCAGCCCATCCCATTTCATCCTATCCTATGAGGAAGTGAAGGGCAGAATATTTCTGGACTAATGTGAAGGACGACAGGAGGGATATTATTGAACGAGATTTGACTTTGGAGTATACGCCAAAGCCATAACTCAAATTCGGTATCGACTAAAAAACGGTATGTACAATTTTTAGACAACTACATCTTTCATTTGCGTTGCGTACGGCCATATGTGATTGCATAAATTGAAAATACCTAGAATTGTTTGCGAATTTCAATATTTTCCTATCCTAAAAATATTTTATGTCTCATCCAACCGGGGCATAGAAAGCATTTTCCGAGAAACTGGTAAGGAATTAATTCTTGAAGGTACTCAATCCAGATATATCCTTTTGCACCCATACTATTTCCTAACCCATATGTACTAAAGTACATTCGATATATCCTTATATAAGAAATTGCGCATAGTTAGGTCATATATATAACATAACTCATAATACATAGGTATAATACAATTTATGAATCAAGGGACAAATTTTCATGATATAGCTACATATCATCTGACAACAAAGTCAGATTATCGAGTAGTGTCCTCTTCGCAAAAAGCATCCACATATGCAGTCTTAAACAACGGCAGGCCTTCTTACATACGGTCATCAAGCGAAAAAATATAGAAAGTTACAGAATCAACAAAGTCTAAAACAACGACAGGTCTACCTACAACGATCGTCCCAGGCATAAAGGACATTAGAGCTTATTTACAGCCCAGGTTTCTACAAAAACCAACCTTCAATACAAATGGGGGCATAAGCTAAATATTAATTAAGTTTAGAATAAGTAAGACTTCATAACTAGCATTACAGTGTGGGAGTATAATCAAATTAGTTACTTACAAATTAAGTAAAATATTAAAGCCTTCTCAATTACGACAACATTGAGTACGCAAGGATACAGCATACAGATAGCCACACCTAGTTTATTAGTGACTCATCAAATATATGTTTCTAGAAGCAACTATGAATCATGTATTATGTCACCAGGAAGTAACTCAATTATTAAAAGCCTAAGAAGTGATACAGTACAACATCACTCAATATAGCTAACCCAACGTCTACAGTCATACGTTGAGCTATAAAAGGGAAAATAATTATCACCATATTTCCTTCTGGTACTATACTCGTTACAGTACCAGGAAAATAATTAAGTATATATTAGATAAGACATAGTCATAGGATATATCCAGTGAACTTATATAAAATAAATATGATAAGTTATATTATATGCTAAGTATACTTACACATCAGAGCATACAGATATCAGTTCACAAAATACTGAATCTACTCATACAGCCAATCGTCGACGTATGTTGTCAGTCACCACAGTAAATAATTACAAAGGGACCACATACTAGCTAAGAAAAGTTTGACGACGTGGTTAAGGAAATTTCTAATAAATTTCAAAATTCCTTTCAATATTGTGCCACAGTAAGGACAATTAAAGGACAATCGGATTTGCAAGGAATTCATATACTTATACGAATTATTCACTATCATACGGCTACATCAACACTACAGTTTCACATTTTTGGACCAAGTTCCTGACCTAAACGTATCTTCATTTAAGGAAAACTTAAATTTCCTTGAATCTCTTTCGACATCAACTCATATCACAACTACCGACACCTCCACCACCTTCTGAACTTCCAGCAGGTGGAAACGGAGGGGGTGCCGGCCCTCCTATTAATATGGCGGCATTACATTTGCATAAGCATAATGCTCTCATTGACAGGATCCGCAACATTCAAATAAAGGTGGATCTTCACAACGGTTTGGTCACAAATTACCAAAACCACACTACAACAACCACACAGCCAGTACTACTTACTACAATCTCAGCTGGAGTCTACAATCAAGACTTACAACGTATAGCTCCTGAGATAGATGCTCAGAGGTTAAGTTGTTATCAAAACCATAAGAATGTAGCATCTGATGGCGCTACAGTAACTACTGAACTTACTGATGCACTGAGGACTCACGAAAACTTAGATGAAGCTTACACTAAGGTGAGAACTGAGTTGGGTATCATCATTCAAGCAGTAGCAGTTGTGACAACTGAGACAAAGATGAAAACTCCAAAATTGAGTCTACCCACTTTCAATGGTAGCTACAGTTTGTGGCCTACATTCAAATCTCAATTCACTTCTCTTGTCATCACCCCAACTCAATATGCTCCAGTGGATAAACTCAGATTATTACGTGATGCTCTCAAAGACAGTTCAGCTATGCAAGACATAGAAGACTTGGAAATTTCAAATGAAAACTGGCCAATAGCCTGGCAGAGGCTTGAAAAGCGGTATCATAGCCCGAGACAGTCTGCTACTACATCACTCAAACTCATGGTTAAAAGAGAACCTGCGAAAAAACAATCTGATGACCACATTTTTCGTTTGATTAATACCATAAGAACTGTTCGAGCTCAATTAATGCAACTCGACTTGGGAGATGTAAAACTCGATGAAGTTTTATTCGCCGATTACATCCTGTCTCATCTGGATCCAAGAACTCTGGCAGAATTCAATGCATCATTACCTGATGAAAAGATTCCACATTTGAATTATACTATTGATAAATTGGAAGCAATGGCAAAGAATATTGGTACATCCGAAGGTATGCGTGAAAATACTACCATCTCTACATCCACATCATCAAGCTCACGAAAAGATGCGCATGAAAAACGAAAATCGTCTCACCATACTGCTTCAAATGATTCAAATTCAAGTGATGCAAATTCTAGTAATTCATCATCCAGTTCAAATTCAAGTATCAATTCTGATGACTCAACAAGTAGTCAAGAAGCAGCATCAAGTCACTGCTCAAACAAAGTTCGAAAAAAGAAACATAAAGCTTCAGGTCGAAAACACGATGACAATTCCGAACAAGAGGACGAAGCTCTCCCTGCATCTCAAGTCAAACCCACACATTCGCATCAATTTGTATACAGTTGCAAATTGTGTGGCGGCACAGGACATAAACTCTTTGAATGTCCAACAATGCGGAGTTTTACATTACTACAACGAAACCGTTGGATTCAAGAAACAGGTAGATGTTACAACTGCCTGGGAGATCATTTGAGCAGTAACTGTACTTCTAAACAAAATTGTATGGTTTGCAACGACAGACATCACACAATTCTACATCCGCATGGTGACTCCGAAACAAATTCTGAGCCCGATCTTAACGATTCATATCAACCACAGATTGAGCACGTGCAAGCAAAAAATTCATTTAGCGTTCTTCCTACAGCTGAAGCTTACATTCTTCACAGTGGAAAAAGGACAAAAGCTAGAATTTTACTGGACACTGGTGCTGGCAGTAACTTCATTACGAAAAAGCTGATGACTTATTTGAAGTTACCAATTATCTCATCCAATCAGAAGTTCATCGTGGCTGGAGGCAAGAAGCTTTCATGTCATGGCAAGACAACACTTCAACTACAATCCAAATTTGATAACAATCACACTATGCAAGTTAAGGTTTACATTTTGGATCAAATCGCATCCCAAGTACCCTGCAGACCAATAAAATCAAAACAATGGGAACATTTAAAAGGCGTGCAACTTGCAGATTCGAAGTTTCACCAACCAGGGCCGATTGAAATTTTATTGGGAGCGGACATGATAAATCAAATTTGGAAAGCTCACAAAATTACTGGTGCCCCTGGGACCCCTAGTGGTTTTCTCACATCTTTGGGAATCGTAGTCATGGGAACTACCAAGAGTACCCAACAACACTCAGGTCAACTGAACGTAGCTACATTCAAACCTGCAATTGTTGATGCCGAACAGAAGCTGACTACTGTTTTACTCACGCCACAGAGTCATACCTACCCCATGGGAATCGCGGACACTAACAACAATGTGTCACTTACAGATAGGCGTTTTAAGATACTCAGTCTATTTGTAGAACTCCGAGGGATTCTACGTGTGGGAGGAAGGCTTGAAAACTCCAATCTGCCGTTTGCAACAAAGCATCCAGCTATCCATTCTGACAGTCAATCATTAATTCAAGCAATGATCTTATCTCAACAATATTATCTCTCTCATACTGCGACAACATCACTGATTGATCAAATATTTATCACTGAAGCCCGACCAATTTTACACACTGAAGTAGACATGGCAGGCCCATTGAGGGCACAGATTGGAAATATCAAAAGCATCAATACAGAGACAGATCGACTTGTACAAGTAGTTACTCTCGAAAAAGCAAATGAGTACAAACAAGTCAAATGGGAAGTACAGAAAACTGCGATAGAATCTACAACTTCTATTGCTAAAGTAGCCAAGCTACCCATTGCAGAGACGCAGAGCCAGAAGCCAAAAGCAAAGGAAAAACCGCCTGACCTACAGCTGCTAACTAATTACACGCAGAGGGTTTGTAAAATGACCTACGGCCAATGGACTCAATTCATATTGACACTCTCTGTTCTTGCTATTCAGACTGGCTACAGTTACTTCACTCCACTGAAATTACCCGAATATGAGACGCCAGATATGACGAAAGCCCGGAAGACTTATCAAAGTGAACTTCAACTACTTCTAGAAGGCTGGATTGCTGTCATCTGTGCTATTCTGGGGACAACTGCAAATCTATTCGCATTATATACTATTGGACAAGATCATGTTACAAGGAACAATCAGACAATTTGGTTTTTAATGAGACTTCACACATCAAATCTACTGACAATCATCTTCTATTCCTCCATCAAGGCATCGACGTCATTTACAACTGACCCACAACCTCATATAACGATTCATCACTTACCAAGGCATACAATACTAAAGATACTTGGAGTCTGGACATTCGGATTTTCTACTATGCTTCTGCCTCATACAGATTGGGGAACGCTAGGAAGGAAAACACCAAATGAAATGACTTGTACAATCATCCGGAATTTTACTACGAAGAACATCTCAACTGGACACTACACAAAAATTATTACAGTAATTTTTGTCAACAACCTAACGATGAAAGAAGGTTCAGCCGTAGGCAAGTCTACAATTCTCAACTGGAAGCCACCTGGAAATATTGCAATACAAGGGCAATATCATCTAACTGCTTCAACAGACATCGCCATTCTCTCAGCAATTGACATCCAACATCTTCAAACCTTGATGTCCTATGAAATTGGGAATACGGAGTCTGGATTTCATTTCTCTCAATTACCGGACTTGGACTTTCTCAAAATAAAATTTTCTGTGGACTAACATTCATATTCATCACAACACTCACCCCTCTCATTCATTTAGCAGCATCAATCCCATAATTAGAAAATAGTCTAATTGATGTTTCCCCTGCATCTCTGTCTCTCTCGCATTCCGATTATATACATGTATACTAATTGTTGATGTTTTGTTGATCTCTTTCCAGTCAATCAACGTGTGGGAGAATGAACGGCGATATACCTATACCGCATGGCGATATATTTATAGCGCATTCGGACAGCAAAATAATATTTTATTATCTCACTATTTCACATTACACAGTATTATGTAATACACAAAAACATTACATTTAATTTATTGTCACACTTTCCTTATGACACGTATGAAGGAAATAAGGAAAATAATTCTTTTATTCCCACTGCCACTATCCTACGTGGACATTTTATCCAACGTGGACATGGAGCGGAGCGACCACAATTTACTTCCTTTACTTCTTAAATTCTAGGAATATGGAACTAACTTTCCTCCTCTCCATAAACCTTACATTTCCTTCAGCGCCACACCTTATAATATAATCCTATTTTCCTCCCCAAAATTCTATCACACACAGAATATTGGAAATTATTATATTATGTCGAACTCAAACTAAAACACTAACACTTGTTCATCACAATTCGATCATTAAACACATCCTACTAAATTCTCTCTCAAAATCACATCGATCTCAAACTTTTATTTCATACAACATAAAAGTTCTCATCACCATTTACAGATAGACTCAACTCATACTCATCCTATATAATTAAGGAAAATTTCAGCGTATTTACTACAAAGATAGTAGATATCATTTCACAACTGTTAATTGTGAAAAACTGGTTAGTTCGCTCTCTCTTAAAAACAATAGGGCACTTTTCCCTCGCATTTGTGGCCATTTAAAAAATATTTGACTAACATCGCCTTAAAACTGTGACCTGTAGCGCATAAAGAACAGACAGACAGACAGACAGACGGACGGACATAGCCATTCCTATAGATGCTTAAGCTCAGCATCTATAAACGATAGAAAACTGAAAGACCATTTTCTACTACATTGTGATCCAAGGCTCTGTCTGCCAAGTTTGCGACTGGAATACATGCTCATTGGAAAGACATTACAAACTGACAAACCATAATAATGTTTCAATTTCAAATTCTGACAATGACGTTGACTCTTATAATTTTTTATTGCCAAAGGTTAATCAAAAATTGACGCAAAAAACGACGATGACAGCAAAGCCACGAACCAAGGCCAAAACAAAAAGGAATCATTAACAAACATGAAGAAAAATGATGTGCAATCAAAATAACTTGTTAGAAAAACAAATAATAATCAAACAAAAATTAATTTTGAAGTTTGCAGTTATATTAATTGATTTGTTTTAAGATTGGTTTAGACATTGCTATTTATTATTGAATTAATTATAATTGTGCATTTAAATTTAGGTTGCGATGTTTTAACAAGAAATATGAATTATGCGTCAAGTATTCAGAGAATTATTACCTGATGTTATAATTGTTGTACTTACTACTTACTAAATGTAAAAGTTTATTATTAAGAACTTAATTAAGCGGTTGCTACACCACTTTAAATCATGCTAAAGAATTCAGGATTTGCATGAAAATTAATGACATGGAAATGCTATAAAAAAATATATAACGTATGTAAGTTTTTCGATACACCAATAATTATAAATTACCTATTTGTATGTGCATAAGAATTTTACAATTACTATAGTGACTACATTACCTTCACTGCATTACTGTTGCACAGTATGGCATACAAATCTCGAATTTGAACAATTCAATGTGTACGCATTTGGCTTTTATTTTTCATTTTTTATAAATAACAATTGAACGTAGTTTAATAGGTTCACAACGTTTATGCCTGCAGAGAAAATTGAAATAGTTACTAGTGTCTAGTAGTGCGTAATGTAGTAGTTGTGTGGTTGTTTACTCTAGTTAATATAGTTAAGCTCTAAAGTAAATTAAAGTGATTTAACTATAGACATCTACTACAGGCATAAAGCAACCACTACTACCGCCAAAGTTGCTAAAGCTGTAGCTAATGAAAACACTACAGTTCACACACCAACACTAAAACCTGAAACGTTAAGTATCACTGTCACTGAAAGACAGCCACAATAACAAAACTTTTGTTGGTGTTACTACTACCCTACCTAATACCTAAAACCTACCACCTAATATTCAATGAAGTAATAAATATAAACCTACTAAAACTTTAAGGAGTGGCTAAATTAATTACGAAAACACACTAATTTAAAGAGTAAAGTTGGTCAACGGTTTGAAGTTACTAGCTGGACTAACACCAGTTTAGAATTTATGAAGTATGATTTTTTAAGTTTTCAGTTGGTCAGTTAACCAGTTCTGGAGAATTTAAGGACATTGTTAGTTCAAAATTTTATTATTACAACTGGCTTATTGGCTAAGTGTGTAGCAAATACATACACCATAGCCACAAATAGTGAAAATACCAATTCAAAAGTACAAACAAATGTGCGTATAAAAAATACGTAACAAAATTGAACATTTGAAACAATTACACTAACACCAACCTTCAGCTTAGTACTATAGTTAATTTTCGATTTACAAAGTCCTTTTTATAAATTATTGTAAATATATAAATGCAATGAAATTAAAATGATCAGCAATAAAACAGAAAAATGTGTGGAATTAGAAATTATAACACATCTGTTGCAAACGATATTAAAATCAACAACAGTAGGCAGTGCTAAGTAGTGGCAGGCGTTGTCTTGGATTTAGAACTGGAACCTGAACCGTCGAAGGTTGAACTTGAATCCAACAATATTAGTGCATATCAAAATGTGTCTTTCTTACTGTTTTCTCGTTCTTCAACACTATTTGCCTCAAACACATTTCATAGTATTGTTAGTAAAGATTTTGTACCACACAATCGACCGCAATCATCATTAAGTCTGGTTTTAGAGTCAAAGCTTAAAACCTACTAAAACTCAAAAATAGGAAATAAAAATGTAAAGCAAGTATGTGCAAATGTTATTCAGTCTTAACACTAGCTAGATCCTACAATCTCAACAAAATCTCTTGTATACAAGGCAGACTTAAGTAGCAGCAATTGTAGTATAAGTAATACTGCAGAGTCAGAAAATAGCTATTAGCTAAGTTTTAATGAATCCAGTGGACAGGGTGGATTATTTTTCAACTCACCAATTTCACTTTTACTAGTAACAGTTAGTAGTGCAAAATCTGATGCTACTCGCGAATTTACACTAGAGAGGGTTGGTGAAAATGCGAATGCAAAAAAAGCAGAAACAGAAACAACAAAATATTCTAATAGCGTACTTGTAATTCCGTATTTTCCAAACGAGACTCACCAAATAGACCTTGACCTTATTGGACTAGCAAATGCAAATACAAGAACAAATAAATTTGGAATTGGGATTATTGGGATTAAGACTAAGACCAAGACCCATAGTAGTGCTCTCATTGAAACTGAAACTGGCAGTACTGGCACTAGCTTTAGTTCCTTATTTAGCGGAACTGATTTTGGCATACATAATGTCAAGAATTAGCAAAGTAAAAACCAAAAAATGTAATATTTATTTATGTCTTTTTCTTTTTTGTTACTTTCTGTTGTAGAATGGATACAATATATACTGCTGGTATTAGTGTAACTAGTTTATGTTTTCTATTTTATATTTTATTGCAATAAACATAACATATAACGCCACGCAGCGGATAATCATGTTTGAGTTACAACAGATTTGGCTGCTCAAAGGTTATAGTTAAGAAATAAAACAACAACTGGTGGGCATGTAGTATAATAAAAATTTTAATGTTAGGAAAAGCTAAATAACCTTTAGGCTACAAAAAAATAACGGTTTGCTTTTTTGTGGGTTTGCTTGTTGGATTGATTACAACGTCTGGAAAGAAAAATGCAGTGAACATATTCGTTACTCATTGTTTTAACTGTCAAGGCAAGTGTGTTCGTCAACGAGTATTAATGGTATCTGATCAGCCTCTTACAATTATTTCCGAGGTTCTTTAGCCTAAATTCTAATAAGGATTAGTTTCGTATCCAAATTCTGACAATGTGCAACCAGCAAAAATGACACCATGCTCCTCGTTTACAGTTTTTAATGAGATTTAAGATCAGAAAATTAATATTCAAGATCAATTAGACCAAAACGTGGGTGGTAATGGTAATATCACACCGTTATATGACGTTAAGTCAGAAAAAAGTGATAAAACCACACAATCTGCCCTAGCAACAGCAACTGCAGCAACAACTACAAACGCCATAGCTGTATGAGTTTGAGTTTGAGTTTTTTTTTATAAACGTGTCCAGCTGTTCAATACAATTACTGATTTCAACTAAGGGACACACTATTACTAACTATAATATTATAAAATAATTTAATTTAAGCTTTATCAATATTCAGATTTACATGATTCCCACAATCCAATACGATCTTACCAACACACAAACAAATGATTTTTGGAAGTCTGTAAAAGAAGTGAGATTTTGGCATACAAGTTTTTACACACATTTCACATAACTTAGCTTAAAACTGCCAACAAGCCTCAATTTTAACTGGCATTCATCATTAACAGTACATTAACTATATTCAGGCAAATTACTCCTATTAGCTACTATGCGATGAATGGGCTGTAGGTCTAACCCCGCAATTAACAGCTGCAGATATTGACGATCAAGATACTGATGTGTTTTTAACTGCAAATAATGTTGATCAGGTTGATCTTGAGCCAAAATCCAAACCCACAAGTGTTCGTCACTGGCGTCGTCACCAGCCGCTTATAAATAAGAAGCGTCGTGTAACTGCAAAAAAGCAACCTATTCAAAATCAACAAATAAAAGCAATATTTATCTTAGACCCTTTGCCAACGTCAGCAAATGATTTAATTATGAAAGCTCAATTGCATCTTTAAGCAAATCATCGGTATCTGCGTTTGCAGTAATAGTAAGTAGTAGAACTGGAACCAAGATGAATTTCAAAATTTCAGAAGCTTGTGCAAGTTCTGAAACAGCCAAAGTCAAGTATGAAAATTTCAAAGATTTATACTGTACAGCGTCAAGTGAAGAAACAAATCCATAAGTAAGTTTTAACTTTGAACACAGTATTTGTTATTTATTAATTCAATGTTTGTTTTTGTTTTTACACTAACTGTAGGCTGTAGGCTGTAGGTGTGGGTGTGACTGGTCGAAAGGTCAAAGGTGTGATTATTTTGAAACAATACATTTCATGTTTATGTATATAGTAAGTGCTTCATTTATTTCAGCGATTGCAAACATACAGTGTACTTATAAGTCCTATTGGTTGATAAAGTTACGCGTTTGTAATTGTTTAATTAACTCAAGCTTGTTTTATTGCTTATTTTCTTACAGTTCATCAGTGCGAAACGTGTCACTTCAATGGTTCATCGGATGATTTGCAAGACCAAAAACTAAAGAAACACTTCCTAAAACATTATTAACCTGATCTATTTGTGTGTCAACATCAATTATGCAGTAAATTGTATAAAACTACAGCAAGTTTAAAGCGGCATCAAACTACTACAGCTCATAGACGTTTTGTAAATAATGCGGCGAAAAAAAGTTAAGCTGCTGAGAGGCTAAATTGACTTTATTGACTGTAACCTTGTTTGCTGATACCTGTATTTACTGCACTGACGCCACTGACAGTGCATAGATTTGAATAAGGTTTAATTATGTGATATAAGCAGTATTATAAAGTGTAAATAAATATTAATCACTGTAAAATAAATTAATACTAAAACTAAATAGTTATGATGAAACTGTAGCAACAACACTGCGTTATTCACTTTGTTAGATTTTAAGATAACATGGAGTGACAGTTGTGACAGTGATGTTCTGATTATTTTCTGATGTTAATATTTTCTAAACTATTTAAAAATCAGTTACCTAATTAGTGTCATATCAATTCATTTTATATCAAACTATCAGGCTATCTATCTTTAACCTACAGCCTAAATTTGCGTAATTGGGTTTTTTGTTTTTACTTTAAGTATTTATGATTTCTTTATTGTTATATTTAGCCTTTCGCTGCTGTTACTCATTAATTTTAGGTTAAAGGTAATTGTTTATCAATTAAGTTAAAGCTCATTAACAATTTGAAAAATCATTGACGCATTAGGTATGTTTTATACTCCAACACATTTACAACAGACAAAAATGAAACAAAATATAATATATTCAAAACTATGTGTGTTACAACACTTGTAGCTAATTACCTGAATACTTTCAATTAAAAATGAACTATGACTACGACTGTTTGTGTTTGTGCACAAAGCATATTTGTCAATGATATTCTACAACTTGCAGTTAATTGAAATATTTATTCTACATTTAAGGTTTTTGTTTGAGCATTTGTGCTGTTACCAAGAATTATTAAATAATTTCCATTTGTCAGAGTTTAACATTATTTTTAATTCATGATGAGGCAAAGCGTAAGTTAACTAGAAATACAGTTAAGTATAAACACATTTAATTAGGCATTAGTATTAGTAAAGACACGGTTTTAATTTTATTTAACCTTTTCTATTAATATCGTATTTATATCGCATATTTCATCTTAATCCTTTTCTAGCAAGTCTGTTTTAGCCAGTCTTTAAAGTGTTAGTTTCCAGTCACTTTAGATAATGGTGGTGGTCTCCCTCCGGTCTCAGACTCAGCTAAGTAATTATTTAGTAGTGTTAATCCTAATAAGTAAGTGTAATGTAAGTACGAATGCCCAGTGCCCAGATTAGTATTTTTCATGTGTAATATCATTGTGTACGATGATTTAATGGTTTGGGAATCACATGACTCTTTCACATTATTTAGTACGTAGCTTTAAATGATTTAAGATTTAATTTTTTCATTTTAGTCATTTCTGTTATAACGTCTAATAAGCACAGAATCTAGCAGAAAGATAATAGGTCAAACAGAAAGTAAGTGTTAGTTCAGAAAGTTAGCTTTCAAATTTTGCTGTAACATAACTGATAGTAGGTCAGAGATCTGAAAACTATAATATCATTAGCAAATTAGCACTCAACATAAGTAATAAATAATTTTATACTGTATGTTGTAGTGTAGTGCATGAATAAATAACACTGCCACATGCCACTGCCACTTCTGCCAGAGAACAGGAAATAGAGAACAGCGATTGAGCTATTAGGTGAATTAGTAAGACTAGTAACCTTTTAACTACTGACCTGACTTAATAAAATCTTTATACCTAATTCTTAATTATTGTTTGTGTTTGTATGTATTATGTACTTAAGTACTTAAGACTTTAGGAAGTACTATAAGTACTTGTACACTACTTACTGGCTGTAATCGATGATCGATTGACATATTGTTGTATTGTATTGTATTTGAAGGGATCGCACACAGTATGATACTGTGTGAAATGCCGCTCAGGCCACTGATAGGCCCATTGCAGACTCATCTTATACTATAGCTTTAATTTAGGCCTTACGCAAAACGACCTGTTGCCATGGTATAGGACAACAAGTCTTTCGGTGTAGCCAGTAGTAGTTGATCAGTTGTCAAGATGCATGCACCCAGATAAATGTTTCTGATCATAATGTATCTCGGACACAAAGGTGAAATAGCTAGTCTCATCCTGTGCATATGTGCCTGGAATCTTCCGTGACCAGTGAGTATTTCGACTAGCCATTTTAAATGTATGCGCGAATACCTTGTAAGCGAGTGATTTCCATACCAAGGTTTGTCTATCCATCGCTTAGATTGCGCACATGTAGTTATTTTGTCCCACCTATCTGTGTGTGCTTTCCTACCTCTAGAGCGGACAGCCATGTTAACCACAGATGTGGCGACAGTAATCGAATGCACTGCTTCTTGTGTGGGGACAATCGATTGACATAAGTATTGTTGGTTATGTATCCTTTGTATACATCATACAAGCAGCACAATTAATACCACAACAATAACTAATCAGATTGTTAAAAAGCCAGGGAAACATATAAGTTTTGTTTAGAATCATGAAAATCGCAGTAACAGGTAGAGTTTTTGTTCTATTTAAAAGTACGACACTTGTTTTATTTGTTTTTTCTTCGGTCTGATAGAAACAAAGTTGCCAGAGGAACAATTTGAACCTCAACAGTACCAAGGTGACGACGGTGACGATACTGACGCTTAAAAACTTTCTTTACACAGTTTCCGCTCACACAAATTTTTGTAGTTCATTCAAAGAATCCTCTTAATTATTAGGTCGTAAGGAGCCCGTACCAGCACCATTACTGCCACTACTAGTTGCACCTGCTTCACTTAAAACTACAAGTTCAACTGGCACTGTGACTGTTAGTACCTCAGCCTCAAACTCAAATAATTATGTATTGCGTTTTGCAACTGTGGAAGGAAAAAAAATTACTAATGATGTTGCGACATCCCAATTTTATCACCAAGATAGAACTGCAAGGACAAAAGATATAACTTCTGGATTGAAGTCAAAGCAGAAACAAATGTCATCCCAAGAGCCGGAGCCAAAATACAAATTCGCGTCTATAAAAGTTTTGGAAGCAGATCAACTCATTGCAAAAGCAAAGATAAATAAAATAGTTTCTAATGAAAGCCAAGGCACTGCAGCTACTTATAAGAGAACAGGAGCAAGAAAGCATTCTTTTTAGTGTAGTAATGTTATTGTTAGCAGTGTAAGTACTAGTACTACTAGTACTACTGGCCCTGGTTTTAGTTAGTGTTGAAACGGATGGTGTTGGTGGTGGTGCTGACTTTGACTTTATTACTTCAAGCTGCAGCTTAAAAGCACGCTCTTTAAATTCAGCTTCGACTTTATTTTTAACGCATTTGTCTACAAAGCGAAAGCAAATTACTACAGTAAATAATCTGAATGATAACAATGACATTACAATGAACAACGATGACCATGAAATAAATACACGGGCAACGCGGGGTAAGAACTACGATTCATATTTTAATACAATCGTCAACTGTAATAATACTAAACGAAGTAAGATTTTAGATTAAACACTAAACAAATATTTCATTATTAATTAAGTATTAAATTGGGTTGCTGCTATTTTGCCATTTACCTTGTGACGCAAATAGTCCATCGCAATAAAGCTACTATATCAAATCCACATATTCAATTTGTTACTCTTTTATTGTTTTTCATAGTCATCACGTGTAAGCTGTGTAAGATGAGCATCCAAGACATTACTGGAGTTGAAGTTAGGAAGATGATGCACATCAAAAAACATTTTTACCTAGAATTGGTCTACTGCACTCTTTGCAAGATGGATTATAAAACTCCTATTTCCCTTGAGCGTCATTGCAGATTGTCTTCTGCTCACGCAATCAAATCAAAATGGTACAGCATGACATGACACATTGAATAATTGTAAAATGACATGAATTTTAAATATAGTTTTGTATTTCTCTATACTCATATGAGGTTAGCCTAAATGAGGCTTAAGAATAGCATAATTTATGAATTTTTTAATCAGTATGTATATATAGACAGTAGCTTCTAACAACAACTAGTTAAGTATGGTATAGGACGCACAGGTAGCAGAAGGAAGAGGCAGCAGCAGTAGCAGTCAGCAGTAACAATGCAATACAACGACAGAAAAAATGAAACGTTTGTGTTAATACTTTAATAAATAACTGACAACTGCCAAGCTAACAAGCAAAGCTGGACCTGAAACCTGAAACTGGTTGGTAGTGTATGCTAATAAACTAAAGCTAGTATAAGTATAATTAACGTATAGAGTATAGTCAGTGTACTACTGCACTTCTACTTTCTTTGACACACTAGTAAAGTCAAAGAATTAGGGAATTAGCTTTAGATTTCAGCTAATAAAAATCAGATAATCCAGTTAAAGTAGTACTGACTGTACCGTTAAAATTAAATTCTTCAAGCTAACTTTACCTGAATAAACTAAATATTTATATTATTATTTAAATATTACTATATTTGTTTTAAATTTATGACTTTTTGCAAGTTTCTGGTAGAGATTTTTTTATAATTGCTGTTCCATGTTTTGAATTTTAACTTAGCTATAATTTGATATCAGTGTGTCATTTACATTACTATTCTATTTCGTTTTTAATTTAATATTTAGTATGCAGATTTGAATATCCGTACATGAACACCATGATGTAATGATAAATATAGTATGCATTAACACTGAAGTACAGAAACTAAAAATTAAATGTTTTTTATTACCATATCCAACGACTTTATTCTTTGTTATTAGTCAATTTTAAAGTATTAAATTCAAAATTTTAGTAAATAAATTGTCTTTGTAAATTGTAGTGAAGCCAATCTAACATTAAAATAACAAAGTACAATTAAAAGGTAAAAGTTTATTATTTTTAGATTTTGGTGTTTGTGCCAAACGCTAACGTCAGTCAAGTGAATTGTGTTTCTATTTATCAGATTTATAGAGACTTATTTATAAACAGAAATTTTGTTTATAGTTTATAAAGCAGTCATAGACAAACACTACAGATAATGATATTTCCAGTTTTTCAATACTGTTGTTACTGCTTTTTAGGTGTTTTATTGTCACGAAAAATAATAATATAAAAAATATTAACTGATATGTGTTTAAATTGTCTTGGTTTTCTTAAATTTCATGGTAATTGAATTATGTGACTAATAATTAGGCTACAAGTTTATTAGTAAATGTCACCATTACCGTCAGGCCCGGTAAGGCAGTCAGCAAGTGCTAGTGATTTTATTATTTAATTATAGTTTGCTCATAGCATCATTACCGTGGCATCAAAAATAGAAACTTAAAGCAAAGAGCAAAGCAGCTAGCAGCCAGCAGTATGCAGCTGATAATAAAAACAAATGGCAGAGACGGAGTGCATAAGCAGTTGGCTGTAATTTATTTACTTAATTAGTGGTAGCAAAATTAAGGACAAAAACTGCAAGTCGCAGTCGCAAGTAACATACCTTTAGACGCCTTTAGTATTATAAACAAACAAGTATAGGTATTTAGCACAGTAGGCAGTCCTGAATTACAGTATAATTAATTAATGTATAGTATTTTAGTGTTGATACTTCTACTTATGTATATCATTTTAGTGTTGATACTTCTACTTATGTATATCATTTTAGTGTTGATACTTCTACTTACTTACACAGGTTCAACACTTAATCACATTACCCCCTGCGTTCTAACATTTACTCATTCACTTGCTTTGACTTGCAGTACATTAAATCGCCTGCCTATACAATAAAAATAAAAATAATATTTTAAATACTTATTTGGACCTTGGCGTTTGACAATATTAAACATTACTAATTACTAGATACGTTAGAACTGAGTACCTATTGTTGATTTACTGGTTTGGTTTTTTTAAATCTAGAATCAAAGCTGAAAGTTAACAAATTAAAATGTATGCAATTAGTTTAAATTTAAATTTAGAAAAAAATTAAAAAAGCTATTTCAATTAATGCATGAATTATAAGAATGAACTAAAACAAGTTGTAACTTTGTAATGTTCTATTTCTAGTTCTGGTTATTTATGTAGCACACATTAATTGTGTATTGTAATTTAAATAATTGACTTTGGCTAGTGTCAATGCAGTGCCAGCTGCAAGGCCAGTGCTGCAGCATGTAACAGTAGTAACATTTATCACCTTGCGTGGTAGTAAGTACTGGTCTGCTGGTAGTCTAGTAACTCAAACTGGTAGTAGCAATGGCTTACTAAAGTGAGTAGTTAGTTTCCGTTTTTAGTTGTTTAGTCCCAAGTTTCAGTTTAAGTATGTCAGTTAGTCACTAGAACTGGCATTACTTCAGTACTAACTAGTACTACTAAGCAGCAGCTACAACTTGGCATTAACACTAACTTAAATTTACCCGAAGCTCCAAGCTATAGAATTCTCAAAAATACAACACTTGTGCATATATTTTAAAAACGTTTGCGTTTTGCATTAAATGAAACAATAAAATATATTTATTATAAATATATTATATAGGATTTTTTAAAGTCAGTACTCACATTACATTTAAATTTACTAGTATTTATTTTTTCGTTCTAAGTTAGTCTTCCAGTCTACGGTTTTTAGTGCAGTCTTTACTCTTCACTTCTTTAGTCAGTGGCGACCGTGGGTGCATTAGTGGTGTTGCAACATCTACACTTTAATTACAGCGTGATTATTTACAACTTTACTTTTACTGTAATGTAATGTAATTGCTTTATTGTCAAGCTCTTCAGCGTAATCGCTGATTTCCAGGAACAGACAGGTGTGGCAAGCTTACCCTGTACTAACACAGAGCCAAGTAAGCTTTAAAGGTCGTAGTCACCACACACGAGGAGAGGCGGGTGGTTAAGGATAATCTACCTCACGGTAGACCCCCAAGTGGAAATTGAACCCACGACCATCAGAAGAGAGCCTCGGCCCTTAGACCTCTGGACTACCTCGCCTCTCTTTACTTTTACTTTGCATTTTGAATTTTGAATTTTTCTACACTTCTTTTGATTTCACTGATTAGTATTATCTCACTTGCTGCAACGTACACGTGTACATCAGGATTGTGTTCTTTGGTCTCGAAGAGATTGCGTCGTTTATAATGCCATTCGAAGAGGTAAATTAAAATTTAACTATGAAGATAATATTAAACATTGTTTTACTCTTTTATGAATTATGTGAATATCTGTAGCAGCTTAAAGACTAATAGGCTAAATTATTTACTTGCTCACAGCACCCAGTTGGCTTTAGAGCACCATTTGCATCTTCACTGCAATTTCAAAATTTACAAGTTCTCGTTTACTGATAAAACAATTCTATGTCAGCATGGGCGATTCATACTATTTTATGGATTTTTAGTTAATTATTTTAATCAAGGCAACGACTCGTTTCATTCTGTATCTCAACCTAAAAGTTACTCAGCTGAGGTTGTATTTTATAACCACCAAGTAAGTTTTATATATTTGTGTTTTCCCAAGTCCACTTTCTACTACTTGTCAGCTAGTCTGCAGTCTTCAAAACCTGCATTGACCTGCAAGCATTACATAAAACTAAATCTTAATTTTCATGTGTATTCATTTATTTAACTGCGCAAACTGGGACTGGGACTGAAACTGGGACCGGAACCGCGTCTGATTCAGTTATTAACCTTGAAAATTAGGCAGTCGTCGAGGTTGCTCAGGCAGGTTTATTTCTCTATGTTGGAACTATATGTATATGGCCAACATCAATCACACGCTTTATTGAAGTATTGTTGGCCGTTGGTTGTAATCCATCACGTGTATCGGTAATAAGCCCAATGTCGTTTGCATTATATGATCATATGTTTGGATCCCTAACATCAACTGAGACTGCAGCAGGACAAAAACTTCGATTTTGGTCTAATAACAATAGTATTTTGACCGCGCACTTCATTTATACCAATGGAACTTCTTATATTGAAGAGTTTAGTGTATAGTCATAGTCATAGTTAAGATAGTTTAGGTTAATTGAAGTTAAGCATAGCTGCAAGCTGTGCTTAATTCTAAATAATTCAATATTCGTGCCCTGACTGAAAGTCTGAGACTGGGTCCTAATTGCTGATTCGTACCTACCCACCTTACACGTACACTTAAGACTTTCATTTACTGCTTTTCCTTATTATGTTTCAATATGGCCTTTTAATATGTACATATTAAATAAAGGTGTTTTAATAATATTCTAATTGCATAACACAATAATAATCATTTAGGTTGAAAAAGTAAATTGAAACATTCCTACTTTAGTTTTAGGTTTTATTTCAGTTCTAGCTTTTTGTTTTATATTCGACAGTTATTTTGTAAAGTGTCACCTTTAACTTTATAATATAATTTTCAGGAACTTAATTTATTCAGTTTTTGTTTTGAATAATTCCTTCTAAAACACGTTTTTTACTCTCTTTTGGACTTTTTTTATGTGTTTTTTATATGAATTATATACGTTTATGAGCGTTAGCTAAATACACAATAAAGTCGAACTAATTAATTAGCATTAAAGCCCAAATTCAAATGTATAAGTTGTTGAAGCAAAATAGTAGACCTACTAAACTTAAATTGCATGTAACTAACTACTGACACTAACAACTAAAGGATACTAGCTACATCCACTGACTTACTACAAACAACACATAAATCATAAATTAGGTTCCGCAAAAGAAACCACAGTAATGAAGATTAAAAATTTGGTATAAACGGCGAACCATTTTTGTTCATCTGCTTATTAGTTCCTTTACTGTGTTATTACAATTTACAAAAAGGTTTGCTCCAACATCCAGTGTTGTACTAAAAAAACGAGGTAAAAAAGCAAGCAGTAGTAGCAGCAGTAGCTGTAAAAGTAGATACCAAAGGTTAGGTAAAGACTAACTACCTTCAGACTCGAACTCTGAGAAAGTTACTGTAACCGTCTTCCCAGCAGTTACTTGTTTTAAGGCTTTGAAATTATTCAAATCAAAAATTTAGTTGCAAACTAATCGAAAAAAAAAATAACGTAAACCTGTGATAGTTGTAGATTATGATTCAAGTTTCAGTTTCAGCTCTAGTGAAAGCTTGCTACTAGTTTAAAGGAAAGGGTTAAAATTTTGTTAAGATCTTCCAAGCCAAAATAGTAGTTTTACATCATTAAAAAATAACCACGAAGACAAAACCAATTTTTGAGCAGATTTCAAATCTGTTACAGTGTTTACCTAAATAGACCTAAACTATAAAAGACAGCTTTAACCTGGACTTTCTGCTAAAGCTGAAGCAGAAGCATCTAATTCTGAATTGTCAGATTCTCCTGCGTCAAACGTGCCAGTCGAAGTCGAGGTAGAAGAAGAAAATTTGTTTTTATGAGATCCGAAAGATGCTTTTTTTGAAATAGGGCCTTTACATACCCCACATCGTTCTGTAGTTTGACGGCGGTGCCTATTATTAAAAGGTAATTTGATTGTTATTTCGTTATTTAGATTAATTACTTGTTAAACAAACTTTAGGACAACTTTACGATTTTATGAAGTGTTTTAGTTAGGCTTGCTTGTTTAATTATAATAATCCTTTTAATTTTATATATTGTGATTATAATTTAAAATTCAAACATTGTTTTAATAATGAATATTTTGTTTTTATCTGTACTGGTGATAAATTCTTTGCACAACCGCTATCATCAAAGTCAAAAAAAAAGAACTAAACTCATCCTTTGATGAATCCGCGACTGTAGAAACATCAGGGGTAGGAATAAACCACAAAAGTATCAGAAGTATTGAAAATAGTGAAAGTGAAATTAGCTCAAACGTGGAACTAAACTTTTTAGGAACAACACCAAAACGAACTGGTGTTACATCTAAAAAAAGCTGTCGCAAGGTAAAATAAAACTTATCATTGTTTAAACCCGTTAGAATAACGATAAATAATAATAACCACTGTTCATAGAAGTTTAGTTCCAGTCTTGTCCTAGTATTATTGTTCAATGATAATTTAATTATTATATTTATAAATTTAATTTTAGGTGCCTGCTGGTCCGGCGGCTAGCCACATCTAGCTAAAAGAAAGAAAGTTGCTTGTATAGATATGGAAATTTATCCTGGCTTGAGCCAATATAATGAAAATTCTGATGATAATATTTCAAATAATTGTTTGTCTCCTCTGCAATTAAACTCCACGCCGTTGCTGCGGTTAAACGCATCCGGTTTTGCGGGTTCCGTTTCTCCTTGATTTACATTTCTAGCAAAGTCTACTCTGAATGTACGTCCAGAGTTTCGACTTCGGGGAAAAATCGCAACTCATTTTAATAATATCGAACACCGAGATGAAGTTATAACATGCTCAGGAATTTCAGAGCATCGATACGACGTGTCTTGCAAGCGTTGTCGAGCTGTGTCATACTACATACATACTACGTCCTATTCGAATTTGAAACGACATTTGTTGGTGAGTAGAGTTTTATGTCATGTTTATATTTAAGTTTTGTTTGGGTTTAATTACCGGTCTGATATAAATTCGAAATATACTAAAATTAAATTCTTGTTTTCATTCAATATTTCAGTTGCACCTTAGTATTAGGCGTCCTAGCCCTAAGCCAACACCGACACCGAAGTATTTAGCACCATATCATAAATCGCATCCTAAGCAGCTCCGATATGAGATGAACTGTCTGCAGTACACAGTGTTAAACAGTTTACCATTTCGAATGAGTAGATATGATGCCTTTTAAACGATTGTGTTAGATTTTGATGACAATATTTGAACAATTAGTGGAAAAACTTTTAGCAGACGAATGTTTTGTATCAGTGAACGGGTAATTGTAAAAATAGGCAATTATTATTTCAATTTTACACACTTACCTGTAGTAGCTAGTAGCTGTTAATCAATCTAAAAAGACAAATCGTTTAAGAATACTAAGAGCGTACTAGTTATGTTTTGCATTTTTGATTCACGTTGGCTTCCATTTTTAATCATGATTGTAAATAACTTGCAGAAAAATTCTAATATTTAATATATTTGTGTTTAGGCAATAGAAGACGATAAAAATTATCTTAAAAACGTACCCTTTGTAAGTATTTTTGTGAATGGGTGGACTAAAAAACGAAACAAAGGAGTAATTGCTGCTCAAGCAGTGTTTTGTACTTCCGATATGAAATGGGGTGTACGAATTATAGCATTAGAAGAATAAGGCGGTAGTCACACGGGCACAGCAATTCGAGACTGTGTCAACACTATGCTAAAAGTGCATAATCTTCTTGATAAGGTATGTCTCTATCATTTTACAACAAGTATCATATTCTTATAATAATTATACTGTTCACTGTCCTGTATTGTACGTATTCTGCACTTCTTATACTATGCATGAACTTTGTTTTGTACATGCACTGAATTAATTAAATTACGCATTCAACAATAGTTGGATTTTAATTTGCACAGGTAGCATCATTTGTGATCGATAACAGTAGTAACATGGTTGGTGCTTTCGACCACTTCACTTGTAGGAAGCCATTTGTGCACAGGGAGCCACTCCGTCCATTTGAAAAGTCTTATGGAACAAACCGATGTGTGGCTCATACATTACAGCGTTGTCAAGACTGCTAATTTAGTTCTTCGTCAAGAACGCAATGTTGTGTATTGCTAGAATCATGAAAACTACGGAAAAAATTACTAGAAGTTCAAACGGGTAGGGAATTTTCCAAGAAATCGGATACGTGGTGGAATTGTGAATACGACATAATTTGTCTGCTTGTGACTGTAAGTCGTCTTAATTTGTAGCACATTTTTTAATTATTTTAGCATCAAGATTTTATTATTTTATATAAAGGATAATTAAATTATGGTCGTGCAAATATTACCTGATAATATTGATGGTAGTGTTGCAACACCAAGTTTTATTACCTTTATATGTACATTGCTAAAATAGTTGTGCTTATAATGTTGTTTATTTATTTAATTCTAGGGGAAAATCTTTAATGCTGTGAGCAGCATAATTAACTACGCATTAACCACTAAAGACAGATCTTTCTTCTAGAACTGTATAACTAAGCCAGTAGTAATGCGATCAGAAGACTATTCGAATTTAAAGCAATATTGTTTTTTGTTGGAGCTGTTAGCTACAGCGACAGATAGACTTCAAGCAGACGGGTTTTAGCGCATTTAGTGTTGCGTGAACTCATTCGATGCTTTCAAAGTAAGTCTTTTATGAGTTAAATTCTCCATGTACAACGTTACATTATTATACTTATTATTAAAAGCTCTAAAAATTATTATTATTGTTTTTGGACAATTTTGTATTAACTTTTAATTTAAACTTCGAAATCAAAAAAGTTAAAATGGATTCACCCTAGAACAGTGTAGCATCCGCACTTATTGCCTAGTTTCTTCATCGTTTTTCATCCTGGTTGACAGACCCTATATTGGTAGTCGCAACTTTCATGAATCCATGGCGGAAACCACAGTTCTTTGATTTTATGCGCACTTGTAAGCAAGAAATTAAATTAAAATATACACTTAATTTAATCAATGCAATATAAATTATTAAACAGAAAAAATGAAATTTTTATTAGTAGGCAAACAGTGTTACAATTTTACTGTGTTTTTGTGTCTGTTAATTTAGAATTAAAAATATTTCAATAATTTGTATTTTGTACGTTGTATGTTTTTACAGTTAAGTATGATCTTAATCCCCCAATAATGGATAACTCAGACATTCTTAGACTACTGGAAGAATTTTCTATCCCCTCCAGCAAAGTAACTTTTAGCATCAATCAAGACGAATCATTGAAATCAAGGAATGATGCTTTAGATGTTTTAGCCTTGGTCTCTACCAAAAAAACAGCAGCGTCACCTTTAAATGGACCTATAGATAGGTCAGAATCTTTAAAGGCATACACACTTTTTTCACTTACAACGTGTGAATTGAATCTATCCACGTTCATACCAATACAAATTCTGAGTGCAAAATACCACCAATGGCATCAGGAACTTTACAACACGGACTGTCAGCAACAATAGCTTTAGAGATTACAGTTTTTGCCTTTCCTTGGATAATTAAAGCAGATGTGGGGTCGTTTTGGTAAGAACAAAAAGGTTTCTTTTTGCTATGTTAGCCAACTTGTTTCCTTGCGTGATGTCGCGTTCATCATCAACGGCTCCAGTAAGTCAATAATTGTTATTTAGTTATTTAAACTATCATAAACAAATCTCTCCTATTATTCTGTTTTTGAATTTCTACACCAACTTTGGGCAATACCTACAGGGGCCTAAAAAATAGTTGCACCTCATCTTAATAAACTGTTTAGATTGACTTATCAAAATTTTAAACACTGGAATTTAAGATTGTTACCTTATGACCTAATGACTTATAAATATATTAGCATTTTTATATTTTTATTGTAGGGACTAAAACATCTGTGATTTTGTTGATTTTTTCAGCTGGAGCGATTATTCTAAAAATAAAGCGAAGGAAGAGGTAAAACCAAATCTGAAGGAGTCACAAAAACATAAACAATATGAAACTGGATCAGAAGCTGAGGAACGTGATGATGATTCTGATGTCAAAGATTGTGTCAATCCAGATGCTTATGGTGATGGCATCCACACCAATAATTCAAGCTAATTAAACTAGTCAACATTTCTAGGCCAACGTTAAACTCAGCCATAGTAAGACAATCGGTCACTTTTAAGACATTAAATTAAAGTGACCGAGGAACGAAATGTACCTTTCTTTTTGTGCCTCAATTGAGCCTCTGTATTATTTAACATAGGCTCCTTTGGAGTCAGTCTCAAAAGTATAGAACAGACCGGGAGGCCGGTCGTGAACGAAAATAGCCAGGTCACTTGTGTTTTGTCTTACTATGAACTCAGCTAAGACTAACGTTGGAATCATCCACGTCTTCCAGTTTATTATTTCCAACTTTACTGTCCTCACGCAGCTCATTCTCATTACTCCGAGACAAGTTTATTGATTTTAAAACAGCGCTAAGACTCAACAATAAGGTTAAATGTCTTAGGCAGTAAAGAGTGTACTCACCTATTATAATGTATACTCTTGATATTTATTATTATAATGTAATCATCAAATAATTTTTTCATTTTAATTCTTAATCAACGTTTTAAAATTTTGACAACTCAAATTCATTTTTTATATTTTAATTTTCCGGTTTGTCGTTCTAGAAATAAACGTCAAACGTTTTCAATTTTAATTTTTTAAGCATAATTCTATACTTTTTTGCTTTTCTTGCTCGGTGGTTTTATTTCACTTTATCTTTAGTTTTATTAAATTAAGGTCTTAATATTTCTTTTGTGGTAATTTAGGCAATACAAGTATAATAAATGTGATAACTTATTGCAACGCAAATTAATTTTTAATTTTGGCTATGAAATTCATTATTTTTATTTAATTATACTTGTTCACAATTATAAAAACTTAATTATAGCTTTACATCTAATTTTATTATTTCGTAATTTAATTTAAAAGCGTCTAACAAGGGAACGACGCGACATGCAACACCCAGATATGACAGAAACCCAATTCAAAAAATCAGGCTACTTTTGTATGGCACAGATCTAAAGTAGCTTGAGTGCATTTTGCGTTGTTTGGTCATAGCGGCCCGCCAAAGTTTTAAAAAATTCAAATTTTGAAACTTTGCCGCCTTTTAACTTGAACAGTTTTTATCCGATTTTAATTAATTTTTTTGTGATCTTCAGCCTGTAATATAAAGCAAAACTTTAAAATTCAAAGTTTTTTAGTTTTTTGCAAAAAAAGTTTAAAAATTAGGTCTCAAAAATAAACATTTTATGTAATTTCTTTAAGAAATATGAAAATTTTTGAATTTCTGCAAATTAAAAAATGTTTTCATTAAAAACAGGCTGAGGATCACAAAAATCAAATTTCATCAAAATCAGATGAGAACTGTAGGAGTTTTGCGGCAAAGTTTTAAAATTTGAATTTTTTAAACTTTGGCGGGCCGCTGTGACCAAGCAACGCAAACTGCACTCGAGTTACTATTGGTCTGTACTATATAAAAGTAGCCTGATTTGTTGAAATGGGACTCTGTGATATCTGGGTGTTGCATGTCGCGTCATTTCCTTGTAAGTTTGAGGCTATACATACGGTCAGTCATTACTTATTTCTATTGCGGTGGTATTTTGATTTTTTATTTAAAGTTAATTTAATTGAATGTTATTCCAATGCATTTCAATTTAAAAATCAAAACACGGAACCTATGGGATTTAAGTATATTTTCTAATTTTGGTATAGATTTATTTAGTGATTTGGCATTTTAAATCATTGTTTATACACAATTATATATTAAACATAAAAATTCATACCAAATTTTTAATTTAACTACGGTTTTGCAATCATTTACCTTTATCAAATCATTTTACTATTTGTCTATTATTTTCTTAGTTTCATTTCATACTATTATTTAACTGTCATCAAATATTATTTATCACTGCATACTGCATAGCATTTAGTTTCAGCTACTGCTGGTAGCAGTGTAGTAGCAGACAGCAGGAGTAATAGCAAAATTGCAACAGCAGCAGTAGCAGTAACTGCAGGTACGCTGGAGTTTACACCGTCGGCACACACGGCTAGCAGTAAGTGTATTGTGTGTCAGTGTGTTTAGTAGTAGTGTGTAGTCGTTTAGTATGTCTTTGTATTATTCCTGCATGTATGCTTGTAAAATCCTATGCTAAGGATATATGTCAACGTAATTTGTAAACTTATGACAGTAGGGATCCCTAAAATGTTAAAATTTGTATCACGCCCTTGATAGACAAACCCTGCATGTATACCAGTAAAATCTTATGCTAAGGATATATCTCAACGTAATTTCTAAACTTATGACACTGAGGACCCTTTTAATAGTAAAATTTGTATGACGTCACTTATGCACGATCACTGCATGCATACTAGTAAAATCCTATGTTAAGGATATATGTCAATTTTATTTCTAAACTTATGACAGTGGGGATCCCTAAAATAGTAAAATTTGTGTGACGTCATTTATGCACGGGTTCTTCATGCTTACTAGTAAAATCCTATGTTAAGGATATATGTCAATTTAATATATAAACTAATACCTGCCTTGATATATACAAAGTTGCACTTGGGTAAGAATAAACGAGAAGTTCAAACTTTTATGTCATTCGGCCGCCAATCACTTGAATGTCTCATTAAATAATTTGATTGGTTGTTGGATGCCCATAGATTTTACACCCGGTGTGGTTAAACATACAAAAGTACATGGGAAAACATAGAGTCGGAGCGTATGTACGTAAATGTAACCTAAAGCGAGCTGAGACCTGTTTTTTAACCTCGCTCAAAATGAAGTGTAAAAAATTATGAGAGTTGGTCCATTTACCTGCTCATTCCAAAACACCTACTCCGTAGATCGTTACCAAAAACTATTCAGCTCATGTATATCGCATTTGTAAAAGTTTAAAATTTATTTGAATCCAATTAGTAGAAAAATGTGACCTGTGGCGTACAACAACGGAATGAAGGATATTACGACAGAAAAGAGGACAAACGGACTAAACCATTTTATAAGATGCTCCATGAGCTAAAGCTCAGCATCTTAAAATGAGAACAAGAAACTTACAAAAGTTCAAGTTACAAAGTACAAGATACTGAAGAATGAATGTTAAATCGTACAATTATGATTAAAATGATTAAATGCCAGAATGACTAAATACTGTGTCACAATACTCAAAACACTAGGTTACTAGAACTAGGAACTGAAAACTGGTAAATTCCATCTTTTTATCCTGCTGTGCTGCTTAGTGGCTTTATCTTTGACACAAATGCCACAGGCGACTGCGACTACGGTTTACTTTAAATCTAAACTAAAGTTAAAAAGTTAAAAGCACAATAATTAATAAGGTCTTGGTCTCGATACTGATTACTGTTACTAACTGATTCTGATTCTACTTCCACTGTTACTATCAAACACACTACAAACCAGTGTAAAATATTGAAATTGTCCAAGATACTTAAATATTGTAAGTAATTAGTACTTTAAAACTGTAATGCATTTGAATAATTATTTATCTTGTTATGATCATGAGACTGACACTGACTACTGACGGACAGCAGGAACTAAGCGTGCTTTGTTCTTGTTTCTTAAGTGAAGTGATGTCCGTTAGCGTCTACCAACGCTTGAGAGGTTCTTGAATATTTTTTTGTACACCAAACAGCTATATTGCAGGAGAAAGTAATGATTTCGAATATGATTTTGAAGACTTTTTTGAATCGGTGTGCAAACTTGAAACAACTCATCACATATCTTGCATTTTTACACTGTTTAAAGCAAAAAACAAAAAATATTGATGATTTAATAAAACTGATTATAACATAAGCATCAAACCAAAGAACATACAATGCGTTTTACAATTTTACACAAAAGTTTTGCAAGTATAAAATATTTACGCTTTACCCCTACGCTAATCATTTGTGCATTGTTTGGTAAGAGAAAAAACAGTGTTGAGTTTTAGATGTTACTAATAGAAAATCTTAAATAGTAGATTTAGATTGTCGTAAAACTTACTTTTAACCAAATCAGTAATCGTTGTAGTGAAAGATAATCAAAAAAACGGCTGCCTTAAACTTGTAGCATTTCTAATGCAGCACCCTTCTTTCATTTTCCCATCATATTATTGCCCTAACGATGCATCAATACACTTATTTTTGTTTAAGTGTTGACTTTGGATTTAGTTGTGGTGGTTGCTGCGCTTGTGATTGCTCTGGCTCGACTGGCTCTGGCCCATGCCCAGTGTTTTTGTTCAATAATGATTATGATGCTGCATCTAAAGCTATAGTTACATCCTTACCGTCGGCTGCCAATGCCACAGCTAGTGCATGCCAGTGCCTGCGCACTGGCATGTTTGCTTCCTTCTGCAGAAAGTAAGAGAAAAAACGTTATTAAGTCACTGTTGCCTAATTGCAATAGCCTTGCAGCTAAGTATACAAAATAATAATTTCTTATCATAATTTTAACATTTACGTAGCGCAAAGGAAAAAATATCCTACTCATAAATTTCAAGTATATGAATGATAATTATAAATCCTTATTGATCCTTTCAAAGCGATCATTAAAATATCATCTACTACTTTCGGCAGTATGCTAAATGATTTAGCCCACTCCTTAAAAAAACTTGTTGTGGTCCCACGTGCACCAATATAAAGTTCTATCACTCTTATACTACGCAGATCCCATTTTTCCAAGAAGTATTTAGCACAAGGTTTATAAATTTCTTTTTTCTCCTGGTCCACTTTTATCGCCTGTTCCTCAATGTCACAAAATTTAAACCGAACTAACCTAGTATTTCACGAGCCAGAGATTACGTGTCGATGGAATTGGAAGCATAGGAAGTTGATTGGGTATGTACATACTTCAAAATGCCGTGGAATGCAGTGGAAAGTTAGATGCTGTGGAATATTATTGAGTGCCGTGGAGACTGACTATTGCAGTATTATGAGGCAATACTATTTTCTATTCATTTTTGACCCAAACTTAAGAGCTTGTGATGGATTGATTGGCTTTGATGGATATTGCGAGGCAGCTTAAAATCAGGTACCGTCATTAAATGGAACCCGTTAAGTACCTATGTTTGTATGTAAACATTATTGAGTATGTATTCTGTACTAATGTTGTAGCGTTGAGAAAAATTATCATGTATATTATATTACATTATATGCATGTTACATAATTAAATGCACTTATTGCATTATTTTAATGTACGCACTTTTCTAAAATATTCAAATATTAACTGTAACAAAAATTGATTAATAATTATTTAATTTTAAATTTATTTGAAACAATCACAATTTAAAATCTCATAAATTTAAAAACAAGTAGCGGACACATTTCATGCTAGCATGTTCATTTGTTTATGTATGTGTCAGTATTCAGCATATTTACACTGTAGCGAGATGTTTATAGCAGAACGTCGATGTTTGAGTTCTGCTTCGAATAATATTCTAGAATATTCTGTATTATTGAGAAACACTGGGCAGAATTGGATGCACCTTGCAGCTCTTTGCACTGGAGAGTGCACTGAGCTTGGGTGACTATGTTACTGTTGATGTGCTTGACTTGCATATTATTAGGTAATTAACTGAACTTTCTGACCAAGGCAGGGCTGGAGCTTCAGTTGGGCCCAGTGAACTCCTGAAATCAAACTTTTGAGACCCATGGAGCGCTTAGCTTTAACTTTTTATGTACTGTGCTAAATATGTTAGCTTCCTATTGACAGGAGATGCTGAAAATGAGATATTTATAAATTTATTTATTTACTTATTCATTAAGTGGATTTGGCGTTAGCTCATACAACATTGTTAAGTTTTCCCAAAGTGGTTATTTACAAGTTGATTCAAAGATCCTTGGAAGTATCTAATATCTTGTCGATAAAACGTTTCTTGTGTGTCTTGCATAGATGTTTTGTATAAAGAAAGTGTTAAATGCTGCGTTTTAATAAAAAAATTTTTAATTCTTTTGTAGAGTATTAATATGTTCACATTGCATATTTTATTTCAGGTAGTAAATAAATAAATAGTTGCAATGAAAGAGTAATTAGTACATTGGCATAATAATAATCTTCAGGATAAAATAATATTTTGTAAATGTGCTATAATAATAAGTTATTCATCAAGTCGATTTGGCCGCAGCCCATACAACATTGGTAATTTACATTTGGTTTTGAAAGGATGTTGGTCCTTGGTTATATAAGATGTATAAGATATAAAGTATAAATTTACGTTAGTATTTTTTTGGGTTTGGTTTTGAGCATGCAAAGAAAACATAGACAAACACTAGCATGGTACAGGTTGAGCATTAAATGGGTCATGAAACATCGATTGCAATATGTTAATCTAACGAGCAATGTTTCAGACCCGATTCTCTAGAATTCCATCGAAATGTAGATACAGTGGAATCTCGATTTACCGGCCTCTGGATGGACCGGGTTTTTTTGGCCGGTTTAAAGTTGGGCTATTATACAGATACCGGCCGATGGCCATTATACAGATTATTTAAATGAATAAGTGAATTTAATCAAAGTCAGTATTAACTTGTGGTCTACACAACGATTTATATTCAATTTCAGTAAATACGAAGCACTTTTAAATCCTAATATAAATCTAAAACAAAACGAATATTATAAAACAACAGTTTTCATAAACAGTAACTTTCTTGTTGCCCGAATCAAATTAATAGCGTTTACGTATTGATTGAATCAAAGTATTTTGTGTGAGTATACAAATGAGGATATAAAAATTGAGTAGATATTGAAACTTTGTAGAAAAGCAGGATTGTAAACCTTTGGATCATACTATAACCAAACTTCAAAAGCTTAAATAATTATAATTACAATACCTTCAGCCAGTTCAATTGAAAGGCCAAAAGCAATCTTGTGCAAGTATTATAATAACAAATAAAAGATAAGAGTAATTCTAGTTCTTATGGATTGGTCCTAAAAGCTCAAGGTATCGTAAATTAAATAGTATATAGATGTTGTATGTCTGTCTTGTGGATAAATCTACAGCATAATCTTACTTATAATCAATGGCCGGTATAAAGGTATAAATACACATTGTAAAGTAGTTCTGGGGCCCAATTTTTTTGGCTGGTTTACCGAGTGTGCCATTACATCGAGAGCCGGTTTATCGGTGTATTTTAGCATTACAAGCATAGGCGTTTTGACGGGGATTTTTAAATTGGCCGGTAAATCAAGTTGGCCGGTGTTGGGCAGGCTGGTATTTAGAGATTCCACTGTATACGGATTCAGCATGTTTGACTGAGTATGGAAACCCCCCAAACATGTTCCGCATATACACGTTTTCATTTTCAAAAAAATTAAAAACGGATTTTCAAAATTTGCGAAATTCAAAAACGTTTTTTTCTTCTGGTATTTAACATGCAAATTTTTAAAAAACACGATACAAGGTATGGAAATTTTTCGATTTTCTTGAGAAATCAGGGTTTTCGAAATTTTCAATACAAATGTAAACCAATATGATTCGGTCCCTTCAAGAAAGTACTAATAATGCAAACAGGGCTATCTACTGTCATTTTTATCAATTTCAATGACATCGCATGTCATAATATGTAATACATAATTAGTTATCCTCAAAATCATATTATGTAATGCACGAATTCATCCACTTGCCTAAATCAATCGGGCACTTTGCGCCTGATTAGTCCACAATGGGACCGAAGTAGATGCTGAGCTTACAGCGAATTGGGTTGATCACAGGGGTGCTAGTCGTATTCGTATTAGTAGCAGTGCGCTCGGTGGCAGCAGCACATGTTCCGGTTAGCTAGGGTCATGCAGTGCCGATACCAGGGGGCTTATAAAGAACAGCGCCGGTACAAGTAGTATGGTATTATTGGTGATACGAGTGGGCGGGCACAAGTACGCTTGGCAAAAATAATGTCGATATTAGTAGACTGTGCAGTTTTTGCTGGTATCAGTTGGCAGAAAACAAGTTATATAAGTGGGCGTGGGAACAGCAACGGGGCTTCGATTTGGCTCAGTACGAGCTTCCTGGTACAAGTAGAAAGGGTTCGAGAATTACGGGTGTTCTTGGTACTATCTTTGGCTAATACAAAAAGGCAGAATAAAAACAACGTCTGTACGAGTGGGCTAGGTATGAATTTTGCTGGCGCCAGTACAAGTGGTGATGTCTTGATTGTCCTCGGCAAGAATAGCGCCGTTGTAATTGACCTAGGTACGAACTATGCTAATTAGTGAAGGCAGTGTACAAGGGGTGTAAATGTGAGTTAGTTTGGTAACATTAGTACAGCTATGAGTTAGCTGGGTACGAGTGGTTTTATTGCGAGTGGTGTCGGCACAAATGGGCTAAGTAGAAACAGTTCCGGTACTAGTATTTCCGGTTCTTTAAAAATATTTTAAGCAAAATCGTTTAAAAACTGACATGTTTTATACGACCTACAGACGGATGGACAAAATGACAGATGTCAAAAATTATTACAATGTATTCTGATAAGCTGAAGCTTAGCATCTAAATAGCCGTAGTGTAAACCAGGGCGTTTTTGGTTTACCGTTACACTCGTTATGCAAAGTGTGCTGTTGCTATTTAAGATTTTATCACTTGCCTGTTCAATACGTAATATATTGCTTGTACAGGGTGGGCCATTTATTACGGAAGATTCTAACAGGCTATAAAAGCCAAGTTTATTATTAGAATAAAACGAACAATACACCAATATAAAGACAATTTCTGGAAGATTTGTTTGACATCTTATTCATTTTAATCGGTTATGAATAAGTTACAATATGGCCTAACTAACAAAAATTACAGTTTTTAGATTTTTTTGACAATCATAAAATTGTTTTTTAAAAACTTTGATTTAAAATTAAAGCGTAGAAAAATGCAGACTTGAAACATTGGACTTCAAATTTCTGAACAAAAAAAGCCCTAGCAAACATTTAAAAAAAATATAATTTTGAAATTTGAGATTTTTTAATTTTTTAAATGTTTGCCAGATGTTTTTCTGTTGGGATATTTGAAGTCCAATGTTTCTAGTCAGCATTTTTCTACGCTTCAATTTTAAATTAAAGTTGCTAAAAACAGTTTTAGGATTGTCGAAAAAATCTAAAAACTGATTTTTGTTCGTTAGGCCATTTTGTAACTTATTCATAACCGATTAAAATGAATGAGGTGTCAAACAAATCTCCTAGAAATTGTCTTCATTTTGGTATATTGTTTGTTTTATTTGAATAATAAACTTGGCTTTTCTAGCCTGTTAGAATCTTCCGTAATAAATGGCCCACCCTGTATTTTCTGGAATTTTCTATTTTGTTTCAAACTTACCTAAGCGTTGAACAGCCTCCTCTCTTTTTGACGAAGTTACAAGAGGCTGAGTGGGCACACAAGCTGAAAGATTAACTTGTACTTCAGCGGCGCGCAAATTTAAAGAAAACATGTGTTACCGGCAATGTGTGTGAATACGTCATTCCGTTGCACACATTTGGGTACGTTAAAAATGGCGCCGTTCAATATAATATTGAGTTACTTGAAAAAAAATGTCACCTAACGTTAAAGATGGTCATATACGGAAAGCGTAAGAGGGCGGCAGCTTTGGTAGTGTGGGTGGATCAAAAAAAGTTGGTTTTTGGTGGCGTCGTTTACGTCATGCCCTTTCACCCGTTTTTTTCTCGTTTTATTCTATGCGTTATGACATGGGCCTATTTAACTGGTAATTGTGAAAAAATGGTCTGTATTAAGCAAGTTTAAAACACATTACAGACCTGCCTGCTCAAATTTGCGGTCGCTTAAGAATTTTACGAAAAAATTGGTTCAATACTGTGACCTTTAGAGTACGGTAAACCGGCAGACGGATCTGTTTTACAGTGCATTTGCGATAAACAATAGATACAAAGGTTAAAATGACTTTCGGCTAAAGAGGACCAACTCCCAAATTCCAATTTGGCTGAAAGTACAACTTTCAGCTGAAACCACCAAAGCCTAAAGTCCAGATCTTGACAGTAGTTCATCTCCTCTAAAAAATATTTTATTCTCCGGATGTATTGTAGGAGTTTTATAGCTTCTGTATGTAATTAGTTATTTATCGTTTTACTTTTTATGTGTATATTATAAGAGCGATAATGATATAAGCATTAGCCACAAAATGAGCGGACTTCAACTACAGTAAACGGTGGCTAGTGATGTTCGGTACTGAACCAAAGTATTTGGTGATTTTACTTTAATTTTAAAGTGTGTTCAACTTCACAATTTGTGAGTTGAAATGCCAGCATTAATTAGTCATATTTAATGTGTTTCCCAATATTAATATTAGTATAAAATTACCTCCTCGTTGGCATCAACCAAGATGTCACATATCTGTAAGTAAGTTCTAAAGAAATCATAATTTAGTCCTGACTTTCCTCATTCCTTACATTCTATGTATGTTTCGATCCGGCTCAGTTACTTATCAATATGTTAATTCGTACATTCTTCACATTTCCGACCAGTCAGCCTCATCCTTGAACTCATGTTAGTTCTTATATTATTTCTGATGCAATCTAAATTTACCATGCGGTCCAACCATGCCGACTTTTCTATTTCATCAGCCATGTGGCATGACCACGCTTTCAAGCTCTCATCGCCACAACTCAACCTAATATCTCAGACTCAATTCAACTGTCTTGCGGATCAGACTTACAAACTGATTCGCTTCACCTGTATCATTTACCACTTCTATTACAAACTATACACCAAAATTTACCTTCATCTTCTTATAGTTAAATAAATCTAATTTATTATTTTTATAGAAGTTGTTGGTTTCCTGTGTTGAGTCCACTGGTGGAATTATTATTATTTTCATCAGTTCATCTACTGCATAATCCAGATATTTAGAAGCTACTACAATTCTATTATTTATGGTTTTGCATCTACCTTCATTCACGGAATTTGGGACAACAGTTTTACGACCTGGAGTCTCTCATTTCCGCTTTTACACGAATTTGGGTTCGCCACCGAACAAGTGAACTTGTCAGAGTGGACTCATATAGGCTTAGCGGCGGACCCAGCATGGTTTTCTAGGAGAAAAGCTTAATGCCGACTGGTGCCGTCATTTTAAAAATGGCCACTTGTATCTCAACAACATTAAAAAATTTCTTTGTGGGGGGGATAAAGCCCCCTGGCCACCTTTCTGAATCCGCAGCTCTGTAGGCTCCATCCCGGTGTCCCGGTGTCAATACTTGTTGTAGTTTTGTTTTAGTTTTAGCAGTTATGGTTGTCAAGTGGAAGTACCCTGCAGGTTTTTTTTAGACGCGTACCTGCACTACTTGCACCCCGCTCATTCTTGTCAGTAAAACCCGTACCTGAGGAGTTTTTATTTTGGCCTTACTACACAAGCGTTTTTTTCTGTGATAAACTCAATTCGCTGTAAGCTCAGCATCTACTTCGGTCCCATTGTGGACTAATCAGGCGCAAAGTGCCCGATTGATTTAGGCAAGTGGATGAATTCGTGCATTACATAATATGATTTTGAGGATAACTAATTATGTATTACATATTATGACATGCGATGTCATTGAAATTGATAAAAATGACAGTAGATAGCCCTGTTTGCATTATTAGTACTTTCTTGAAGGGACCGAATCATATTGGTTTACATTTGTATTGAAAATTTCGAAAACCCTGATTTCTCAAGAAAATCGAAAAATTTCCATACCTTGTATCGTGTTTTTTAAAAATTTGCATGTTAAATACCATAAGTAAAAAACGTTTTTTAATTTCGCAAATTTTGAAAATCCGTTTTTAATTTTTTTGAAAATGAAAACGTGTATATGCGGAACATGTTTGGGGGGTTTCCATACTCAGTCAAACATGCTGAATCCGTATATCTACATTTCGATGGAATTCTAGAGAATCGGGTCTGAAACATCGCTTGTAAGTATTAATCACAAGAAACGAAAACCCTAAAGGTAGTAATGTAATATCAACAGTTGTCATTTTAGTATGTAAGATAGGTTGCAGGAAGGAAAGCGGGTGAGGTAGTTATTCTTTTTTGATACATGTGTAGTAAAAATTTCTGGTCCTTAGGGCTTCGTCTAAAAAGTTAAAGAGTTGTTCAAATCCTTTTGCATCTTGGTAGCAGCTAAATATTTCCAGAATGAGGTTTCTTTGGTTGGTCTTGTTTTACTTAGCGCTCCAAGAAATTTTGTTCTGGGTGATTGTAATGCGGGCAGTGAAGCAATATGTAAAACGTGTCTTTTGCTTCCACACCTTCTTTATACCATTGAGGTTGGTAACTTTTCCTCTGAGGAGGATTCTAGGAAGACCAGCTCTTAGGTATAGCATGAGTTTCACCGTGTTCCAGGTTAGGTTCATCTTAAAATAATCTGACCTTAAGGCGTGAGATTTCAGGGTTGCGCAGTGTATTAGTGTACTACAGCTTAGCATTCCTTGAACATCCTAGTTGATGCAGTAAAGTCGGTACTTTTCCAGAATCTCTCCTTCATGCTCTTTAATGTATTTACTGTTCAGGTTATGAAAAACTTCTATCAGAGATGCATCAGCAAAGACCTTTTTTGCTTGCAGCTTCCAGTTGTAGCAGGGATCAGTGGCTTTCACTTTCATTACCTCACCTCTTTGTAGTAGTTCTTAGTGATACTGTTTTCCTTAGAGTTAATATAATTAATAAACTAATTAATACTAATAATTAAGTAATTAACGTTAGTTCTAGCAAACACAAACTAAAATCATAACCAAACTTTGTGAATGGTAAAACTGTTTTTGCCGCTTTCAGTAAACATGATCAGAATGCATATAGAAAGATTTGAACATCCAAATTTACATTTTCTGCAAAAAGCCAAAACAAAAACAAATAAAATTCAGCTTCGGGTTTAGCTTTCTCTAAAAATTCCGATTCATAATAAAATTAAACCTACAGATTTTTTAAATTTTAGATTTACATTTTGATTTAGCTTAACAAAACAATCAGCTTAATTCAGCTTTCAGATTCAGATTAAGCCTAAGCTCGCCATTGTTGCATGTAAACTCTATAGTTGCTGTACACACGTGTTTAGCTTGTGGTCAGCAGCATTTAGTTAAAACGGATATTAAAGTGTATTTACAATTTTTCAACAGTATTTTCTCCATCACTCACTTTAACGTTGTTGATAATGATGTTGCAAACTCCTGTTTTCTATATCGTAATATACAATTTAATGATGGATGCCCTCTTGCTTTAAAATAATTCTGCAACGAAAACAATTACTAAGTTCAAACAAACGTGTTTTTTTAGATTTTATACTCAACATACTTTGTATGCAACAACAATTTTTTTTATATTACATTTTTTGTATTATAATTCTTGGTTTGACAAGAATGGCAACTTGTTTATATTTATAATTAGTTGTCTATTAGTTGTGACACATTTAGCCTGCGTGGGCCTTCCCTGGTATTCATGACACGCCTTAGTATAGCAAAGCATTAATAAACACGCCTTTTAAACAGCTATTAGGTAGTCAATTGAAAATTTTACGTAAAGCGCGGATGGCCGTGGATATCTACGGTAGCCGAACTACCACGGTAGGCACCGTCTTGATTGTTTAAACACGTTAAATATTTTTACTTACTGAGTTCTACCTTTGCAGTTATGTTTATGCTCAATCACTGTAAATTCCAATATTGTCGCCCAAGAATCAAATAATTATCTGTATTTTTAATTAAAAGCAAAATTCTCTATCCGGTACGAAAAGCTACTCTGACTATTTCAATTTTTCATGAGATACCATATATATAAATGTGGCTTCACTAAATAAAAAATATATATTTTTACCACCTACTGTCATTACTGTGCGACTTGACCTGTGACGTCATTTAAAGACATTATCGGCATCGTATATATATAACGCCAGGGATTTATGAACTAATTAAAGGGGTCCTCCATTATTGACGATAACGGTAGTTGCAATCGTTCAAAGGGTCGTCTATAAAAAACGTCGAGGATCAAGATATTTAAACAGAAGGCGATATAGATAATGCGTGGCTATTGAATTGCCACGCATTACAAATCTTTTAACAAATGGTTATAGATAGGTTAAAACGTTACTTCCAGCAAACACAATCTAAAGTTACAACAAAAATCTGTAAATAGTAAAATCGTATTTGCCTTTTTCAGTAAACATGATCAGAATACATAAAAAAACATTTAAACGGACAAATTTACATTTCCTGCAATAAGCAAAAACGAAAACAAAAAACAATTCAGCTTACGGATTCAGGTTCGTGTAAAAAATCCAATTCAGGTTAGAATTAAACACGCAGATTGTTTTATCTTTAGATTTGAATTTTGATTCAGGTTAACAAAACATTCAGCCTAATTCAGCTTTCAGATTCTTTTCCATGTTTACCTTGTCAGATGTACAGCTATGGGTACCGGTTAGGTTCTAGTTTAAGATTTCATTAACAGTGTCTACAGTTTATTGTGTGCGCTTGCTGAGTTCTTTTGTGTTAAGTGTATTGTTACTGTCCATGTTATTTTGCTGCTTGCCTTCTTTCCTATGCTTCTTTTTATTTTCAAAGCGCTTCTTACTGAGTTCAACGTTGATGAATATTGGCTAACGACCTATGTTCTTCTATTGCTGTTGGCCTTAAAACCTGCAGCACTGTCCGTTCTTTTAAGAAAGGTGACTAACACAGTGCAGCTCTTTCCTTCTGCTTAAGTCCACAGGCGTCTTGTTAATTAGATGTGTGCGCTTGTCCTAAGGTCAAAGTGTATAAGTAGAGTAATTGTCTTGTTGATATCTTCTTTTGATTCTTTTCTCGGTTTCTTTATCTCTTTAGTTTCTTTAGTTTTACCCCTTCAATTTCCAGAAACGTGTTATGAGTCTGAAGACTGGTTATTGATTCTTCAAGCGTTTTGGTGCGTTAGAAAAGGTTTTTGTACAGCTGCCGTTGCTCCGCCAGTTTACTTTTAGTATCTTGTACATTTTCAAGAATGGTCTGAGTAGGTTTTTTAGGTCGTTTACAAAGTTTTCTTTAGCTTGGCTGTCAATTTGTTAGCCTAACTGGGCAAAGAGTTCTCTCATCTCTCTTGCCATCTCTTCACGTTTGGTATTATTTGTATTGTCTGTAATTCAAGGAGATGACTCTGTGCTGTTACGGCCCTTTTCGTGTGCTTCTCTAGACGTTGGGGTGTACTTTCATTGTTTTGTCGGGTTTCTTGAGGTAGTACTGGGCGTTTAGGAGATCTTTGTAGCCCTATCTACTATTCTGGATTTAGCTGTCTAGTGCCTGTCAGTCGGGTGTTATTTGATGTACCGTCGCTATTTATTCTGCGTTGCACTCGCCCCAGAAGTCGAGTGCAATGTTGCTTCGCACCGTTGTATGCTCTTTTTCTAATAAAGCACTCCTGAGATCACAAACTATGACCTAAAATGAAGTAGGACGTTGCTATGCACCGTCGTATACTCCAGAAACAGCAGATATTATGTAATTCTGTAGGCTGTCGGCGGCTGAAGGTTATCTTACGACTCTATTACCATCGCCAATTAGTTGTTGCTTCGTTTATAGTCGGCGTCCCAAACTGCTTTGCTTCTGATGCCTGTTGTGTTTGTAACTCACTGCGATGTCCCTTGTTTTCGTGTTTTGCTCATGTTGTTTTGACAATTCAAGATCTACTATCTGGCATCCGAATAATTGACTCGAGAACTGCATTGCAGACTCTAGTAGAATGCCACTTTCCGGATGATCTTGACAGGGATACAACAACGGTAGATTACACAGTAAGTGACTTAAGCCTAATAGAGGAAATTGTCACTTCAGCAAAGCTGTGGGCTGCGGCCTTCAGTTTTAGTCCTTTTAAGGCACAAATGCCTGACGGCATAGCCCCAGTGCTATTGCAGAAAGGTTTAAGCGCATTCTATAATCATATGCTGGAATTATTCAAAGCTAGTTTTGCGACTGGCTATATTCCAAACATATAAAGGCAAGCTAAAATAATCTTTCTCCCAAAACCAGGCAGGTCGGACTGTGAATTGCACTCAGCATGGAGACCGATTCAACTAAACTCATTCATGCTAAAGACTATAGAGAGACTGATTGACAGAAATCTTAGAAGTCCGCAGCCTGTCAAGCACTTAGAGGCCAAGAATCAGTTTGCCTACTTAAAAGGCTCCTTAACCAAAGCGGCCATTCATAGGCTAGTTTCGTACATCGAAAAAGCCATAGATAACAAGGAATAATACTGGGTGTCTTTATTGACATAGAAGGTGCGTTTAAAAACCTCTATCATGGTGCAATCACCCAGGCACTAACTAAATTCAATATCAATCAAACTGTGATAAGATGGATAAGCTTCACGCTGGCAAAGAGAACTGCAACGGCTTCGGTGAATGGCATCTCCATTTCCAAAAATATTACTAGGGGCTGTGCGCAAGAAGGCGTGTTGTCGTCATTGCTTTGGAACCTGGTAAATGATGAGTTGCTAGTAAAACTCAAATCAATATCATCCCCACTATTACAAGCATTTGCAGATGATGGCTGCGTCCTACAAAGTGCTATTGACTCTAACGTAGTAGCGGACAGAATTTTAAAAAGCGTTAGGCTTATTGAAAACTCGTGCCCTACTAAGGTCCTAAATGCCAACTCAAGTAAGACAGATCTGGTACTGTTTGGGCACAAGAGGTCAGTCAAACTGAAACCTATTGTCCTAAACGGGGCAGTACTTCAACGTAAAGACGTGGTAAGGTAATTAGGTGTACTTATCGACAGTTAACTTCTTTGGACTAAGCACTGCTTAAGCATTGGCTTGAAAACCTCTACAGCGATGGGGCGATGCCGCAGGGCTTTAGGTAAGACCTGGGGCTTCACTCCCAAGATTGCTAAATGGGTCTACACAGCCGTAGTAAGACCCAAGATGGAATATGCTGTCATCAGCTGGTGAATAGCACTCAACAAACAGTGCTGTACAAATACACTAGACAAGGTACAAAGGCTAGCTTGTCTTTGCACAACCAGTGCCATGAAATTCACGCCAACGGCCAAATAGAATGCCTTATTGGGCTGCTACGCATTGATATCCACCTCATGGGTTTAACGCTAAAAACCAGACAGACGCTCATTGACCAACGCCATTGGCAAAACAACTCACTAAGTCAAGGTATCAAAAATCACGTAGGGCTAAGCAATAGTTGGGCAATAAATGTCCCAGTTCTCCAAATGCCCTCGGATAATGACATTACGCATGAGCTGTGCAGGACCCTAGTGGTACAGATTCAGAATAAAGCACTCTGGAAGCAAGATCTTTCAGCAGCGTACACGGGCATTGTATGCTTCACTGACAGCTCTAAAGATGGTGACAGCTCAGGCTGTGGCTGCCATATTGAGGATCGGGAGGACATAGAGAACGTACGTGTAATCTGTGAAATCTCCCAATCATTAGGCAAATACGCCACTGTCTACCAAGCCGAGGTGGTAGCAATCTCACTAGCAGCAAAAACGTTAATTTAACGTAGCTACAGTAACAAAACAATTACTATCTTTAGTGACAGTCAGAGCACCTTGAGATCTCTGACCAAACTAAATACAGACTCTAAGCTTCTCAAGGAGTGTTATAACGACTTGACAGAGCTGGCGACATCAAACGAGGTAAAACGTATCTGCATACTTGCTCACATGGGCTTTGAGGGTAATGAGTTTGCCGATCAACTAGCCCGTGGCGCGCACATGTTGACGGAAGGAGGTAAAAAGGCTCAAATGGGGCCTGAACCCATACTCCCTGTATCTAACAGCGTAAAACACAGCGAGATCCGCTTATGGCAGCGTACTCTACATCTGCGCAGGTGGGAAGAAAGGAAGTACTGCAAAATTGCTAAACTATTTTCTGTAAAGCCGAATTACGTAACCGGCTCAAACTCACTTGTGTCACTATCGAGGCAGGCAATGCAGTTACTGAAGTACACTTACTCGGGACACTGCCCGTTGCAAAAGCATCTCCACTGTATGGGCGTTGTAAATTCCCCGTGATGCCAAGAGTGTGGCGAGGAAGACAAAACGGTACTACATCATCTGGTAAGGTGTCGCATCTTTACATATCATCGCATGCAAAGTTTGAACTGGTTCTTTAGTCCCAGCAAGGACTCGCATGAAATAATCACAGAAGCCCCAAGGAAAGCCGTGTTAGCATATATTATTGCTACAGGTCGATTCGACAGGGGATATGTTAATTATTAAGTTAAGTCTTAATTAGGGATTGCAATGGGTCAGTAATGGCCTGCGCTAACTTGGTGCTTTTACGATAACGGTATTCAAGACCCTAAAGATACATACATGTTGATATAATGTATTAAACTAAAAATCGACCGGGGGATCGAAGTAGATGCTGAGCTTACATCGAATAGTTGCTTTAATAAAGGAGTAGAACCCTATTGTGGTAACGCTGAAACTACGACAGCGCCTAACACCACTTTAGCTTCTACTTGAATTTCTAATTTGATAAAGTCGCAACAAATAACTGGGGGATTATTTAAATAATAATACTTAGATAAAGTCATTTATAAACGATCCGTGTATGTATTCTTGTAACACCCCTGCGTTCAAAGTATCTGTTTGCCTAATTTGTGAACAAATGCAGAGCGGAACCCCAAAATAGTGATATTTAGATGACGTCATTTATGGAAGATCCCAGTATAAATACTGGAGGCATTCCATAATATGGGTACCCGTTTACATCATTTTAAAACTAAAGACAGGCAGGATACTTGAAATAATAATATTTAAACAACGCCATCTATGAACGATTTCCCTATAAATACTAGAAAAATCATATGTTGAGGTCATACGTCCACCTCATTTCTGAACTAATTACAGTAGGGATCTCTAAAATAGTAAAATTTGAATGACGTCATTTACGGACGATCCCCGTATGTAAGCTTGAAAATTTAATGTTAAGTATATAAGTTAACTTAATTTTAGAACTAAAGACATGTGAATTTTTAAAACAGTATAATTTGCATGACGCCCTTTACAGACAAACCCTGCATGAATACTAGTAAAATCTTATGCTAAGGATATATTATGTCAACCGAATTTCTAAACTTATGACAGTAGGGATCCCTAAAATAGTAAAATTTGTGTGACGTCATTTATGGAAGACCCCTGCATGCATACCTGTAAAATCCTATGTCAAGGATATATGTCAACCGAAGTTTTATACTTATGACAGTGGGGATCCCTAAAATAGTAAAAATTGTATGAATACGAATACGAATTTATTCAATGTTCCACGGGTGTTACCCACAACATACACAGAATTTATAAGTTATATTGATAAGAGTACGATTAGTTTTATACATAACAGGATACATATCCCAATCATGTAAGATACATAACAAAATTGTGTTTTATTTTATAGTTTTTAATTATATTGTTTAATTTTCGAAGGGTCAGGCCAGAATTACAAGAATTGCAAACCTTATATATTTTTTAAGGATCTTCAAACGCGTCCATCATTTGTGACAACAGTAAAATTCGTATGACGTCATTTATCGACGATCCCTGCATGCATACTAGTAAAATCCTAGGTTAGGATATATGTATGTCGACCTAATACCTAGACTAATACCAGCGTTGATATACACAAAGTGGCACTTTCACTTGGGTAAGAATAAGCAAGAGAAGTTCAAACTTTTATGTCATTCGGCCGCCAATCACGTGAATGTCTCTATAAATAATGTGATTGGTTGTTGGATGCCCATAGATTTTACACCCGGTGTGTTTGAAGTTTGAACCAAGGCAAGTGCATGGAGGATTTGGAGCTAGCTTGATATGTATGTGGATGTAACTTAAAGCAAGATGAGACCTGGTTTTTCTCCTGGAAAAAAATAAAGTGTAAATAATTCTGAGAGTTGGTCCATTTAACTGCTAATTCCAAAACATTTAATAATTAGATCATAACCAAAAACTATACAGCTCATCTACATCGCATTTTTGAGAGTATAAAATTTATTTTAATCCAATCGGTTTAAAAATGTGACCTGTGGCGTCGGACAACGGAATGGAGGACAGGCAGAGAAAAAGGGGGACGGACGGACAAAACCATTTTATTAGATGCTCTATGAGCTAAAGCTCAGCATCTAAAAACCGGGAAAAACCTGTCAGAATTAAGGGTGTGTATGTATGTATGCATGCATGTATGTATGCATGCATGTATGTATGCATGTATTTCTTATTTATTATCCTATTTATTATTATTTTTTAATTATCACAAGACAATTTGAAATTTAATACAATACTTTTGTAGTGTGTTGCGATAATTTAATTTTTTAGGGGTGCGGGGGCGGAAGGTGTGGAGTTATTTCTAGGTTTTTTGAGCGCATGCGCAAGTAATACATACATGCATACATAATGCATGCATACATGCATACACACGCCTAATTCTTACGAGTTTTTCCCGGTTTTTAGTTATTTCTTCGTTTCCCAGTAAAGAGTTACTACTGATGAACACATTAAACACTACACAGGCCAATCATTAATATAGTCGTTTTTAGATGCTGAGCATCTATAGGAATGGCTATGTCCGTCTGTCTGTCCGTCTGTCGATGTGTGATTTTTTGTCGTGCTCCACAGGTCACAGTTTTCAATTTAATTTTTTCAAATAAATTTTAAATGATGGTGAATGCGATGGAATAGAACCCTATTGTTTTTGGAATTAAACGGATTTACCAGTTTTTCACAATTAACGATATAATGGACCAACTTTTTAGCATTAAAATGCATGCAGGAAAAACCGGTCTTTGGCAAGACTTTACATGCATTTCAATTTCAATACTTGCCACTGAAGCTAAGTAGATAGGTACATGCGCCGCACGTTCCATATACCTGACATTCAGTGGATATTCGTACTATAGAAAACTTCCGATTAACTTAGGATTTTACTAGTAGGGATGCAGGGATCGTCCATAAATTACGTCACACAAATGTTACAATTTTAGGGACCCCCACTGTTATAAGTTTAAAAATTAGCTTAAAATATATCCTTAGCATAGAATTTCACTAGTATGCATGCAGGGATCGCCCATAAATTACGTCATACAAATTTTACCTTTTTGGGATCCCCACTGTCAAAAGTTCAAAAATTAGGTTGACATGTATCCTTAACATAGGATTTTACTAGTGTGCATGCAGAGATCGTCCGTAAAGGACGTCATACAAATTTTAGCATTTTAGGGACTTCGACTGTCATTAGTTCAAAAATTAAAATTACGTAACACAAATTTTACCATTTTAGGGATCCCTACTGTCATTATTTCAGGAATAAGGTTGACATGTATCTCTAACATAGGATTTTACTATTATGTTTACAGGATTCGTCCCTGAATGACGTCATACAAATTTAACGATTTTAGTGCCCCCCACTGTCATTAGCTCGAAAATCAGGTTGACATATAACCTCAACATAGGATTTTACTAGTATGCATGCAGGGATCGTCCATAAATGACGTCATATAAATTTTACTATTTTAGAAATCCCCACTGTCATAAGGTTAGAAATAAGGTTGACATATATCCTTAGCATAAGATTTTACTATTACGCATGCAGGGTTTGTCTATAAAAGCGTCGCACAAATGTTACCATTTAAGAGATTTTCATGCTTTTAGTTCGAAAATTAAGTTAACCTATATCCTTAAAATTAAATTTTTGAAGCTTACGTACGGCGATCGTCCGTAAATGACGTCATTCAAATTTTACTGTTCTAGGGATCCCCACTGTAATTAGTTCAGAAATTAGGTGTGCGTTTGTCCTCAACATATGATTTTACTACTTAGATAGGGAGATCGTTCATAAATGGCGTTGCTTAAATATTACTATTTTAAGTACTCCGGCTGTCATAAGTTTTAAAATGAAGTAAACAGGTACCCATATTATGGAATGCTTCCAGTATTCATGCTGGGATCTTCCATATATGGCGTCATCTAAATACCACTATTTCAGGGATCTGCTCTGAATTTGTTTACGAATTAGGTAAACAGATACTTTGAACGCAGGATGTTGCAATAATACATACACGGATCGTTTATAAATGACTTTATCCAATTATTATTATTTGAATAATCCCAAAGTTATTTGTTACGAATTAATCAAATTAGAAATTCAAGTAGAAGCTAGAGTGGAATTAGGCGCTGTCGTAGTTTCAGCGTTGCCACACTAGAGTTCTACTCCTTTACTAAAGCAATTATTCGCTGTAAGCTCAGCATCTACTTCGGGCCCCCGGTCGACAAATCCGGCGCGAAGCGCCGGATTTTTGCATTATAAAATATACATGCCATTTTTAACCATAAGTCGGTTGGTAAGTTACAGTTTCCAGCTAACGACACCAATAATTATACTTGTCTTTCTGCCTGTTACATCTTACACTACGGGAGCGAGTTTGTCTTTAGCTATAGACTTCAATAGGTACTGAAGGACAGGTTTTAGCTGTGTACATTTCAAAGTTAATAGTTACTTTCAGATTACAGTTTATCCTATTACTTATTATTGACAATCTAATAATTGACTATTAACACGATACGTTTAATAGTAGATATGACGGTTATACATTCTGATCTGAAACTACATTAATTATTGTTGATTTCGACAGCATGCGAAAATTAGCAGGAAATAATTTTATAAGTTTAATAAGTTTTACATAACATAATTCAGAACATGTGAAAATAATGTATAATTTATGGGTAATTAGTTTAATATCAGAATTTGTAAAGCCGCGTGTGTCTGCCTAATTACTGTTGATTTTCAAATGTTCTGATTTATGTAAAACTATAATAAGTAGTACATAATTTTAACTCAGAATATACAATATACACAACTCACACTCACACTGCAGTCTACAACTAACTCACGCTGTTGGCATAGTCCTGGAAGACATTTCAAGTAAATAAATGAGACAATTGTCGATCATGATTTATATATGGGATTTTAAGTCAACAACAATAACCGCTATATCTCAGAGATTACTGCGATTAAAATAAAAAAATTACTTACCAATTAGCAACTCCACACCCACACACAAGAGACTGAAACGCACTTCTGGATGAAATGAACTCTAAAACGTTTTCCGTTGTATACCGCATGCTAGTAAAGGACAAGGGGTAGTTCAAAAAATTATGTCATTGGTAGAGTCAGTGGGTCTAGTCGGGTGCTTATGACATGCCATAATAATGATTACCATTTGTGCAATACTTAAGCGGATGAAAGGGGGTTCTAAAAATTGATTTTTTGATGAAATCATATATGGACGACCCTCAATGGCTATTTAAATTGTATGGATTGGATACAAATTGAAGCGTAGCACTCAAACTTTACAGCCTGGATGTTGACGAGAGATAAAGCTGTGGGCTTGGTATAGATAGGTTGTGGTTGTGATGAAATGCCAATCCACTCAGCAATTCAATGCAGCTGCTGCTGTCGCATGTTGGCTGCTATAAATGGCAATGGTTATTTGGATGGTATTGGCGGGGCAACCGAAAGTGATATCTGATAAAGCTGCCGTTTGTTTGCATGCCACATTTCGGTACCCCAGTAGATACGACAACTGGCTAGACAGAACCAAAAATAATAGGGTGTTTTACACACCCCTAATAATTATTGTTTAATCTCGGTTTTGATCTTCTTGGGTACGCTTGTCGTATTTGTAATTTAATTTAATTCCAAGTAAATAATTCCAGTTTTCGAAAAGAGAACAGTGTGGAGGCGCAAAAGGTGAAGTAACTGCAGACTAAAGTTCCACTTGCAAGTATATTGCATGATTTGTCCACTGTTTTCCGTGTCTTTGGATAGTTTTAGGGTTTGTATGGGTTGGTTGTAGTAGACTGCAAAAGAAATTGCAGAAATCTTCGATAATTTTTACTCATATTCCGGAGCCTAATTTTAAAGTTTATCGTAAATCTTTGACTTGATTGAGGCACAGTAGAAATTTATCTTTTTTGTGATTGTAAACACGGGTCCTAGGTCACACTTTTTCTCTATTTTTTCTATGAGAATCAAAAATTTCTTTTCCTGTTTAAAAGAGAGTGAAGTTGTCAGTGAGCGGGAAACTAAGGATGAGATATATGTCTACGATATTTGTAAACGTAAAAATGTATATGCCTAAATGTGTACCTATACACTAAATTTAATTACCAGTATACCTTTATTAATATTGATTGTATTGCTGTATACTGTTGACGTATACAGTTGCTGGGGTAGGAACGCTAAAACAAAATAAAATTATATTTTAATATTGAGCTCAACTGGACACAATAAAGCAAACTTTCAGACCTTTATTATTATATTATATTATATTATATTATTATAATTATAGTTACTTTTTATGCATTTTTCATGCTTTATTTAAACTGACAAAAATAAAACACTTCCTATTTATTGCTGTCCTTAAACTGTTTAGCATTTGTTGCTATTTGAAACGCTAAAATTATATCAAAAACGTATTTACCTACTTTGCTTAACTTAAGAAATAAAATTAGTTACTTGTTGACATTTTTATTACATTGTTTTTTATAACGGTAATCGCTTAGTCTTGATCTGATTTCTCTGGTTAGGTAAAACCGCAGTCGTCTGTTAATCCTAAGTGACAGTTAAAATTTGATGTTAAAGGTGAAGTAAATTGTGTAAATATTTTTTTATAGTATCTTAATTCTTAGTTGTTCAATTGGTGCTTCAGATTCTGGTTTAAGTATGTTTATATCTTTAAGATATTATAACAGTGCTCTGCGTTTTTGTTCTTGTAGCTGTAAGCTTTTGTTGGTACCATTTATTTTGTTTAGTTCTTGAGCAGCCAGTTTTAAGTTTGTATTTGTCAGGTAAAAAACCAAGTCGTTTATTTTAACAAGTGTAAATATAATAGTTAATTAGCGAAATTCTGTAAGTACTTGTCAGACCGATTAGAATTATTTAACATGTTATAACTTTGAATCAGTTGATTAACTAAGAAACAAACTTGGACTGAATTGACGCTAAAATGTAAAGACTTTTGGTAAACAATCTTTTTGAATCTGCTTCTAAGTTCTTTAAACATAAACTTGATTGGTTTACAAGCAAAGTAGGGGAGACAGTTATTTATTTTGCAGCCAACAGAAGGATGATCCTTATGTTTATGTAAGATCTGAGCTGCCCGTTTAATAAAAGAAAGACTTTTAAATTGTAAAAAGGAAATTTTAGAATGCTTGGCGTCGCCAATTTTCGACCAAAATAATAGAATTTTGTCTTCATGCTAAAGTTGTAAACAACACGAGATATAAAAATTTTAGTTTCCATACAAATATTTAAGATCATGTAACAATTGCTGTTAATTAAGGCATCTCTTTAATCAAATATGCACCTAAGTGGTTCACTTGTTCCAAGTTGAATTTAAGGCTAATCGGGAACTAAATTACACTTTTGAGGCAAGCTATGGAAAATAATGTGATAAATTATAGTAACAACGATAATAATGTAAAAAACATTAATACAGTTCATACTTATCAAAATTTTAAATTGGCAAATGATCTGAACTTTGTCTGTCATAAGATACAAAAATTTGCTGTGAGAAACAAGCTATGGTTCAATTTTGTATGCTGACGAGAAACACGCACCAACGTATCTTTACGGATTTTCCCGCTGTATTTTTTTGAAAAGAGCATCCAAAATAACTTAGATTTGCTTAACAACATGGTGCGCTTCGTGAGTTTTTTTTGATAAAATTATTTTTTGAAAAAACGAAAAAGGCCTTAAATTGTATATGTCATGGTTTTTTCATCCACATTATTTAATTAAGAGCTCGTTACTATAGTATCAACAAAAAATTTGAAAAAAAAGAAATGTTCAAAATTTTCAAAATTATAATTTATTTGTATTTCTTACACTTTTAAATGATTTTTTGCACAAAAATTAAAAAAAAAAATTTTCAAAATTTTGAATAAAATTAAATAATGTGGATGAAAAAACCATAACATATACAATTTAAGGCCTTTTTCGTTTTTTCGAAAAATAATTTTATCGAAAAAAACTCACGAAGCGCACCATGTTGTTAAGCAAATCTAAGTTATTTTGGATGCTCTTTTCAAAACAAAATACGGCGGAAAAATCCGTGAGGATACGTTGGTGCGTGTTGCTTGTGAGATGCAAAGATATACATGCAGCTGTGTTGGTCAAACTGCGAAAAACTAGGATTTCAGTTTGGCACGCACAAAAAGATTTGGGACGCATAGAAATGTCTTAAAAAAGGTATATAAACAAACTTAGACTCAATATAACGTCTCAATTAGAAATGTGCTAGCCAACATCAAAGATAGAAGTCAGTTCTGAAGCACAGTAAATTATTTATAGTTAAATCAAACAATTATGGCAGTCAGATAAATGAAGACAAATAGAATAAGTTTTACAGCAGCGGTATGCTACCTAGACATACAAGCAACATATCTTTTCATGGAGTAGGCGACGAATCAATAAATAAACACATGAATATGACGGGGCTAGCACTTTCAAATAGATAGTTAAAGAATAATAAATTCCTAGGTCTGGACAAAATAATAAATAAATCACTTAAGGGTTTGCCATACTGCTAGAGAATGCAACTACTTAACCTGCTTAACAAAGTCCTGTTGGAAGAACAATGCCCAGCTAGCTGGTCAGAAATTAAAATTGTGACGCTCTTTAAAGTAAATGACCAATGTAACCCAGCAATGTATAGAGGCATTTAATTGCTCACCTGTGTTCTGAAGTATTTTATCCAAATATTGTTGAAAAGACTTACCAAGTAGACAACTACTCATAATATACTTCCTAAATCACAAGCAGGATTCTAAAAAAATCCCTTATGCATGAATTAAGTGTTTAAGCTAGCAAAAATAGTCCACAACCACCTAAGCGTACTGGAAAGAAAGGTGTAGGCCCTGTTAGTCGACTACAAACGTGCCTTTGACTCTATTAACTATGACCTGCTGTGGGCCAAACTGTTCATACTAGGACTATCAGCAAAGCTGATGAAAGTTATAAAGAGCCTATTTAATAACGCGGTGCTGAAAGTTTGAACCGATCACAGACACACGTCTCCGTTAGAAGTCACCAAAGGTGTGTTACAGGGCGAGTTGTTATTACCTTTATTATTCTCTATTTTTATATTGAATAAAGATGAAAACATTGCGGCAACTAACACACAGGGGCTTAGTATTAACCAGAAAATTGCTATTTTCATGCTTTTGTACGCCGATGAAACAGTTATCTTTGCCTACTAAAAAGGGGTTTTCAAAAATAGAATAAAAACCCTTAAAAATTACTGTGGGAAAAATCAGCTAGCAATGTAAAAAAACAAAACATTGATATTTGCTAAGAGAAAAACATGAAAATGAACTTATCTTTCAGGTACAAAGAAAAAAAGTTAGTTAAAAAATATTTATACTTAGTTGTACTATTTATTTCGTAAGGTGTGTTATGTGATGCTGCAAAAAATTTCACCAACAAAGCGCTTAGAGGCAACAGTTGCCTATGAGACATTATAGGCACAAGCATGTCTGACTCGTCAGGATCAAAAATTACAAACTTGAACCAATTTACTTACTTACATTACCTATTTACTCTGGAGAATGTTTTTTAAATTACACAAAATCAGAAATAGATTATATTAGAGACCCAAAAATATTATAAATTGCAAAACAAGGGATAGGCAGTGGGCAATGCATTTTAACGGCAAACAATGTTATTGCAAACGATGTAAAGTACAAATCAGGATAAGATTTATCTAAACCTTGCAATTAAATTATTTCTAAGACATCAACAGTTTATATGCACAGAGTATAAAGCAGCTGATGCCAGTCTCAGACTACATATATTTGATGCAAAGAATTTAGAGTATTGATTGGACTGATCAATTATTAGGTACAGCAGATGGTAGCTATTGTTACGTTCTAGTCTGTGATTTGAAGTATCCTTTAGCTATACTACTTGAGACAAAAACTTGCCACTTGCTATGAAACAGCGTAAACCTGATATGGAGGATATAGTAGCACAGTATTATGTAAATAAACATGCAATAAATTCAATTTAACACTATGTATCCCACCGTTGGCTTATGTTACCACTGTATGATAAAACAAACTACAAATCTCATTTTCAAGCTTTAAATTATTATTGATCTAAAGGTATTCTTAAATTTACTTTGAGGCACGCTTTTAGCAACAGAGGTATTTCAAACCATTTATTGAATAAAATTTAGAAAACAGAAAAAAACTCTATTCAAACTGACCTAATAACAAGTTCCAACGTTTTATATGGTTAGACACTAGCCCAAGTACTTCAATTCGTCAAGGCTCAATTATACTTTAGTGCTGCGCTAACTGAAAAATCACTTGCAAATGTTAACTGTAATGACTTTAAAGGGGTTTCTAAAAATTTAAGCATAATCATTAAATACTTTGCAAAATATTAAACAAATTACCATTCCTGTGCCTGCTGAGCAATTTTAAACTTTGCAGAAATTCTTTTTTATAAGAATTTGGATTATTTGCGTGAAATATTTTATAATAGAGCCCATCTGGACTACCTACATACTGACAGATACAAAATTCATACTTTTGACGTGTTTATCACGTTTTGGGATGATATTAGCAATGCAAGATTTAAATTTGATTTTTGTAAAATTTTCCGTACCCATAAGTTTTTTCAAAACTTATAAAAATCAACACTAATTCTATATTTATGAAATTAAAATGAAAGTGGATATTTTAAAATTCAGAGCTTAAATGTAAAAAACGTTATATTATAAAGACTAAAATGTATGGTTTGTTATTTAATAATGATTTAAAACAAAACATTGTGAAAGTATTGCTGCAATTTGGTTGCAGCGTAAAAAAAAAATATAAGCAGATGTTAGGAAAATAAAAACTATGTACAATAGATGTAAATATAAAAGTTATATCTACTTTTGATTATTTTTTAAAAATCAAATTAGGTTAGCTTTCAGAAGTTTAGATTTATCTAAATTATTTCCAGATCCCAAAAATTGTAATAAAAGCCTACCTCTGGGCTACACTAATTTAGTTAGGAAAAAAACGTATTATGAAATTTTATAAATAGGCAGTGTTGATTAATAATCAAAGAGTTTTTCGGTTAAACGATACTAGTCTATCAAAATGTTAATTTTACATTTTTAAATTTTCAAATTTCAAAAACTTTAATTTGTGAACTTATGCGGTTTTGTCTAAAAATCAATAGCTTAATATAGGGTAAAAAGTCCGTGGCATGAAATTTTAATGGTGTTGAATAAAACTAAATTTATCATTCTTTGCATAAAAACATGTAAGCACGGCAATTGTCTTCTACAAACTATAAAAACAATTAAAAGCATATTCAAATCAAAAATTTATGTTTAAGGTGGACTTATCTCATTTTCTCAACTAATTTATTAGTCTTATCCCGTGTTGCCAAAAAACAAAATTTCAGCTATTTTTTAAAATAAAACATGTTGAACTATTAGGTTGACTATTCAACTAAGTAACATATCTAGTTGAATAAAACAAATAACACAAATAATAACTTATCTCGTTTTGCGAAAAAAAGCTTAATTGTAGTTGTAATTAAAATTTAAGAAGTAAATAAATATAACACAAATAGTTGTAGTTTAGAATAAAATGGCACACATTAATTAAATTATGTAACATTAAATACTTATGTAGTGTTTTGTAGTAAAGTAAGATGTACATATTTGAAAATAGTAGTGTAATAATAGTGTAGATGTAATTTTTTGTGAGTGTTAATTCGGACATACATAATTCGGTTCTAGCGTCTGCAGATTTTCTGCTCACTTGTTAATATTATGCGTACTTGTAAATAATATATTTATTACTTCTAAGTAAATTTTATGTAATACTGTCAATAGTATGTGTGGAAATCTGTATGTGCGAGTTGTATTAGTGAATTATACATGTAAATATTTGTCTTTATGCAATTGTGTATGTAAAAAAATTTAAAAAGCTAAACTTGTATATATGTATATGTTTAAACACTGTATTACAATTAACATTTACTCTGCACTTAAAAGCTTGCAAACATTACTAGCATACTTCAAAAACATACTCTGCGTCTCGCTGCACTTGCTAACCTGTTGTCCTTTGGCATTTTGCACTTGCATTAACGCTAATTTTATAAATTGTGGGTGATTCACAAACTATATAGTAAGACATATCACAAACAAACAACCAAACATATTTTTCATAGAGACCTTCAGGCCAATTGACTTTGAGGATTTAATAAAATGTATTTGTGCCACAACAGGCTAATTTTAGCTTGTCATCCTGGCCCTGTACCTTCAATTTTATATTTTTACTGGACCAAAAAACTAAGAACAAGCTTCAGTGTACGTTCGATCAATAATGTATTTTTACGCATATCAAGAGCATTCTAAGTAGCATATTTTTCCACTTGCTTTTCTTTCTGCAATGCTTATGGTCTCAAAGTGCACTATATTTTGTCCAGCTAAGCTCAATATTGAAATATTGCATTCATTTGTTCCAGTGTTTCTACCCCAGCAACTGTATGCGTCTACAGTATACAGCATTAAAATCAATAATTATCATCGCATACTGCTATTTAAAGGTAGTGTATAGGCACTCAGTTAGGCATTAGCATATACGTATACCTTAACATATCTCTTATACATATATCTCATTGTCAGCAGCTTTTGTCTATTGAAAGTACACATTTTTAGCACAGTACATCGTGAAATAAAGCTAAGAGCTCTATGGGTCTCAAAAGTTTGATTTTAGCAGTCCACTGGTCCCAACTGAAGCTCCAGCCCAGCCTTGGTCGGAGCGTTAAGCTAATTAGCTATTATTTTGCACGTCACGAACATCATTAGTAACATAGTCAACCCAGCTAAGTGAAATCTCCAGTGCTTAGGGCTGCAAAGTGCATCTAATTCAGCTTAGCGTTTCCTAATTATACAAAATGTTTTAAAATACTATTCAATTCAGAGCTCAAATATCGACGTACTGCTATAAACATCTCGCTACAGTGTAAATATGCTGAATACTGACACAAACATAAACAAATGAACATGCTAGCATGAAATGTTTCCGCTACTTTTTTTTAAATGTATAAGTTTTTAAATTGTGATTGTTTCAAATAAATTTAAAATTAAATATTTAATTATTAATTAATTTTAGTTTCAGGTAATATTTGAATATTTCAGATCAGTACGTATATTAAAATAATTCAATTAGGGCATTTAATTATGTGACGTGCATTTAATTTAATATAATATCAAGCTAATTGTACTAAACACTACAGAATTAGTACAGAATACATACTCAATAATGTTTACATACATACATAGCGGGTTCCATATAATGACAGTTAGTACCAAATATTAAGCTGCCTCGCACTATCCTTCCGATTCGATCCATCACAAGCTCTCAAGTACGAGTCAAAAATGAATAGACAATAGTATTGCCCTATAATACTGCACTATTCAGTCTTAACTGCATTCCACGGCATCCATTTCGCTACGGCAGTCTACAGGATTCCACAGCATTCAAATCTTCACGGTATTCCACAGCATCCAATTCTCCACTGCATTTCACGGCATTCCACGGCATTGCGAAGTATGTACATGCCCATTCAATTCCGTATGCTTCCAATATGCAATTTCCAATCCCATCAGCACGTAACCTCCCTCCCATGAAATACTTCGCAACTCCGTTCATTTATCTCTTTTTACATACCATATGATCCTGTTGCCATAGTAATCCGCCCTAACAATACAAATCGCCGCTCACTTTAAATTCTCTGTTTTAAAGATCATACATTGAACATCTACATACAATATTTTATAGTATATTATTACACATGATCAGCACTGGCAGACACATCTCAGCTGTTTTTTATATCCCAACACACGTTATTATGGGAACGCAGTCCAAACATTAGCACTGGCTCCGTTCTTCTCCACTTTTCCTCAATACTTTATAATGCCCATATACCAGCCACAGCAACACTATTCTACTCCAATAATACAAATTCAGCTCTTATTTCCTCCCATTTATCCCCATGACATTACCTTACAATGTATTTAAATGCCCATAGGCTTAGCAAGGTTCTGTCGATTCAATTCTTCCCCATGACATTACATTGAAATGCATTTAAATTTCCATAAGCTTAGCAAGGTTATCTGTCGTTTTCATTCATCACTATGACTTTACATTACAATGCAATTAAATGCCCATATATTCAGCAAGGTTAATTCTTGTTTCAATTCTACATGTCAGAATATGGCCAAGTATTAATCATGGCCCAGTCAGGCCTTGCATTGTCACACCGTGTCTCTGTCACCGACATAACCACTACTCTACCACTACTAACGTCGAAGTTATCGTTAAAATCTTCTTCATCATCTTCTCCATCTTTATGTTTTGCAGCGTGAAGTGACTGAATGTCGTCATCAGCGTAACTAAACTCCGTGTTTTGGTCCACTATCTCCGATTTATCACCACCGTCTTTGTATCTAGTTTTAGACCCAGACACTGAGATCTCGTCATTCATATTATTAGGAGGAGGAATGATGCTCATTTCACTTGGCGTGGGTTTTCTAACTAAAACCCGAAAATACCAAGTTTAAATTGCACAAAAACAAACTATTCAAGTTATTGTTCCTTTTAAAAAAAATTACCTACAACAATTTCAGCCTATCAGACAGGAAACTGAATTTGAGAATTGTTAAGACATCTACAACACTTAAACTTCGGATACTTTCTCACTTTTTTAATGTTAACTTGAACACAAAAAAAATAATACCACTCCAAGCACATGGTACATTCTAGCATGTCATGTTCTTTAGGGCCCACAAAAAACTCATGTTACTAAGAAATATTGTCCACCATAACTTTTAAAAGTTCCACTTTTGAAAATTTGCCCTATTGCAAATTATAGGGCTCTATCAAATGATACCTTTTTTTAAATCGGCAGCTTTAAACTCATGCGACTGGTGTTTTAAATGTTGTCGCGTTTCGTTTCGGGTAGGTTCATATTACTGTCGAGTCGGGTAAGTTCAGATCACTATCGGGTGGTCTTTGCCTTTGTATACATGCCGGGTGACGCAACATATCCTTCAGCGGATCTTGTGCTCAAGCTTGTTGACTATTGTTAAGTCAATAAGCTGCCTTTTATCATGCGTACCGAAGCTAACTCATACAACATGGTATAGGGCCGCACCGATACTAACTGCAGAAGTAAGACACTGTTCGATTATATAATGACTACTGATCCCTCGTTTTTTAATCAGGGTAGTGCTTCCACGTTTGTAGTAGCAAATAGGAGTGAGGTAATTGACATTACACTGGCTAATAAGCTAGCTGATGCATAGGTTAATGGATGGGCTGTTTCAGATGATAAATTAGGGTTTAATTACAGGTACATTCATTCGTTTCCGTGTCTCAGCTGGCTTGCCAGTAGCTGTTCGTAGTAGAAATATCAGAAACATGAATTGGAGCAAATACTCTGACTGTTTGAGGAAGAAAGTTTACATGGTTCCTTATAGGCAACTTCATAGTGTCAGTGACGATGATGCTGAGGCGGCTGCCATTAGGAAGGCCATGATGGACTCTCTTGATGAGGTATGTCCGCTTAAGACATATAGACAAAAGGACAGGGTGGCGTCTTGGTGGACAAATGAGCTCAAAGCTCTTCAAGTGGGTGTTACTACCCTCTTAAAGAGAGTAGGTCGTCATAGACGCGACCCTGTCACTTGGACGGAGGATAAGGAAGCTTGCAATGTTTATTTGTCTGCTGTGCGATGTACAGTCATGGACTGACTTTTGTGGTGGTGTAAGTAAGAATGAAGATGCTGTGAAGTTTCTGCGGGGTCTGGAGAGCAATGTGACCAGGACACCGGGGTCGATTCATGATGATGTAACAGATCGGTCTAAGACGTCAACGAATAAGACTCTGAATGTCCTCTTCGACATAACTTTCCGAGGCTAAATAGTAGAGAGCGACATATTATGGAACATAGTGAATTGCATGGCTGTTCAGGAAATGTCACTGAGAGAAAGGTGCAGAATGCTGTCTGACGTTTTAGTCTATACAAGTCTCCGGGGGCTGATGGTATTCAACCTGGGCTTTTGCAGAGGAGTTTACCGGTGATTTTAGGGCAGTTAGTTGCTCTCTATCAGGCTTACCTGGCATTAGGCACTGTACCGCTTTGCTAAAGGGTAGCAAGGGTAGTATTGCTACCTAAACAACGTAGTGGATACTACTATAAGGTCTTTTCGTGGAGGCCCATACAGCTAGCTCCTGTTGTGTTGAAGGTTCTGGAACGACTGGTGAATGGCACATCAGGACACCTGAGTTAAAGAGCAGGCTCAGGAATAATCATCAGTTTGCGTACTTAAGAAGTCTTTCCACGAATGCGGCTATTTATAGAATGGTAGCGTATTCAGAGAGGGCCCTGGAGTCGAAACTGACGGTTCTGGGTGTCTTTAGCAACAATAAAAGGGCCTTTAACAATTTAATATTCAGTGCCATAATTTCAGCATTAGTTAGGTTTGATATTTGCTCTTTGTTAAGATCGTGGATCAACTTTATTCTTACAAATAGGCAGTTGGTGTCTGAGATTGGAAGTTGTTCTAGGAAACAAACGGTGCAGGGAGGTTGTTCGCAAGGTGAGGTAATTTTACTCCTTCTGTGAAACTTAGTTATAGATGGTCTTCTGACTAGACTTAGGCAAAAGGCGTCGTCTTATCTGTCACAGGGGTATGCCGATGATACAGGGGTGCTTCAAACTGTTTAAGGTGCTCCGTACACTCATACACAGGGTCCCTGATGGTCTAGATTTTATCAAAGACTGATGTGTGAAGATAAAATTAAACCCTATTGCTGAGAAGACGGGGTTAATTCTGTTTACCAGAAATACCAGGCTTTGTCCTAATTCTGTCGAGTACAGGAGAGTGTAACTAAAGAATCGCCGATTAGTTAGGTACTTAGGCGTTGTACTGGACAAGCTCGTGACCTGGATGCCACACTGCAAGTCAGTGGAGGGCAAGTCGCAGGTTACCTTGGGCAGATGCAAACGCATGGTTGGTAGAAAATAGGGTCTATCTCTTAAAGTGGCTAGATGGACTAACACTGCCCTTGTCCGTCCAGTGGTAGAATATGAGGTTGTGGCTTGGGCTCCTGCAATGGAGAAAAGCTCGTACGTTAGTTTTTTGGGTAGGGTACAGCATTAAACGTGCTTTATGATTACAGGTGGGCTTCAATCGACGCCTTGAGCGGCGATAGAGTGTCTTATTGGCTTTACACCTCTTAGCATGTGTCTAAAGGCGGTAGCTGTTAGGTCAATGCATAGGCTAAAGACGAGGGATTTGTGGACGAAAAATTCTTGGTTTAGGGGCTCAGCCTACTGTGATCTGTGAGAGGTAGGGATCCTATGTTTCTATTATTCAGATGCCAGTTGTTTGGATGTTTAAGAGCCTAGAGAATTGGTAGTTCACTGTTAAACTTGGGTTGCGGGCAGATTGGGCTTGTGATTTATCCCTTTTAGGGGGTGGGGTAGTTTACTTTACTGATGGCTTACGTAATGGTTATAATGCTATATGTGGAGTTGTAATTAAAGACAGAAACCAGGGGGTGACTTCTATGGCTTTGGCTGTGTATCTTGATGCTGATGCCTCTGTATACTAGTGCGAGATCCTTCGTATCTCCTTGGCGGACCATTGGCTGCTAGAGAACAGCATTGAGGATTTACTGGTGAGAGTCAAAGATAGCAAGCTTAAGCCTAATCCGATTCTAAAAGCTGAATTAAGCTGAATGTTTTGTTATGGTAAATCCAAATCCAAATCCGAAAATAAAAACATCTGTAACCCTTATTTGAATCTGAACAGGAAATTTTACAGGAACCTGAATCCGTAAGCTTAATTGATTTTGGTTTTTCGTTTAGGCTTTTTGCGGGAAATGTCCATTTTTTCGTTTAAATTTTTCTATTTGTATTCTGATCTTGTTCACTGAATGCGGCAAATACAGTTTTAACATTTAAAGAGTTTTGTTGCAATTTTAGTTTTTAGTGTTTGCTGCAACTTACGTTTTTACCTATCTATAACCATTTGTTAAATGATGTCTAGTGCCATTTATTAGGCACGCATTATCTATATCGCGTACTGTTTAAATATCTTGATTGTCGACGTATGTTATGGACGACCTTTCGAACGATTGCAACTACCGTTATCGTTATAGACGACCTCTTTAATTTCTTGCTGTCTCCTTGACGTCATTTATGGACGATGCCATTATTGTCCTTAAATGACGTCGCAGGTCGGGTCACACAGTGATGACATTAAATGGGTAAAAATAAATATTTTTAATTTAGAGAAGATGATGAGAAAAGGGTAGTGTCATAGGGTCCTAACATGCAGTTGTTTCAATGACGTCATTTATGAATGGTCATAAACGTACTCAGGTTGGAACACTTAACCTCCTATAGTAATCATTAACATATCACTTTCGTGGTATTTTATGAAAATGAAGATAGTCAGAGTTGCTTATAGTACTGAATGGAAATAGCAAGTTTTGCTTATTATCGAAAATAGAGATAGTCATATTTAATTATTGGCCGACGATATTCAATGTTACAGTTATTTAGCATTACAATAACTGCAAAGGTAGAACCAAGTGAGTCAAATTATTTCACGGGTTCAAAAATACGAGACGGTGCCTACTGTGGTAATTCGGCTACCTTGGATATCCACGGCCAACCGCGCCTTACGTGAAATTTTCAATCGACTACCTATCAGCCGTTGAATAGGCATTAACTATAATAAAGAGAAAAAGATGAATGCGTCGTCATGTATGTATATTCCACACTAAACAACGACCACACTCAACAACTCGCTTGCATGCAGTGCGGAGTCTGCATATATTACGATTGACTTTTCTATTACAGCACAATCTATGCACCCAGGCAGTGTAGTACTGTATGATGTATGTATCTTATGGGTTCCATAACTGACACGCTCACAGATTCGTATGCGCCATTTCATAGCTCAGTCCATTACTTGAACTATTGCTGTCCCATTTATTCTAAGAATAATGTGTTATAAGGAATTTATACCTTGGACATACCCAATAAGTGGATTGCGTAAAGCCTTCCGTGAGTAGACCTTGGACATTCCTATTGAACTAGTTGCTAAGCCCTATACTGCGAGATACCTCCTAGGCTAATCCAGGGAGGTATTAAAATATAACAACTGAGTCCACTATGCCAGGAGCCCCGGTTGCGATGAATAATCCATGTAGCACAATCGGCTGAAGTTGATGCAAGTTTGCTTCTAGGAGCTCCTTGCACAACCGACAGATAATGCAAAGCGGTAGAGATTCCGAACGCATTTGGTTAATCCAGATTAAAAGGAATTCAGTGAAAAAGGTACTTCGAGCCTCGGGACTACCGAGCCCAGAGACTGATTTTGCCTATCTGCTTCTCCTCTACAACTGCCAATACCATGGAGTTCAAAGAAAATGCGACTGGTCGTCTCGAGCTTCACCGCTGAACTCTCTACTGTACGATGCTGTAGGTAATTTCTACGGTGTACTGAATATTATAAACAGATAGATATCTGCTTCGTCAACGTATGTGCACTCCACACAACAGATACCTGGCTTATGTCAAGGCGAGGACTCTGCACATATTACCTTTTGCATTTCCTTAACAGCAAGTACCTGGACCAAGAAGTGGTAGTAATTGGAATATTATAACACATAGATTTCCGGGTGTCGTATTTATTTTTCGTTTTTACAAAAGACCAGTTCCCATAACGATGATTGCATAAATGCTTGCATACGTAGATTTGATGTTGCACAGCATCATATATATCTTTTATACATTTTGTTTCCATAACAATAGTTACAGACGGGGATTTGATGTTGCGTTGTCTTAAAAATTATACGGCTGGCCAATTTAGATTTCATTTAGAAAAGCCGAATAAGCTATACAAATTACATAACTACTGGATTAATGGAGGGATTACTCAGTGTGATGTAGCATAGGGGTGTTTGGGGGATTAGTGGGGAGTGATTGGGGAATGGGGAGTGAGAAAGGCATGAAAATTGATACGGGCAAATATATGTATATATGCATTGCTCTTAAACGGCTCTAAAGTGTTCCGTTCTGGTTGTGTCATCTTTTCTGTATTTATATTTCTTAAATGACGCTAATAGAGATAATTAGATGGTAGTTGACTTTCATGCAGGATGTACTATTCAAATTCCAAACCCTCGGGCCCGTGCACAATTCTGACCCTGCGCCGTGTACTGCGGTACTGCAATATAGAACTGTTTTAAATGGACTAGCGTACTATTTTAATTCCAATCCTCTCAGACCTATTTGCTAATAAAGACCTGCACTATTATATGAAATACGGTATAGGTGCAGTGAATTCGGAACTTGTTTTCGCGAAGGGGGAGGGGGGGGGGGGGGTAATAGGGTACATTTTTACCCAGATGGGACAGGCCTGCGCTTTAAAATGTGGCGTCGCTGTCCACTTTGAAAAAACAAGACACCCCACGTTAAAGATAGCTATTTACGCATTGGTACGGGTGGGTCAAAAATTTTGGTAAATTTGGATGGCGCCATTTGTGTCAGCCTTCTGCCGTTCAGTGTTTTTAAACGACAGTGGAAAAATAATAGGTTATCTAAATGGGCTATGTACTTCGGGATGTTATTCAAATGATCTCAATCAAATTATCACATTTTAATGTTAACCCATTAAATTGGTTTCACTTATATTACGTAAGTGGTACGTCGTAATCCAAAGAATACATTTTTCCGGTTTTGACGATTACATTGAAATTGGACAGTGTGTGGAGTTGTTTTATATTAGTTTATTGTTGTTTTGCTTACTATGTTCAGTTTCTTCAAAACAGTAACATCCATGCACAAATGTGTGCTAATATATGCATTGCTCTTAAACGGCTCAAAAAGGTTGACAGTCATATTTTGTATTTCTGTTTTTTTATATCTGTATTACATGAGGAGATGATTATTATTGTTTTCATGAGTTTAGGGTGCTATATAATGTCCTGTGTTACTGACTGGAAGAGGTTCGTACAAAAACAAAAATTGAAATGTGTCTTTTACCTAAATTTTTAGCTTTTCTATTTTAAGAGAGACTGCATGAGATCTGACGGCAGAAAAAATATTAGCCCAATTTGGTCGGCGGTCATTGTGTCAACGTGCGAATTACCCTTAAAAATTCATTTTTTGAAACTGACCCGAAACCATAATTTTCTTCAGATATGCTTCAACATACCCGAATTCCAAACAATTTCTGCAACCAAACCAGCCCGAAGTGAGCAGGCGCAGTTTGCATAAAAACCGTAAATAGGCAATATTTGCAACTGGCCTTACCATTTGATTTTAGTTTTATCTTCTAATATGCTCGGAGATAACTTCGGATCTACTGCACTTTCCAGATGACCGTCCACAAAAATGGTCTAAATTTCTGCGGTTGTCTGGTCCTGGTCTCTTACAGCTTCCCATTTTTGTCTAGTGTAGTAAATGACCTTTTAAGTTTCTAAAGATTTGTATGAATAATAACGAATACTTAAAACACAATCCTTCCAGGCTACAGCGTCTTCTGTAAACGTGACCATTTGGTTTGTCATAATACAAATTCTGTGTATAACAAATCCAACTCTGTGGAACTACTGCAGACATAGTTCTACAGATATAAAAAAGTTTGATGGAAACCGACGAATAAAATAGATATTATAGTGTCTGCAAAGCTCAAAAACACGAAAGTACGAACTCCTTTGGTAGTGCCGGTAGTTGCAGCTGAGAGAAAATACTGGGTAAGTGATTGGGACATTTAAAGGGTGTGTAACTTGCACTTTTTACAACCTCCCGGTTTGTTCAACAGATACTACGCACTACTACTGGGGCTGTGTCCCTACACCATATCTGTACGCATTCATGGAGTGAACTGCAGAGATCGAACTCACAACTGCGTTCAACTCTCATTGAGTTCAGTGATAGTTTGCCGAATTGTGACAGTACTCAAATATTTGCCTGTTACTTCACTCGAACAATAGGCGCAAAAAATATTTAATAATATTGGGGGGGGGGGGAATAATGGGGACAGTAATTAAACGGGCTCAGAGATTTGAGACCGAGTTAGGTGGGGTCAAGATTAAAGAGACCAAATACTGTCAGCACCCATACGCTAAACTGGTACCTGTTACGGCTGTTACTAATATGACAAACTTGTATCTGGTACTGATACGACAAACTGAGAGTGGGGTGGAGAGGGGGGGGGGATATGTTGGTAGGGATGGGGAGTGATGTAGGGGGGGGGGGTGATTAATGCGAAAGGCGTGCAAATTGATACGGGCGGGCGTATGTAAATGTATGCATTGCTCTTAAACGGCTCAGAAGTTGCGAGTTTTGCAAAAAAAATTAAAATGCATAGGCAGATATGCAGAATGAAACGGAATTCGAACGAGCATATGTGACTGCCGTTATTACTGGCATATATGACAGGAATTATGTTGCAAATAATACGGCAATGTAGTTGTGATGGATTGTGATTGGTACTGGCAGATTGGCATTAATTCGCACTGTTTTGTACGGCCTTTCTTATTATGTATTGCATGCTTTTGATAATAATATTATAAAATATACAAATCTGTAAAAACATGTGTATACGTACGGAGTAGGTACTCATGTGGTTAGTAGTAGCTCCCTTTGAATTGGAAATTTGTGTTGTGCTTTATGAGAAGCATGAAAAAAGAGCAAGAAGGGACTCAGACGGAGGAAATCAAATAATTCAAGGAAACATATATCAAATACAGATAATGCACGTAGTAGGTAGAAAGTAGGTACCTGGTAGTTCGGTAGTAAGAAGGTGCTTAAAGCAAACGGAATTGAAAAAAATCAGAACTATCAGAAGGGTACTGTTGTACAATACTGTATTACAGTTTAAATAAAAACACGCTTGTACATAAAACGCGTAGCTAGGTATTCGAATATATATAGCAAGTGAACCTGCCTAAATTGGTAAATGTGAGGGTGCTGAAAGGACTGAATACTTGGCCAACTCTTCTATACAAAGCTGGATGTTTGTTGTGCTACATACCATGTGTGTGTGTGGGTGGAGCAGTAATACGTCTAAAAAACATGTACTCATGACACAAGTCTCTTTGGGGGTACTTAAAGTACCTACTGAGGGAGTTCGCAGGATCTCAAGTAGCTCGTCTTTGGTTTTGCTCGTTCTCTTATTTTCTTTATTTCCTCACTTACTTCTTGCTGTTGCTTCAGAATAGTTCAAATTAAAAGTCCTTATTTATTTAACTATGGCGTATGTGACTCAAGTAAATTGTGTGATCTGCAAACAGGATCTTTTTAAATGGAAAGTCATTAAAGAGAGTGAATATCTTCTACTCTGCAATTTGAAAAATAAAAAAAATGAAGACTTTGTGAAAAAACTTAATTCCTTGTGCTTTTTGAATAGTAAAGTAGAAAAATTTTTTAGTTGCCAAAACAATCACAAGTACCATGTGAAATGTCTGTACGAAAAAGTCACACAGTTGGACCAAGCCGGAAAGCTTGTTGACATTTGTCCTGTTTATTATTGTGACCAGACTTTAAATATTGACTTGCCGAACTTTGTGAATTTGTTCTCCGAGTACGAACTTCAGCATGTTCTGGCCAGTGAGCCCATCGAAGATCAGCATGAGGCAGCCCTACTTGCGATTACAGATGGATTTTTGCTATTTCGCCTATTCCAAGACATTCCTATGAGGCTTAAAGCAGCTATGGGAATTTTAGAGAAGCATTCTCTTGACGTTCATGCTATGGGGGACACAATTAAGTTCTTCGACACTCCAAGAAATAGTGCAGCGCTGACGCCTGCTGTAGAAGCAAGCTTATTAACAGCAAGCAGAAGCTCTCATTTAAATGGTAAATTTATTTATTTATTGAGTAGTTAATAATTAAAAGCGATTAGGCTAAAGTTATTTTGTATAGATTTAAAATTTGTGTGATAATTTAGGCGTGTGCAGCATGCTACAAAAAGGTAGATGTTTATATTTATGAATAAAATACCTATTTATATTTATTGCAGGAAGAGAACTGGCTATTTCAATTGTGCCTTTTACGAATAAAGAAGATCAGACGGGTGAAAAACGCGGAGGGAGCACAAGAAGAGGAAGAGGCAGACCGCGTGGAGGTAGACAAGACAGTTCAAGACAAAAGCCTGGGCCTGCTCCTGAACCTGACTGTAGCAGAGAGCCAGAGAATGATATGGAAGAAACTCAGAGCTCCGTTACGGTGGTGAAGAAAGTACATAAGTCTAGTGAAGATGCTAAGCTTGTGCAAGAAAAGAAAATGCAAATTGTAAAAAACTCAGCTAACGGGAATGTTTCCTTCCACACAACAAAGAGTTCAAAATTGACGAAACAGGACGTGGACCGATCAGATGAACATGGGACTTTCAACTTTTCCTATGGAGCTAGCTACAATGGTAATACTTAAAGCATAATGTTTAGATAGATTCGATTAAAGTGGGGTAGTAGTTGTAGATATATTTGTAATAAAATATAAATGTAGAATAAAAAATAAGAATGAGAGTGTAAATAACATTGTTTAATTTTAGACGAGCCAAAAGGACGCAGGGAAAGCCCACAGACTGAGGGACATACAAAATCAACCCCAACGTCAAAGTCTCCAGAAAAAATAAAGCCAGAAGAACAGAGAAGAAAATACTCCAGTGAGCGTGAGAAAAGGAGTAGTGGAAATTCAAGCAGTCTCGATAAAATTCAAAGAAGCTTATCTCAGCCTGTTGCGATAGCTCATTGCAGCACAAAGAAAAACCAGAGTACAAGTAAGATTTTTAAATGCTTTTGTTGATGTACATAACGATTAAGAATGCATTATTATGTCAAACGTAGCTCGTATTTATTATTGTCTGCATTTTGTTATCAAACGCTTATGTTAAATATAATAGGCAGTAGCCAGAGCAGTAGTAGGAGCTCCAGTGGAATTACTGAGACTCACAAGAGACGACAGCAACTTAATTCTTCTCATTCTCGAATGGAAAATGAACAAAGTGCAGGTAAGCCTTTGCAGTGTTTTGTTGGATGCAGGTTACAAGAGCAAGTGTGCTATTATGTTAAAAGAAATTTTAAAATCTATTTTTATTTGTTTTTACGCTTGATTTAACTTTTAAATTGTAAATAAATAGGCAGCAGCAAGGGTCGTAGTTCGAATGAAATGAGTGAATCTAACAAAAGCTGGGAGCAGCAAATTTCTACAGAGGAAGAAGTGAGCCAGCTACATAGAAACAGGACTCCATCCAAGGGTCAGACAATACCAGAAAAAAGTACAAAGAATGAAAATAAAATATCAGGTAAGTATTTAAGCCTTTTATATATGTAAATAAAATAAAATTTTGTCGGAAAGATATATCTTTGAGATATAACTGAAATATAGAATTTATTCCATTTCATTTTATTTTATTTAAGTTGACAAGCAGCCACATAAGGACAGGACTTCATCTAAGGATCAAAAAATACCAGAGAAGAGTACAAAGAGTAAAAATAAACTATCGGGTGAGTATTTAAGCCTTTTATATATGAAAATAAAATTAAATTCAGTCGTCAAGATTTATCTGTGAGATATAAATGCAATAAGAGATTTTTTTTATTGTGTTTTATTTTATTCTAGTTGCCAAGCAGCCTCAAAGTAAGGGTTCAAGTACTGTGGCACAAAAACAACTACACAAAGCTGCTACAGATAAGGACGAGCTGCTTCAATCCCCCCCTCGCAAGAAAGCAAAAACTTTACCAACCAGACCATCTCTTCATTCAAGTCCTGGAAAAAACTTGGGATTAATCAAACCTCTGGAAAATATTTCAAGCTCAGATTCCGAATTGTCAGATGTATTTGAAGAAGAATGTGCCTTGCCAATGTGTAGGGCACCTGAACCACCGTTTCTAAATTCCGAGGAAGTACATCAGCAACTGACTGAAAATGAAATATTATTGAATGAGTTTATTTCTCAAAGTGGAAGTGCAGAGCAATTTGATGCTTCTGATCTGCTAAATACTACTTTTTTCTAAATTTATGACGAATCAATAAATATTTTTAACATTTATTATAAGCATTATTATTATATAAGGTAATATTGTATTTGTTTTTTTTGCAGTTTTCATTAGATAAGTATAGTTTTAGTTTTCATTTATTTATATTATTTTTATTTCTATTGTGTACTTTATATTTCCGTCAACGTAATAACTTTTAACTAGTTATTCTTTTTAGAATTATTTGAATATTTTATTTATGTTTTTTAAATATTTTTATTTGAATCGTAAGTTGTGGGGTTTTATATTTTTATTATTTTTACACAATCTTATAACGTTTGTTTATGTTTGTTTGTCGTTCCACGTGGATATGATTTGATAGTTTTGGAACGTTGAATTTAAAATTAATTTTTGTATTTATTACGCCTGCATTCCTATAAATTTTTGCATTTTACAGTTTTAAAAAATTCCTTGTACAACTGTATTTTAATTTATTTATTTTTATTTATCACTTTTAATACATACCTAGTATAAGATTACTGCATTACCAACACAAGTTAGAATTTAGTTAAACTTTTATCACTAATTTAAAATACTCGCTATTTCTGAGCCGTTTAAGAGCAATGCATATTTACATACATCCGTAAACACGCCTTTTGAATTAATTAAACCCCTATCACTCATCAATACAACCAAAATATCTCCGCCCCTCTTCCCCCCCGCCCCTAACTTTTACCCCCCCCCCCCTTCCCGTCTGAATCCTTCTTGCTCCTGTTTCATGCTTCTCATAAAGCACAACGCAAATTCTCAATTTAAAAGGAGGTACTACCAACCACATGAGTACCTATGTAAATACGTACTCACTGCCACCTTCACAGTCATTTATAATATTAGAATATTATTATAGCTGTCTTGTAATATTTACCTATATGGTATGATACACTGCACTTTACTGTTTAGATTGATTCAACAGAACTGCCAATGTGAGTAGTCTGGTTTTTGAATCCTGTCAGATTTTCGTAATAACCTACACTTGTAGTATTTGGTTTAGGTCACTCTATTCCTGTGTACCACTTAGTAAGTATATATTTAGGCTGGTTTACACCAGACAGGATTTTTAAGAGAGAAAGACAACTTTATTAAAATAAACTTGACACTGTCGTCCAACGACGATAGCCCATAGGACTCAGTATACGTTACAAAATATTGTTAAGCGCAGATTATGATGGTTAATGTAAATTTAAATGTAGGATACTTATTAGTAGGAACACTAGAATATAAATGGTGCACACATATTTAAACTGATTTCTTCAGAACGGAGACTACAATGTCTTCAATACCATAGTTGTTAGTTTCACTTTATTTTTATTAAATACTATGTGCCCTGGCCTACAATTATATTATAATTTTTTATTAAATAAATTGTTTGGTTAGTGAAAATTTGCAGAAACATGTATTTTTTTTTGGAATTAAATTTTAATAAATTCAAATATTTAAAGTTTTTATTTTTTTTAATTTTTGTATATTTTTAGTGAATAATTTATTTGAGTGTCTTCAGTATATAGTATAATATAAATTGGTATGCCTAAAAGTATAAAAATGATAACCTTTATACCTGGTGCAACCATGCGCATAGATGATAGCGTCAAACCGCTCAAGCCGGTGGTACATCACTTACAATTGGATTTACAAAATGTGAGACGTATAATAAATTATAAAGCAATAAACGTTATTACACTGTACATTTTAAATTTTTATTATTTGTTTTTTTTTCACTTTTAACTTAACTATGTTACTTGTTCAGTTTTAATTTAAATCGTTTACAGAAAATTAACAATTTACATTTTATTTTTTTTAAAATTACATCAAACTTTACTCTGTTTTTTAAATAATTTTTTGTTGTGAAAAAACACTATTTAAAATTCAGGTTTAAAAAATAATAATGTTTAAAACAATACGAACTAGTTAATTATACTTTTAAAAGTAACTATTTACAAACTAATTATTATTTTCCCACAGACTCAAAAATATTTGTTTATTAATCACAAAAATCAGATTTTCCAGGTTATTGTTATTTAAAAATGTCTAATTTTGTTTTTAACCAAAAAAATACGATTTTATCAATTTTTTTATTTTTTTTCTAAAACGAACCGTTTTTAAGTTATTTAAAAATAATGCATATTTGATTACATAGTAGTATTTTATTGTCTATTACTACACTTTCACACAGCTTTTTTCTTTTCATTTTTTTTACACTACTTCAACTATATTAAATTCTTTAAGTTACACACCATCCCCAACTCTCTTCCCTGCCAATTTCCTAATTTTAATGTTGCTTTTTAGTAGTTATTGTTTTCATCCTTTTCGTCGTCGGCGTCGCCCTCATAAGAACAATCCTGGTCAGATTCGGCAGTGTCTGACTCGTCTGTGAGACCGGTGTGACAATCCATAGACGCGGTTGGCGAAGGCGGAAACCCAGCAAATATTTCTTCCCAAAAACCGGGATCAACAGGAACAATATTTGTTGTAATAGATCCGTCTGATTGTTTTTTCTGTGTTTTATCGCAACTTTTATCCACTTGCTTTAAATCTTCCTTGTTGTTTGTCTCATCGCTAGCGTCAAGTTTCAAAATCTTGCTGGATGGTTCCAAATTTACTGCTTCCACACGCTTTATCGGTTGCTCAGGCACAGCATTAGTACTGGTTAGTTCATTCAGATTTAATTTCTTTAAAGTTGCGTTGGTTGTTTGCAAATGCTGAACAAGTTCGTATATTTCCAAGAGAGTGAAAGCCACAGTAGAACCGCCGTAATTTGGATACTTTGTTAAATAGCGGCTAGAAATATTGTCATTGATCAGCATTTTATATTCGCCTGTCAACAAATTGACGCAAAAACGGACGCGAACAGATGGCAGTGTATAATGAGGTGTTTTCCAGTAAATAAATTTTTTTAAACGGTCCTTGGGTTCGTCGGACATGAAAAAGTCACTTTTTCCCTCAAAATATGGAAGAAGTTGAGTGATTTGTCGCCCTGGAATTGGATGAGTTTTGTGTTCTTCAAGGATCTTGTTCGCCCAATTTAAAATTCTGTTGCTTTCAAAGGAGGAAAAAGCAACTTTTGAATGCTTTGTGATTCCTGGGTTCTTGCGCCCAAAATGGTAAAAGTGAATTTGCTGTGTTGCGTCGAACACAACTCGTGCTCTTATATCTTTTCCAATTTGTTTGCAGTCTGGAGTTAAAAAGAATTCCCAGTTCTGGCAGTTTGTTGTTGGATCGTTTTGATCTAAAATAAATCTATTATCTGAATGACACTCAGATGCCCTAGCTGTTGGTAGATGATCGAATGTCGACATTTTGCAAGTTTGAAAATTTGTTGTTGTTTAAATTGAAATTTTTAATTTGTCGGTTTTAGTTTGTGGCTTGGTACCTAATATATTTGTAAATTCGAAATCGGAGTAATTTATTTCAGCTGCTGGGAGTGTGTTGTTAGTTATTGTTATTTAGAAATTGGAATTTAGAGTTCGCCAAAGATGGTTATATTTGTAATGGTTTTACTTTTAGAATATTATTTAGACTGGATTTAGACTGTACAATGTTTGCCTTTTTATACTTTTTTCTATGGGAGTGACCTTTTCACCCCTACGGTCACCCAGCAACCAATCCCTGTAAAAAGGGGTTTAAGAATTTATAAAGCAAAGGGTAATTTCAGTACCCTATTTGCAGGCGCGCAAGTTCGCCCTGCCCACTTAAATGCCCACCACCCATTCAGTTGAAACTTTAACGATCTAATGTCGTTGTACTTCAAGTCTGTTGTTGTTTGGCAGCCAAAGAACTAGCACTACTGAAAATTTTTTCCAGAGCTTCAATACTCTAACAAACACATTGCATTGTATCAGTATGTTTACGATTGTTAGCTGTGAATATTGTGGAAGGCATTTAACAGTTAAAAAGTCTCTTTGGTCTCGTACTGGTGAATTCAAGTACTCTAATAGACATTTAAACGCAAACTTTAACACAAATAATTTTAATCGAGTACAACTGAGAACTACGTGTAAAACTTGTCATGGCAGGATCGTGTATTTTTCAACGCAAATTCAACGATTATTTTGTAACAACACACGAGATGATTGCATGTGGCTTCGTCCATCTAAACGTGTATTAAAACAAAATATTTCAAGCGAGAGGAAAGCTTCAGAACCTTTTCGAAAACTTTGTTATCGCCACGTGAAATGCTGTTGTTGCAAGAAAACACCAGACAAATTTGGAGTTCAAGCTGAAAAAATACTTGAAGCTTTTCAACAAACATATCTGCCTGGGTCTGAACGAAACAACAACTCCATACCACTAGTTCCACTATTTCCTACATCTTACTTTTACGGTTTTAACCTTAATCACTGCTTGTGTGCAGCCTGTTTCAGTAAGAAAAAACTTTCAGCCAGAGATAATATTGATTGTAATTGTACGTGCGATCTAAACAACGCAATAACAGACAAAACATTAAACTCTGAGCATCTTTCAGTGAACGACACCACGCACTTTCAACTGCTGACACAGAACGCTATAATGCAGCACTACGCACCCCCTGAAATACCGTACACTTTTTTGTCATCTAAACAAAAACGAATTGTAGATATAGTGCGAACGCAAATTGAATTAAATTCAAACCAATTTTATAAGAAACCTCTACGTCTTATCGTGTGTGGAATCCCTGGCAGTGGAAAGTCACAAGTTTTAAAAACTATTCACCACATGTTAGTTCAGAAACAATCCCGAGACCAATCTTTTGCATTTAAAACGTGTTGCTTTCTTGGTAGTGTTGCTGCAAACCTAAAAGGGACAACTATACATTCAGCTTTTAAAATACGTCCATATACTAACGGTGCTTTAATTGACCAGTTGCGTAATGGAATATCAGTAGCAGATAAAATTTTATTTCGTAAAGTAAAAGTCTTACTGCTAGATGAAATTTCTACAATTGGATTAGATCTTCTTCATTTTGTAGATCAATACTTAAGACTAGTTGATAATTCTCGAGCACATTTGCCTTTTGGAGGAAGAACAATTGTAGCATTTGGCGATTTTTGTCAGTGTTCGTGTATCGGATCGTACGCTCTGTACACACAGTTTGCAATTCCGCCATCTGAAAGTATACAACAAGCAGTATCCGTATATCAATCTTTTAATACATCGTTTGTTCTGGATGAGCCATTTAGACAAAGCTGCAGTGACCCAGATCAAGAAGAATACTTTCAGTTTTTAATGCGTTTGCGCTATTGGAGATTTACACCACATGATCTTTTTAAACTTCAACAGAGGCAGCATCAAATTCTACAAACAACGCTCACTGAAGAAGAGATGGATCAGTTCGAAAATTCAATACATTTGTATGAGCTTAACAGAGATGTTGCAAGTCACAACAAGTACGTTATCTTATACATTCATAATATAATAAAAACAAATTTAGTTTAATTAGATATACAAAGTAGGTGATTTAAAAACAGTATACTATATGCATACTATATGTTTAACGTGTAGCGACCTTTTGACAGCAGGTTATTTAAAGGCAGAATAGGGACGTTGGCCCCTGAGCTTGGGGTGTTTAGTCTGCGACCCACAAAACTGGGTATAAGATGTGAAGTATCTTTGTACATTTCTTCACAGTAACAATGAAGAAACCATCAGACGATCACTGGGTTGTGAGCTGCAAAGGCTCTGTGTTGTCCTCGTGTAGGGAAAAGCTTTCTTACTGTGTTTCCTGCAACCCACTTATAGTTGTTGTTTCTGATACAGTCAGTACATATTATTGTCAGTCTTGCAATTTTGAGGCATGGAGCGAAAATAGAAGAAAATACATTGTAGATCCTGTTTTTCGGTCGTATAGCTGTCCTATTCTTAAAGATTGTCCATCAGAAAAATATACATGTGCCAGTTGCAGTACGAACCTTATAGGGGTTCCCGTTTCTTATTTTGAACGCTCTGTGAGAGGGAAATTCCGTTGTTTTAACTGTGTTTTTATTAGTAAACACCCTTTAAAATTTTTAAAAAAGCATTCAGCTGTACATATCGATCCACACGAAATTTGTGTCCACAATTCAGCAAGCCTAAAACACATTAACCAATATGGATTGCAATTGCATACGTTATCAAAACGTCACTATATTCATCAGCGAATTCGACTTGCAAATCCAAGATACAAAAAACCAATGCACATGTTGCCTTTAGACAGTGATTCATTTGATTCCGGTTCAGATAATGATGACGATAATAACGAATAATTAGTTAGTTAGGTACAATTGTCGTTTGCAATATTCTTGTTTGTAATATAATAAGTTCATTAAATTATACGCTGTTAAACTTGTTTTTTATTTCATTTTTATTTCAGAAACATGATCCGGAAATATTTTCCAAAATTTATTGAAATTCCATTGGTTGTGGCAGCCAATAGTACTTTGATTCAAGACCCACTGGAGTTGGACTACGGCGTACCTGTGATGTTAAACCGTAATATTGACATTACTACTAATTTAGTAAATGGAAGCCGTGGGACTGTCGTGGATATTATTTTCAACGCATCAGAAAATCGACTTTTTTGGAACAATGTTGTGGACGCTATTGTTGTTGATTTCCCTGGATACAGAGGAAATAATGTAATTGTTACTTCAAGAGGCAAAGGTGTAAAAGTTACACGTATTACTTACACTGAACTAGATTTAGAAACCAAACAGTACATTAAAGTGCAGTCTTTTCCTCTTGTGTTGAATTTTGGCATGACTATACACAAATCACAAGGATGCACATTTGAGAGAGGTTGTGTTTATCTTGGTTCTAGAGAAACACTTGCGTGTACAACGTATGTGGGGCTTTCACGTTTTAGAAGCTTTAAAAATATATTGATTCTTGATAAAGATTTAATTCAAGCTTCACGTTTACTGACTATACAACATGAACGAGAAATGCAGTTACGGTGGAATGAAGAAAAACGACTAAAAGAGCTTGAAGTTAGCAGCAGAAAAGCCCGCCGAGCGGAAACAAACACACTGTGTCAACGATTTTTGTAAAATATTCCAGCTTAGCGAACTGTCATTGTGTTTGTTTTAATACTGCAAATATGTTAGTTTTGTATTTCAATGTTATTAAAATACTAAAACATGTGTCATAAAAGGTGTGATTTTTTGTAACTACCTAATTTAAAAAATATTAATAGCAATTTATAATTTTATGTAAAAATCAATTATGTTGTAAGATTTAATACTCGGTAGAATTTCATTGTAAGTTTATTTGTTGTTAATAAAATCTTGTACATTTGTAAATTGTAAAGTGTTGTTAAGTGTGTAGTTTTGCGATAAAACTCTCAGTTTTATTTACGTCTAGCTTAGTGGTAGTCGCAAACCTTGGCATCAATAAAAATGGCAGAAATACGTAGATCATACTTGAATTCAAGACTTAAAGGCTCGTTTTCGGCTTTAAGTGGTTTTATAAAAAACAATAAGCATTTTCACGACAAGAACAAAGTTGACAAGGAACTAAGCCAACTGAATTCATTTAGTCTGCATAGACCTATCAAAAAGAAATTTAAACGCAGAAGAACCATCGTTAACATGGCAGGAGAAATATTCTGCGTTGATTTAAAAATATTAGGGACAGTCTTAGCAAAAGCAAATTCCGGATTTGAAAACATACTTTTTTGCATTGATGCATTTACCAAGAAGCTTTATTGTAGATTTATAAAGAACAAAAGACCAGAAACAGTAATTAAGGCAATGAAAAGTATATTCCATGAAGCAAAAATAACACCAATTTATTTATTTACAGACCAAGGTTAGCTGCAAACAGCTAATAGGGTAACATACAATCAATTCAAACGTTTTAAATTAATCTTGGTATAATATATAGGACTAACAACGATATAAATATATTATTTTGTTATCTATAGGCACCGAATTTCGAGCCAAGTCGTTTCGCAAGTTTTTAAAGAGCAAGGGAATAAAATACTATAATACCTATAGTGAGACCAAATCAAGTATAGTAGAAAGAGTCATAAGGTCAGTTAAAATACACATTAAACAACAATTTTACAATATAAAATTCAATATTAGGTTTATGCACATGGTTTAACACAGTATTTATTTGCTTATTTAGGACCATTTTTGAGAAGGTGGCCCGGTATATAACTGAAAAGCAAACTAACCGTATTCTTGAAATATTTCCTGCATTTGTAAAAACGTACAACAACACATTTCATTCAACAATCCAGATGTCGCCGAATAGCGTGAACAGTTTGAACGAAAATGATGTATGGAGAACCATGTACTCAGACCTTATTAACAACACAACGAAGCGTAGACCAGTGTTCAAGCCTGGCGACCTAGTGCGGATCAGCCGTACTAAATTAACATTTGAGAAAGTTAAGTATAATATAGCGTACCACGTGAGCTAAAATAACAGATTAAAAAACATGTATAAATAGGGAGACTTTCGAACAATC